>JACEVL010000501.1:770000-1080000 GCA_020284085.1 Aporrectodea caliginosa
CTACTTCACAGACCATTGGCAAAATCCTGGTCTAAGGGGTCATTAGTCAATCGAAGTTCCAGTATATAACAAAAGCAAGAGGAGGCAATGCCTCCGCGTGCCTCATTGTAGCTACGCCTACGCCGACAAGATCACAGTGGTATTTAACCCTTCTGTTTCTGGTCTCTTTGGCAAGCAGATTCAGATCGTCCTTTAACATTTCTGGAGCTGATGTGACGCTGTGTTTGAAATAAGCGCTCGTCAGTGAGCTGGTTCTCTGCTCTTAACTTCGAAGTAGCGTTTTAGAATGTGAAGTTTACAATAACGATTGCACAAGCATTAAACTTACGAGAATGGTGATGAAGCGCATGCCCCTGGCGTGGAGTTGATCAACGAACTGGGGCAGACCGGCAAAGTTCACTTGGTCGATTGTGAAGTCTTTCTGCGTCTCAAAATGGTCAATATCGCCATACTGGACATCCTGTAAAGTAACGTAATGTACATAATAACTGGGCTTCATGCATTACCTTTAATTTGTCTAACTTAATCGGTCTAGCTCAATTGGACTATAGCTTAACTGGTCTAGCTTAACTGGTTTAGCTTAATTGGTCCAACTAGATTGGTCTAACTTAACTGGTCTAACTCAAGACACACTTATCTAAACAGAGTGACATTCTTACTATGAATGAATGAATTAATTACTTGATGAACTAATGAATTAATGAATGAAAATGAATGAATGAATAAATAAATAACCAGCGGAATTTCTGCATCGAGTGTTCTTTGAACGGCTGCTTCCATATTAGACAAATTGTTGTATCCATAGCGAGACAATTGGAAGCCGAGAGACCAGTATGGAGGAAGGTATGGACGACCAATTATCTGCAATCAAACAACATCAACATCATTACCACCATCATAATTACTACTACTACTAGTCTACACCTACTGTTATTAGTACTACTACCATCACCACTGTCATCATCATCATAATTATTATTACTACTACTACTGCTGCTGCTGCTGCTGCTACTATATACTGCTACCGCTTACCTACTATTACTATCACTATTGTGCTACTGTCATCATAATTACTACTACTACTACTACTACTACTACTACTACTACTACTACTACTCTCTACTAGGTCCCATTTCTGAAGATAATTCTTTACTACTACTACTACTTTACCTACTACCAACTATGACATTCATTACTCACTACTCATAAAACTACTTTCACTACTACTACAGAACTACTGTTACACTACTACTACTGTATTATAGGCCTACCTGAGTGTACCTAGCTGTTACGTCTTCCGAACTGTCTGCACAAGACAATGTAGAAGTCGAGAAGTCCTCCGATCGTTCGGTAGGTGACAGAGGGCGCCGGACCCAAAACCACCTCTGGAAAAACCACCTCACAGAATGATCCGATAGCATGCAATTCACATGAATGTTACAATGTGACATGATTCCACAAAATCATGCTTAATTGTTAGCATTATTCCAGCACACCATGTTTGATCATTCAGCTGATTCCAGTAGATCGTGCTTAATAATTAATTCACATTATTCCAGCAACACCATGTTTGATCATTCACATGATTCCAGTAGATCGTGCTTAAGATTGCATTATTCCAGCACACCATGTTTGATCATTCACAGGATTCCAGTAGATCGTGCTTAATAATTAATTCACATCATTTAGCAGATTATGTTTTATAATTCACATGATTTCTCCGGGTGATATCAAAAGCCAAAATTCTTGAAAATGTCAATGAGAAATAATGAGTTATGTGGCGTTTCTTAAACGAAGATAAAGAGTCACAAACTTCCGACAAACATTGATAATTATATTCCTTATGGGCAGCAGAATGTACTGCACGAAAGTCCATGATAGGGCTATATCGAGGCTCAACAATAAAGACCCATATACAGTGCTTTTTTCTAGTGAAAAAGGTTCCGGAACTCAACAAATTCAGAACAATCATAGCCTTCATAGGGGCATAGTTTAGGCCTATGCTAATATTTTTTTCATATAATATATCAGTATCAATAAACACTGAAAGCACTTACATTAAATTAAAGTATCTAAATAATTTTATATAATTTTTATTAAATTCACATGATTTCGCCAGGTGAAGAGCTGAATTAGATATCAAAATGGCTGAAAGTCAATGAGAAATAGTGAGTTTTGTGGCGTTTGTTAAACGAAGGGAAAGAGTTCGAACTTCAGACAAACATTGGCAATCGATTCCAAGTCTTAGGGAAAAAATGGACTGCACGAGAGCCCATGACAGGGCTATATCGAGGCTCAACAATAAAGACCCATATATTATCATTGTATTGTTATTGTTATTATTATTATTATCATTATTATTATTATTATTATTTTTATTATTATAATAATTATTATTATTATTATTATAATTAATTATTATTATTATTATTATTATTATTATTATTATTATTATTATTATTATTATTATTATTATTATTATTATTATTATTATTATTATTATTATTATTATTATTATTATTATTATTAAACCGACCCATAGCATTGCTGTTGAGTAGGAGGACTCCGTGTGCTGTTCCTGTTGTGGTGTTGTCGACGCAGACATAGTACGGATGCACTCCGTAGAGATTGGCCGTTGGCTGAGGCAAAACCGACAAGGCAAATTATATAGCGCCCCTATTTAAAACCTCACCTCTTGCTATCTCTCTACAGGTCTTTCACTCAAAACATGAAAACACTGCGCTTTCACAGATCCTATCCTGATTCCTCCTCTTCCCCTCACCTTCCTCGCCGTTTCAACTCTAAACACCAACCACCTTAGCCTCCTGACTGTCTGACCCCTTTGGATCTTGATCAAGATCATGATCATGATCATGATCATTATTTTAATTTTATCATTATATTTTTTTGCCCCGAGGTAAACATGATCCCTCAGGGACTTGAATATTGCTCATTGTCCAGTGGCGGCGCCAGGTCTGGGCTGAAGCCCCTATGGCGGCTCAGCCCCCCAAACAAAAGTGGGAAATCACTGCCAATGCCAGAGAGGAGTGGAGAAAGGGAAGGAATTGGGATTTTAGCCCCCAAACCTGAAATCCTGGCGCCGCCACTGATTGTCGATGGGGTTGTCTGGAGATGACCCTACTCGTCGTTGTCCTGGCTGGCGAAGGTGCCCCAAAATGCGATGGAGTTGAATATCGCTAATGATATTCGCTTTAAAAGGAAAGTCAGGGCGTTTATGAATCTATTATTATTATTACAATTATTATTAGTTAAAAAATCCTTCCATTAGGTACTGTACTGACATCTCCAGGGGGCTGATCTCGGGCAAACATGGCGACCGTCTCGTACTCAAACTTCCTCCGGAAAGACGATCTAGAGTTCTCTCCAAGTCCATAGACGTAAGTGGTTGGAAGACGAGCAACGAGCTGAAGGAACTGCGGAGAAATGGTAAGTCCACCAATCGATGTATCCCACCTGGAAAAACGGAAACACACACAGCTAGTAAATGTGCCTTTTGCCCGACCGTCCTCTATAGGCAGAATCGAGCTTTCTCGGTGGAGGGCCGATCGCCCTGGAAAGTCCGCCCTCTGGAGCTTCGATTCTTACTCTGGACCTCTCTTCTACGTTCTTTTTCTTATCTTAATATTATTTTTTTTATCCCAACTCAAAATGCCTCTGAATCATGATGCCCCGACTCAAAACACCTCAAATTCAAAATATCCCTGACACAAACTGCCCAGGTCAAGATGCCTCTTCTAAAGCTATCTCAGATTCAAAATGCCTGACTCAAAATATCTCAGATTAAAAATGCCCTGATTCAAAATGCCCAGACTCAAAATATATCAGATTCAAATAACCTGACTCAAAATACCTCAGACTCAAAATATCTGATTCAAAATGCCTGACTCAAAAATATTTAAAATGCCCAGACTCAAAATATCTCAAAAATCTAAGGTTCAAAATACTCCAGACTCAAAATATTCCTGACTCACACAACTTTATTGTTA
Organism: Aporrectodea caliginosa; assembly: GCA_020284085.1. NCBI lineage: Eukaryota > Metazoa > Annelida > Clitellata > Crassiclitellata > Lumbricidae > Aporrectodea > Aporrectodea caliginosa. The sequence goes on from JACEVL010000501.1 coordinate 774,008, forward strand.
TCCGTTCGTTGGACTCTAATGTGGAAAGGTTTCTGTCCAGTTGACTCATAGTCCGCAGAGTAGAGTCGAGTTGAGCTGTCAACCGGTTGAGGCAGATGCAAGGGAACCGGTACCTCATAGACTGGTTCCACGCCGACTGGAAAAATCTAGAATGCCACAAGACAGAATATGGTACAGAATGGTAATTGGCTACTTATCATATGATGGGACTCCATATGGACAGGGAGTTTTCCGCTCTTCGATGAGTGATCTACCTTTCTTCTTGCTATTGGTTTGTACTCGGCCAACCTTAATCGTAATCGTAAGCTCCAAACTTCTAAAGCGCCACTCGAAAGACAAGCGCAGGGCACCAGCTTATTCGCGAGCGCTGCGTCGAGTCAGAGGGGTTGTCCAAAGGGTAGTCAGAAGGAGGAAGGAGTCCGGTTGCCAGAGGGTCAGAGGGGCATAGTAGCTGTTGAGGTAGGTGTCGCTTAGGTCGAGAATTGGAAGGTGGAGGATCAGATGAGTCGGGGTATGAATTCTTGAACAGGTGGGTCTTCAGTTTTGAGTGGAAAGCCCGATGGGTGATTGATAGAGAAGCCAATGATGCAATAGACCACACTTGTCTGGCATCTTACGAACTGATCTTCTGGATGTTGACCTGATTCTGTTTGGTTTTGAAATAATCGATTGATGCCTTGTGCCACAAATTCCGGGCAATAGAAGTTGCTAATTACAATTACAATCTTGATACGATGATGGATTTACGACGACTGCAGCTCACCTTGATTCTAATCAGCCAGTCGCTCCGCTGAAATCCAGGTACACGTTCAACTGTACAATGTCACTGCCAAACATCGAGGCTCCAGGTATATGGTCAAGTAGAATAGTTTGATGCGTCGAATTCACTTCGGATGTACTTACGTACTTATATCCATAGGATGAACTATGCACAAAAACAAAGATACCGTATACAATCTGCGACTTGAACTCAAACCTGCCACTGTTCGTTGTACTCTGGCAGTGCCAGTCCCAAAAGGGCAACGTTAATCATCTTTGTTATGTCAGAGTGTCGTTAGCAACTAACCAACCAATACACACTTTCGCCCTATAACAAAAGTAGAAGAGAACTTTACACACCTCTTTCAATGTTATAATTGCCCTATAAGTAAAAGTAGTCGAACTTCCGTATTATCACTTACCTAGTCAATTTATTTATAAGGTAACGTCGACGTTAACGGCCCTGGGCCCTGGCAGCCATAAGGTGGGTGTCGTTAAACAATGAAAACTAACTCCGCCACTGACTGTTTTCTGTCAGTGCCAGTCCCAAGAAAAGGAGGAGGAGGGCGATACAATGATCTTTGTTATAGACATCGTTAATCTGAAACTATGAACTCTACCTCACTCCATCGCTAATACACGTGGCAGTGCCAGTCTCAAGCCTGGAGAAAGGAGGAGGGCGACGCTAATCATCTTTGTTATGACACAGTGTCGTTAAACTGCAACTAACTCCTCAGTCTCTCTCTGCCTCTTTTCCACAAACGCTTGAAGACCACAGTTCGATCATGGTTTCATTGTGAGAGCGCCTCTGATGAGTCTCAGTGGCGCTATATAAACACCATTACATTGCCTCTTCTACGCCTTTTTCTAATCTAACTTATAGAGACATAGAAATGCCACAGACATCAATATGAGACAGAGTAACAGAGACAGAGACAGAGAGAGAGAGACAGAGAGAGACAGAGAGAGACAGACAGACAGACAGACAGAGACAGACAGAGAGACAGACAGCAGACAGACACAGATACAGAGACAGACAGAAAGAGAGACAGAAACAGACAGACAGAGACAGACAGACAGACAGAGAGAGACAGACAGAGAGAGAAGACAGACAGATAGAGACAGAAGGAGACAGACAGCCCAGAGAAACAGACAGAAAGACAGACACAGACACAGAACAAGTACGAAAATGAGCAGTACCCTAGTTAAGTCACCCTTGATAGACAACCATGGGTACAGAGTGTTAGCAACATCACTTTTCTTAGCCTCGGCATATGAAGCGTCCAGTCCTCATTCGTTCTTTCTTTCATTCGTTCAATTATACATCACACCTTTGATGGTTTTAGCCCTGACTTGCTTGTACTTAACGGTGCTTACCTATCGAGGTAGCACGAAGACACACCAACGGTCTGTGATGTAATATTCCAGAGGCACCTCTTAGAGATGCAACTGGTGTGGTTTCCTCCCTCCGGCATGCAATCGATCCGATCAGGCTCATCTATGGTTGGCAACGGAGACGACCTATATCAATCAATCAATCAATCAATCAATGAATCAATGAATCGCTCAATCGATCAATCATCCATCAATCAATCAATCAATCAATCAGTCAATCAATCAATCAGTGTACTCGTTATAGCTAAGTTGCTTAGGAGGTGCAGGTATCAAGCAGAAATCTTTAAACAAATTCTACTCTAGCGAGCATTTGAACCCCTACCTCTCGATTGAGTCACGCTCAGTCACTCAACACTACATCTATCGAGTCAATCCGCAATCAATCAATTAAACAAATAAACAGTTTACGTTATACTTACCTCCATTGGAGAGTCAGGTCCTCAGACATCTGTGCTCTAAGTTCTTTATCAGCAAAAGCTGCAGTTAAAAGAAATGTCTTCTAATAGTTCATGCCAATTTACGTCAATTCATGATGTAATGAGGAGTGAACATCTTATTGATATAGCGCCGCTTTGTAAATTGTAATTGTACTACATTATCGAGACGACGCTCTCTAATTAAGCAAATAAACAGTTTAAGTTACTTACCTCCATTGGATCGTCAGTAGCAGACATACTTCTCTAATGCTTTACACACATACAATTTGTCAACTGTCAGCACAAGTGCTAAGAGCTTGATAGCAATACAGGATGTAACTGTAATGTAATAAAATTTATAAGCGTCCCTTAAAGATATCTACTCAGAGGCGCTCTCTGCGCTAGCCTATATGATGTTAAATTTGATGACAATGTTAGCAAAACAATGCACAGTAAGCTAGAAGAGTTACAATTGGCGGGCCCAGGAACACACGAGGAACCAACCAACGGATTCCCGTTGCTTGGTCATAGATAGCAACCCTTGATAAATTATGCATAAATGAATTGGTAAATTTATAAAAGAGAGAAGAGAAAGGATACCATCTGGAGCAATCTACCTTTGTGGTACTGAAAAACTCGAATTCGGAATTAGGAAGAATGACGGTTCCTTGACTGGTAGTGATCTTTAACACCTGGACAGGTGCTTTCGTCACTCCAACCACCTGCACTGATGACAGACGTAGGCTGTTCATCTCTGCTGGAATGTTATTGTGTTGAATCCAAAAACGAAACTCATCCTTCAAAATACAATGTTATTGTTATTACAATTGTTGTTAGGATTATAATTAATACTATTATTACTATAATTTTTAATCTTATAATTACAATTATTACTACTATCATAACTATCATATCACTATCATCACTATCACCATCATCATCGTTTTATCATCATCAATATTATGTCATCATCATAATCAATATTATTACCATAATCATCACGATCATGTGATCATCATCAATACAATGCCATCATCACAACTATCATCATTCATCATCATCATCATCATCATCATCATCATCATCATCATCATCATCATCATCATCATCATCATCATCATCATCATCATCATCATCATCATCATCATCATCATCAACAACAACATCACCACCACCGCCATCATCAATAGCTTCATCAATGATGACTCACTCTTGTCATATCTTTAACACTGTAATTAATTAACGGTAGTATAATAATAGTAGAATATTAACGTAGCTTCTTAGTACTAAGTACTTAGTACTATGTAAGTAACTGTCCTAGTACTGAGTACTTAGTACTAAGAAGGGAGCTGTCTCAGTACTGAGTACTTAGTACTACGCAGGCAACTGTTTTAGTACTAAGTATTATTGCTAAGTAAGCAACTGCCTGACCTTTGTCGCATCCATTTGAGCTATATAGTAATTTCCATTCTCGTAAGTATCTAGAGAAGAGCAACAAACAATGTAACTTAATATAACACATTGTAAGACATTCATACAAAGGTGTAAAGGTAACGGCATTTTTGCACAATTTAGGGAAACATTTATTTGCACATTACACATTGACGTGATATGATGTACAAATTATTTAGTTAATTAATATGAGTTACAAATTATTTTGTTAATTAACATGAGTTAAAATTAGTTAATTAATTATAATAGTAATAATTATAATAAAAGAGAAAATCGTTCAACGAAGACTCTAGAGAGGTTATAGAGAGAGAGAGAGAGAGAGAGAGAGAGAGAGAGAGAGAGAGAGAGAGAGAGAGAGAGAGAGAGAGAGACAGAGAGAGAGAGAGAGAGAGAGAGAGACAGAGAGAGAGAGAGAGAGAGAGAGAGAGAGAGACAGAGAGACAGAGAGACACAAGACAGAGAGACACAGAGAGTCAGAGAGACAAAGAGAGAATGCCAGTTGATAGAAGCCCGCTCATTCATTAAAGATTCGAAGGAAAATGAAACAAAGGCGGACCAAGACTACGCTGGATAGACAATATAAATGAGGACATAACATCATTTGGACTAACCTTGTACCAACACTAAGGGGGCAATGACTTGACAAATGACCGAGGACAGTGGAGATCATTTATTCGTACCCATCGCCGCCAAATGGCTGGCATCAGGAACTTATAATGATTATGATGAAAAACGTTGAAGAAGATGAAGAAGAAGAGCAGTCCCTTAAGCTATAGCCCTGAGGCCATGGGTGTACAGTACTAGCGACTTCATTTTCTTAGCCTTAGCAAAATTATGCAATTGGGTGGCCAGTACTAAGTCGCTGTCTCGTCTTTCCACCTACAGTATTGTATTGTAGTACTGAACACTTGTTATAGCGCCCCTACTGCCCATTCAGAGGCGCTCCGTGTACGGCGTACTCTGACGGTTAGTGTACTCATTATATAAATGAGCTGTCTAAGTAATTTCCATTCTCGAAAGTATCTAGAGAAAAGCAACAAACAATGATTTGACCCCTGACCTCTCGATTGACAGTCTAGCACGCTAATGAATATAAGGGTAGCACCACTTTGACACAATTCAAGGAAAAATATTTATATTGCACATTCACACAATAATTGACGTGATACATGTTACAAATTATTTAAAGTTAATTAATAATGAGTTGATAATTTATAGAATAGAAATTACAATGAGTTGCTAACTCCGTCATCCCAGAACAGCTCTCCGGTCGCTTTAAAATCGTCTGCGTCAAGATACACCAGACATCGAAAAGGATTCATACGACTGACAAAAGAAAAACGCATTTAAATTGAGTTAGATTTTAGACATGAGAAGACAAATGCCAGTTGACAATAATAAAAACACCAATACAGAAACTCATTACATTCAAGATTCGAAGGAAATGAGAAACAAAGGCAGAAACCAAGACTACGCTGGACTGACAATTTACTTCAATGAGGACTTAACATCGCTTGGACCAACACTAAGGGGAGCAATGGACTCCCCGCGGGGACAAATGACTGAGGACAATGGAGATCATTTATTCGTACCCATGGGGACGCCAAATGGCTACCGCGTCAGGATGTGCAATATGATGAATGGGGTTGAAGAAGATAAAAAGAAGAGCAGTTCCTTAGTTTTAACCCTGAGGCAGCCTTGGGTATAAAGTGTTAGCATACTTCATTTTTTTTCCCTAGGCATCTACTTATGTTGGGTGGCCAGTCCTCTCCTTTTTGACGTCTCATCTTCCCATCTACAGTGTACGGTCTAAATAGTGTATCTCATTATAATGGTAAACTACTTTGTCTACGGGGTTGTTTTTAACAGAAATCTTGAACCAAATTTCTACCCTGGCGGGGATTTAGTTAAACCCCCGTTACCTCTGACGATTGACTGTAATTTGCGCACGTGAATTATTTAGCTGGCTGAAATTGCACGTTACATCAGTATGCGGTCATACCCTACGTTGAAATGAAGAGTAGAATCAATGGATTGACAAGAGGATAGACAAGAAGTTTACAGACCTATGCTAACTCCGTCATCCCAGAACAGCTCCCCGGTCGCTTTTCCATCGTCTGCGTAAAATAGATACACTAAGACATCAAAAAGGATTCAGTACGACTGACAAAAGAAAAATTTAGCATTTAAATTTATTTAGATTTTAAAATGAGAATAGTAATATGAAGTAAGCACAATAAGTACAAAAATACCAGGTGAAGAAACTCGGTAAGTGATACTAGTTGAAATGGGAAGGGCAAGCCAATGCCAAACTGATGAGATAGTATGTTTTCAAACACGTTAACACCACCACAAATAGCTTTGTAAGACTGATTCATTAATTTGGTGAAAACTTCATTCGGAGAATGCGCTGTCCCTATGGGGTGGGGACGGGGAGAAAGCTGCGGGGATGGGGTGGGGATGGGGACAAAACTTCGATGGGGTGGGGATGGGGAACTTACCTCGGGACAAATTGGAACGCGTCACTCTCTAGTAAAGGAACAATTTTAAAGAGTTTAAAAGAAGTACAAGCATAATCATGATAGTCCAGACGACGCACCTTATACAGGCAGCACTTTTGTTATGTACTTAAACTACGCTACATTAAAAATCTATCAAGATACACAAATAGATGCTTAGCATATACTCTGCACCTGAAATGTGTATTGTTGGCTGGATCCTGGGTTGGGAAGATCGTTCCACCTCGAACAAACAACGGAATGGACGAATTCGAAATGACGGCCCTCTCTTGCATCGATCCTCCGATCATACTAGCATTCTTGAAATGGTCAAACACATAAGTACTTTAAAACTACTTTTCATAAATCACGTAGCCTACAATTGTTAAATCTTGAAAGATCTTCCTGGACCCTGGACCTCAGGGTTGTCAGTAAAACGTAATGAAAAATAATTTGTAACTCATACTAATTAATTAATTAAGTAATTTATAAGTGTCCTTCGTATGTTTACATGTATGTAGTATGTATGTTTATTATGTCCGGCTAAGGAGGAAAAAACGGTTTGTCCGGAGACAGTTAAAAACATATTGGAACGGCTACATCAACGCGACTAATTCTGGTTAGCAAAGGTACTGCGGTAAATTATGTCCGTTGAATTTCTGAATGATTATCGAAAGCTATGTTGGAATAGATCAGGCTATGGTTTCTCTCTGGTCTCCGGAAATCATGAATTAGATTGTGTCCCAGATCAGAAATTAATACAAGAACTGCTACCTAATATTAATTAATTAAATAATTTATAACTCACGTTAATTAATTAAATAATTTAACAAACGTTTTTATTTCAATTAATTTGTCAACTCAACTATATTTAACTCAAATTTACTTTAAATTCGTAACTCATAATTAATTGTCAAGTTTCAATAATTTGCAACTGCATATTAATTTATTAAATAAGTTAATATTCTCATATTAATTAATTAAATAATTCGCCAACTCATATTAATTAAATAATTTGTACATCTCAAATTAATTTCAAACTAGATGTAACTTATTAATTAATTAACCCGGGCGAATTTAAAAACTATATTAATTAATTAAATAATTGTTATCTCATATTAATTAATTAAATAACGTTGTAACTCATATTAATTAATTAAATAATTTGTAGCTCACTGTGTAGAAGTCGTACCAACGGCCATTTGGAAGGTAATACTTCAGCAGAGATTGATTCTAAACAACAAATGAAAACAATCGAAAACACCTGACGGTTAATTGAACATCTGACTTTAATATTACTGACTTAATCATTTGGCCTTGTTAATATATTATTTCATTCTTTACAGTTTGTATTCGGAGCTTCTCAATAGCACTTATCTGTTTTAACTTTATTTAGAGTTTCAAGAAAAACAGTTGGAACAATATTCCGCAGGCTCTTCCGGCTAGCCTTGAGATCTATTTCAGCCTTTCTTACATCTCTTAGCAAAACAATGCACAGTAAGCTAGAAGAAGTCACCCGTGTTTCGGGCCCTCGCACACACGTGGAACCAACCAAGTTTTCGATTACAATTACAATTAAAAAAGCGAAAAAGTCATGATCCCACCTCTTCCAAGATGGGAACAATCATGAGACCACTGCCCCAGAGGAACTGCCTGTCAATGTCCCACGTTGCCGAATCCATTGGAAACCTGTAAAGAAACATCAACACCAATGGGCGGAACTAACAATCTGCCACCCAAGGCCATGGGTTGTTGCTGCCCCTAATATACAATATATATGTACCGAAGTTTTTGTCCTCTCAAGATGGTAAAAGCTGTCAATCTATATTAATTAAGTTCATTAATCTATTTTAAACAATATTAACATTGACTCGTGTGATAATTATTATTATTGTGATTATTACTGTGATTATTATTGTGATTATCATCATCATCATCATCGTCATCGTCAGTCATCGTCATCATCATCGTCATCGTCATCGTCATCGTCCGTCGTCGTCACCGCCACCGTCACCGCCATCATCGTCCGCCATCGCCATCCATCCTCCGCCATCATCACATCACCATCACCACCACATCATCATCATCATCATCATCATGCACTTGCATCATTACGGGTGTTAATTACAATCACATATTCAATGGGCATTCAACATTATGGGCTTTCAAATATTTCCTTGAAGAACCTCCTGAACTTCCTCTCACAGAACTCACTCGTGGTGGAGAGGTCGAACAACGGTTCCTCCACGTGTGTGAACCGCGTGGAAGAGAGTGTAAAGGTAGGGCAACAGATGGTAACGGATGAGAAGAGCCTCTCGTGACAGCCGCGTCACTTCCTCGTTGAAATTGGCAGGATCCTAGAAAGATGAAAACACCCAACGACTGATAAGGATGCAACAAACAAGGTCAGAGCTGAGAATCTGTGGGGCAATGCTAGAGACAATGTTACAATTTCAAGTGGTCTTCAAATCCATTATTATACACAGTTGGCCGTGATGATTGTGGAGGTGATGGCAGTGGTGGAAGTGGTGGTTAAGGTGATGTGGTAGAGGTGGTGGCGGTGGAGATAACGTGGTTGTAGCGGTGGTGGTGGTGATGGTGTGGTGAAGGTTAATCAATCACCTCCAAGGAGGTAAAACAGGGTGGTTTTGGTGGTGGTGGAAGAACTTGCCCAGGGTCCCACGCGGCGGCTTGAGGTGGATTCGAACCCGCAACCCTCCGGCTGCAAGGCACCGAACATACCCCTACACCACCGCGACCCACAAATCGTCACGATCGTCATCACTCGTGGATGCATATAATTATACATGCATAAAATTATATGTATGTATGTTTGTGTGAAAATATATTCTGTATGTATGTATGTATGTATGTTTGTGTTTATGTTTTAGGCTCTTTGAATAACTACGTATGTGTGTATGTATGTATTCGTGCATGTATGTATGTAATGTAATGTCATGTAAATGAACATTTCTATAGCGCCCTATCAATATATCTACTCAGAGGCGCTCTCTGCACTAGCCTATAATGTTAGATGTCATTACGAGCAAGTATATTACATCAGTTAGCAAAACTGATGCATGTATGTATATAATATTATGTATTTTGTATGTTGCTAGTGTAGCTGCTAGTGTACCTACAAACGCTTGCCCTAGGTCTCACCTGACTGCACACACCTGTCTGTTTTTTTTGTTTTTGTCATATAGTGATTTCATTCTTTAACATATTTCTATTGTAACTGGTTGCGGTCTGTCAACCTGTCAGAAAATAAAACGAATATCTATCTATGTGCGTATACGTGCAAGCATACTACTTGCAATACATTAAGTATTATGTAATATTAAGAATGCATTCTCTGACGCGACGCAACGCTCGTGAATAAACTAGTGCCCCCGTTTAGTTTTCAGGTATCTCTTTAGAAATTTCGAGATGACGGTTACGAAGAATGAGCTGCTAGTGTGCCTGCTAATGCGTTTGCAGATGAGTATTCGGTTGCTCTCTCTTTAGGTTTAAAACTGATCTAAACACGTACGATGTCGATCGACAGTTTCTGTGGGGTCCAGCCCTCCTCATCACCCCAGTCATTGAAGAGGTACTTCTTAATTCATTTATAATACCAACAATAAGGATATTTTTACAACAGTTTACTGTGTCTCTCGATGCAACTATCAGTTAATACCTTGAGCATTATAGAAACACACGGTAGAAGTGGTTAGACATTTACAGAATTTGATGATGATGATGATGATGATGATGATGATGATGATGATGATGATGATGATGATGATGATGATGATGATGATGATGATGATTATTGTGATGATGATGATTGCGATGATTATTATGAGTTATGGTGGTGGTGGTGGTGGTGGTGGTGGTGGTGGTGGTGGTGGTGGTGGTGGTGGTGGTGGTGGTGGTGGTGGTGGTGGTGACGATGATGACGACGACGATGATGATGTTGATGATGATAGTAAATGACAATAAGAAGAATGATGATAATGATAATGATGATAACAATAATAACATGTGAATTCTTTGACGCTTTTTACGTGAACGGATCTTGACAAGTTCTAGCCGTTCCAGAAAATATCTATTCTCTGTTCTCTGGAGTGTTTTGTGAGCGACTTTGTCTAGCGTTAATTAATAAAATCATTAAGTCAGTGCTGTCCAACCTTTTTGACACTGTGGGCCACCGAAGAAGTTATTCTTGAAGCCGAGGGCTCGGAGGGCTGCACCAGTCAACTCAAAAGCAACGACTAAAATTTATTGAAAATTATTAACTGTATTAAAATTAATATTATGGAGTAATCATAATGAATGCGTCGTGGGATCTGAATTTTGTGTTCACATTGTCAGATGATATAGCAGCCATTTACGAATGAATGAATAACTATGCAAATCCCAGTCTTTGCACTTGATTTTTACAGAAATTGTGAATATTTAGATGAGCCCAAATAGGCCTAGCATTCAATGCAGTCAAGGCCGTATTTAGGGGGGTGTTTTGGGTGTTTAAACACCCCCGAAATTAAATAATGTATAATATAAATATTGCATTTACTAACATATACGGTGTAAGAACGAAGAGCACGCATGTGAACTTAGATGATGCAGCTCTGCAGTGCTTTGAGAGCTCACAACGCTTCTCCAAAACCGACATAGACGGTTGACGTAGTTGCTTGTCAGCTTGTTCAAGAACGAGTAAACACCCCCCGAAACAAAATCCTGGCTACGGCCTTGGGGGCAGCGGATCCCCCGCGTAGCTCGGGGTGGACAGCACTGCATTAAGTAATAACAGTGATCACTGTGGCTTTGTTTTTCGTGCATTATTGCGTGGCATGTTAGATGTTCTTAGATCAGCGTAGATTAGATTATGTCTTGAGTATGATTTCTGTTGTTCTATTTTCAGGACCAGCTTACTGTCTGTGGTTACTTAGCGAATGGAACCAGATGGTTCAGCTTCTTTGATGTAAGCCGCAACAATCAATCGAATCAAAGAAATAATAATAATAATAATATTTTTGTTTATTGAAACAATCCGGTTGACACACCGCAACCGGTTACACCGTTACAGTGTACAATAATTATGCAATTGAAACAATTCACAACAACACAAATGACAGAAGACATAAATCTTAACTACTAACAGAACAGACAGCCTGCAATACACGGCGCTAATAGCAGCCTACAAAAGCATGTCTGCCCTACGGGACTCGAACTCGGTACCTCTCGTTCTCTATGCCAGTGTGTTATCCAATGCGCTATAAGTTGTACTGTATAAATGTAATGTAAATGAACATTTACTTAGTGCCCCTTAAAGATATCTACTCAAAGGCTTTCTCTGCGCTAGCCTATATGATGTTAAATGTAATTACGAACGAATAATATTCATCAATTAGCAAAATAATGCAAAGTAAGCTGAAAGAGTCACCAGTGGCGGGTCCACAGCTCCACGCACACACGAGGAACCAACCAACGGATTCCAATCGACAGCTAGTAATACTCAATCAATCAATCAATTTCGTTTATTCACAACACCAAGCTGACAGGTCGCAACTTGTTACAGGTAACAATAATATAATATGATAACAAGATTACGTTAAATCTGATTTCTTTTCTGCGTAGGGTTTGGAGGAACCTGCAAAGGGTGAGGTTTGTTTCGCCGCTCCTCTGGACCGGATTCCTCTGCACGTCCGCGGGGGACAAATAATCGTTACCCAAGAACCGGCAATTAACACCAACCGCAGGTTAGGAGACAGTCACCAGGTGCGCCAGTGGTCAAGTGGTTAGTGAGCTAAGGCTGTCCACCCGCAGAGGTCTGGGTTCAAATTCCCGTCTTTGGGGCCCGATAGCGCATTGATGAGCAAGCTTATAGGATCAATTATAGTAGTAGTAGTTTCAGCTTTAACGTGTACACTGTGTGATAACAAAGTTAAGATTAGCGTCGCCCACCTCCTTTGTCCACTTTTGGTACTGGCACTGACAGAGTGCTTGGATTGTTGCTAAAGAAAATTTAACGACACAGTGGATAACATAGGATCAATAGCGTCGCCCACCTCCTTTGTCCAGGCTTGGGACTGGCACTAGCGTCACAGGTAGGGTAGTCCACGCGGAGTTCTGACAGAGTACAAACAGTGGCGGAGTTTTATAGTATCGTGAGCTGAAGGATCGTAAGGTATCTTTGGGCATGCTGCGCGGACGCCGGACGGTACCAGGTTTTGTAATGACGACATTAACCCTAACACTGACCCTAATCGACCCTCACGACGCCTAACCTGACCCCAACCGAGCGCTACTGAATGGCCACGGCTGTGAGCGGGGCTATATAAATTACTAATTACATTACATCACATTACAACCGACACTCACGACGCCAGTAAACTTACCCACTAGCCTATCTATGATCCTTCAGTCCTCGATATTATAAGTTTGTCCTTTAAATTGTTACATTTTAATTTTAATTTGAGTCTTAATTTAATTTAAATTGATGGATTAATGTTTTCAATTTAAACAGTGGCTTTGCATATGTTACCTGTCATTGGTAGTCTAATTAATATTTCTTACCTGTTCGCTTACCTATTGATTGTTGATTGTTCTGCTCCAGTCGCTTGAATCCGTTTGGTCTGATTGTGGCACCGGATACGTTGGTTTCAGCAACAGGAGAACTGTTTTGGGACGATGGCGTCTCAATTGGTTAGTATCTCTTTGTTACTGGACTGTTTCTCTGATTGCCCTAATTTCAATTCGTTATTTAAATTACTAGTAACTAATTTAATTTAAGTTAACCGCTTCTATAGTTCCGTTGTCTTAATCCCTTAATTATCCTATTCCCTATTATCTAAATCCCTCCACAATCATGTTCCATATGATCTAATATGATCCTTCGAACCCCCATATGATCAGAATCCTTCTTTGATCCTTTCTCGTATGATCTCATATGATCCTATCTCGTATGATGTTAATCCCTGCAGCATCCTATCCCATATGATGTGAATCCATCCTTGATCTTATCTCGTATGACCTGAATCCCTCCTTGATACTGTCCCATATGATCTGAATTCCTGCATGACCCTGTTCCCTTAATGATCCTCCCAAGTCAGTCAGCCAGTCAATCAATTAATCAAGCAGCCAGTCAGCAATCAGTCAGTTAGCCAGTCAATGAGACAGCCAGTCAGCTGGCACCAATGAAGTGAAGGGGGGCCCGTGCGCATTGGATAACATCTTCTTAGAGAGACCGAGAGGTACCGAAGTTCGAGATGTTGGGCGGATATGCTTTGTAGGCTGCTATTAGCGCCGTTGTATTGCAGGCTGTCTGTTCTGTTAGTAGTTAAGATTTCAATTGCATAACATGTAAATGTACAGCGCAGTGCGTTTGTCAGGCGCTAATTAAAGAAAAGATATTATTATTATATTATTATTATTATTTGCAGCTACAATAATTAGCTAAGGCTTCTTTAACTTGCAGACACAGTGACGTCGAACGAGTACTACCTCCTCAGTTATACGTTGAATATGGTAAGACCTACGCAAAGCATGTTCTTAGAGAACTCCTGAACTGATGATAAATATGTACTTTTCTTACAACTGTATCACACTTCATGATTTTATTTATAACCTGCAACATGTCTTGTCTTACCATTGCATTATAATTTCATGCAGTCGAGCATTTATATTGCGCCATCCGTTACTTTCATCTGTTACCTTCATTCGTCACCTTCATCTGTTACCTTCATCCGTCACCTTCATCTGTTACCTTCATCCGTTACCCTCTTCTGTTACCTTCATCCGTTACCCTCTTCTGTTACCTTCATCCGTTACCCTCATCTGTTACCTTCATCCGTTACCTTCATCTGTTACCTTTGATTTTATTGCTATCTTTATTCTACGTGAACAGGTGTCATCCGGTGCTAATTCAACATTGACGGCTCAGACGATGGCCAGTCCAACGTCTTCTCTGGCGCTTCCTGCACTGGCTTCCATCCGAGTGTTCGGAGTTCCTCAGAAGCCCTCTGGTGTTGTAACTACGGTCCTTGGTGTCGAGTCGCCAGTGGACTCCGTCGTCTACAACACCACGACTCAGGTCAGACATTGGGCTGTTAACAATTAACATTTCTAATAGTTAACTATTTAAGAATTAACGATTAATTAATAGTTAACTTTAAATTAAATGTGTTCCCAATAAACAATGACAAACGCAAAATTAACATTATTCATTGTTCATCGTTTAATAGCACTATTAATATTTATTGCTAGTTAGTAGTTACTACTTACTCAGTAACCTAGTTAGTAGTTCATATTAGTAGTCTTGTTTACGTTTTTCAGTTCAAATGTCTTCCTTCAACCAATTGCGTAAACAAACCAGCATGCTATCACTGCTACGTTCTAATGAGCAACGTGTTTTGTTGACAATATAGCAAGCGGTCTACGATTAATTGTTAAAAATAAATTTAATCGTTAAAATTAATGAACGATTAATCAATTAAATAATCGTTAACTTTCGCAGGGTTAATAATACAATTCCAATAACCAGGTGAGACTCGGACTATAGTCTCTCAAACACACCTGTATACAGGCATGTGCCGCCCGCTCGCCCCCTCCCCGACCTCGGGACACTTCACAACCAGATTACACTGGAACACTGAGGTCGTCGGTTCAAATCCCATGATTTTTTTTACTTTAAGACGGTCGTAGCTTCATCCCCGTGTGCTCTTTAAGTCAATATCAAAGAGATAACCCAATCCAATCCATCGGTTCATTGTCGTACACTAATAATAATTATAGCTATTTTCTCTCTGTTTTTCTTCTATGTGAAAAGTTGCGGTCTGTCAACTTTCTATTTTCAATAAACGAAATTATATATATTTTTCTAATTTCCCTGGAATTACTAGGACCTGTTTCTAGTTGGTGACCTGCTATATCGCTTTCCCAGTTTTATTTGTTTTTTTATATTTCGATCTATATTTATAGCACTAATGACATGCACAAATCATAAATCAGTCGGTAGGCCCTACAAATGAATTGTTATAGGCCTACATTGTCAGTGTTGTTGACATTGTCAGTGTTGTTGGCATTGTCAGTGTTGCTGACACTGTCAGTGTTGTTGATATAGTCAGTGTCGTCGACATTGTCAGTGTTGTTTACCATGTCAGTTTTGCTGACGTTGCCTTGTTTCTGTTGCAGGAGTTGCAGCTGCACAACCTGACGCTTCCGATGGGCACCAATTGGGTGACCGTCTGGTGGTAACCCTGCGTTAGGGGGCGCCAAAGGTCGTGACCTCTTCTGCGTTTCTGAGGATTATTACAGTATTGCGTGATTGCCCTACAGGGGGCATTTTACAATCCGAGACGTTGACTTCAAAGCAAAACGGGCGATTGATTTGCAGTGGGGGTAGTTTCAAAGCTACGACAGAGGTTTTATTGGGGTGTAGGAGGGCCTGTAGGAGTGCTGAAGACTAGTGCTCATGGCTTGTAGTTTTATATAGGGCCTACCCTGGGAGTGTTGTGTCGGGTTGCTTTGAAAGAATAAAGACCTGCCAGTGATACCTGAAATGTATACAATTATAACAATTAATTCTAAAAACCATTTATTAAGTCACCAACAACAATGGAAGTACTAACGAAAATGTTACGATATTTTGGCATATAGGCTACGGTATATTTAAGTTAATAATTTAACCGCTGACGCTATTGTTCAAAAGGGACACACCAATGAATATCTAAACTGGCTTACCCTAGACTTTTGGGAGTTTCAACACTTTTGAACGAACGCCCAAAAGATCTCAATCAATCAAGCAATCAATCAATCAAATTTGTTGTTTTTCGCTAATTAGGCTGGCACAGCCGCAACTTAAACAGGCAGCATTGTTGTTCTATCTGTCTGTCTGTCTGTCTGTCTGTCTGTCTGTCTGTCTGTCTGTCTAATCTAATCTAATCTAATCTAATCTAATCTAATCTAATCTATCTATCTATCTATCTATCTATCTATCTATCTATCTATCTATCTATCTATCTATCTATCTATCATCTATCTATCTATCTATCTATCTATCTATCTATCTATCTATCTATCTATCTATCTATCATCTATCTATCTATCATCTATCTATCTATCTATCTATCTATCTATCTATCTATCTATCTATCTATCTATCTATCTATCTATCTATCTATCTATCTATCTATCTATCTATCTATCTATCTATCTATCTATCTATCATCCGTCCGTCCGTCCGTCCGTCCGTCCGTCCGTCTATCTATCTATCTATCTATCTATCTATCTATCTATCTATCTATCTATCTATATATATCTACCTATTCATCCATCTATCCATCCATCTATCCATCCATCTATCTATCTATTCATCCATCCATCCATCTATCCATCCATCCATCCATCCATCTATCTATAAATCCATCTACCTGTGTAATTTTTATAGCGCCCCTTAGAATCAAACGCATTAGGCTAACTAGAAATCTAGAATACGAACATCCATAGGAATGACACGAATAGCATAATAGCACAAGAATCGACAAAAAGTTTCGTTGCTTGCTTGCGATCTGTCCATGTAGTTCTTATGAACACCGCATTCAAAACAGCTGTTGGCTATGTTTAGGCCCTATTTACTTTTGTGTAAGAAAGTTAAGAAACAGACCTGTAACAAATAGACCCTGGCTATAATCGCAGGCTTAAGTCTTGATTTGTTATAACACCGGTTTTAAGCTGTGTGGCTTTGAGATATTACGTCTAAGATTGACATTTCATTTAGTCATTGATTTTAACAGTGAGCACTAAGCAAAGGTTCATTCACTAGGTGGTACATCATTTAAACGACCTCTAGCGAGTAACAGAACACAGCTTAATATTATTATAGCAGGACTAATCATGGGCGTGGCCAGAAAAAAATTTCGGAGGGGTTTTAAGATTTCGGGGGTTTCCATTGAAAATCGTTGCAAAAGTCCACGTCTTTAGTATTTTGCATGTAAAAGCACATAATTTTTTTTCCCGCAAACTTATTGAGGGGGGTTGAACCCGTAAAACCACCACCCCTAAATACGCCCATGCAGGATTTTAATTACATTTTTATTAAAATGTACACGCTTTTCAATAGCGACTCTACGTATGGACTTAACCTGCTCATTTTTTCGGTTAACTGATCGGGTGGCTAGGCCTAGGCTACTTAGGAATGTCCTACTTACCATCCACCTTATACCGTCTCACTGTCTGCCTGCCTGGATCTTGACCTAGAACCAATAATTTCACCCCGCCTATCGATTATGTTTTGACTAAGCGCCTATGAATAAGATGGTTCCGCGAGTTCGCTTTTTAGGCGCTGTAGAAATTCCAGATAGCCTCTACGATTACGATTAGGGCCTACGAAGTTCAGAAGTGCACATTGAACAGGAAGCAATTAGAAATCATGAACAGACGCAAGGCCGTAGCCAGGATTTTGTTTCGGGGGGTGTTTACTCGTCCATGAGCAAGCCGACAAGCAACCGAGTCAACAGCGTTAGGGGTTTGGACGAGCGTCGTGAGCTCTCATGGCGGGTCCGGGTGGCCTATACATTACACACTGCAGTACAGTTAGTCAGCAGGGTTTTTGAGAGGAATTTTGTAAGATGGTTCAAGACTATTTTCGAGCCTCTCTTATGGAGTATGGACCTTCATGTCTTTGTCTTTATTATATATCCTACATGTAAGTCTCAGTGCAACATTTGTCAAATTGTTATACTTCAATGCAACATTTATTAGATAACAGTGTAATTAAGTCTTATGGTCTGTTGTCAGTGAGTGCCTTCACTTCAGTCAGAAGTTAAAATGAATTTAAAGAAAAACATGGGGAGGCACAACAACTTTCACCCAGCCACAAATAAGAAGTTCCTGCTTTTAAAAAGGCTTAATATGATTATTTACTTTAAATGGAGTTTTTCCGGCTTTTTCAATAAACTTTCATATGACAGCATCAAAATCAATAATTGTTCTGGCAATGTTAGACTCAATGCTCAGCATGGCCAAATCCTCCAAATGAATGAAACTGTGAATTAATGAATTAATTAATCAAATTACGAATGAATGAATGAATGAAATAAGCAAGACGGTATTGAGACATTGTAAACTTTTCAAGATCCTTAATCAGCTTGAGTTTACTTAATGATCTCTCTGCAGAGGCTAGGCTGGAATTGTCAACAGTATAGGTAAGCTAACACAAACATCTGGAAATAGATCGGAAAGATTGTATTGTGTTAAATAAGTTCAACAGGCCCAGTGGTGTTAAGTGGGCATATTCAAACTTTGCCTTATGCGCAGAGGATAAATGTTGCATTTCTGTTATGAAATCTTAACCATTAAGGTCTGCAAGATGGATATTGCTTTGATAAAGCTAAAGCATTTCCTGCCAAATCACTTGCAGACATGGTTAGATATAAATTTCTACAATAAATCAAACCTTTCAGTTGGGTTTAAATGAAATATGCATAAAATAGAAAAACTTTGACTGCAAAATAAGATTTTTAATGTAATACTGATGAACAGTAAATGAGTTAACCTCCACAAGGGTCGGTTAATTGGCGATACTGACATCTACACTTAGGCCTACCGCCTACATGTATGTACGTGTCATAACAGCTTTATTCACTATAGCAGCGTAGCCGATCCAAGAGATTCTCAGAGATCTGTAATTTTTAGCATTCCAAAATGCATAGTGTACAGGTACTGTACTGTAGGCTATTAGCCTACCACAGCTTGATTTGAATGAATGAATGATTTGTCTCTCATTGAAGTCACTGCGGCTGCTAGAAATATGATATACAGGCACGTACCCAGATTTAAATTCAAGAAGAGGCAACTTCACAGATCATTGGCAAAATCCTAGTCATTGAGTTCATTACTCAATCGAAGTTCCAGTAGATAAAAAAGCAAGAAGAGGCAGCTGCCTCCTCAATGTAGCTACGCCTATGATGATATACTGCAAGCTTGGTGTCATGCATGAGAAACAGAATGTGTGGGAGGCTAGTTTGATGAGAGATATCTTCCTGACTTTGCGGCTGGTGATGTTGGAAAGGCGATAATATAAAGGGAGTGTGTAACATGGGGCATATATGAGACTTTGGATGAAAGTGTGAGCATGACCTACATATATCGATAAGCTGTGTGGCTGAAAGACTGGCTCAGCCTGACCTGGATTCTGTTCGTTTCACTGCCTGTCTCATATTACACAAGCACTTGGAGTGAAGCTGTCAGCAGGACGCTAGTGCATTATTTCATTTTTACATTATTTAATTTCGGGGGGTGTTTAAACACCCAAAACACGTAAGTGAACGCCATGGATTGTGTGCCCAACAATTTTTATTAAACTAAAAATTGTAAAAGACCGAAAATATAGTTTTTAAAATAAATTATAGCCTAAAATGTGGGTGATCTATCAAGTGAAAAGCATTGAAAGGACTGACATAATGGTTTTGGAGATAGATGGGTACTCGCGGGCCGACAAGTAAGTAAGTAGCCTTTATTTTTGCATCTGACAACTGCGCATGTACTTGTAATTTGCTGACGTTCGCTAATAATATTACGCTAGTTCAAAACTGTAGCTTCGATAACTAAAGCGACTCCTTATTCTTATCTGCAATAAAATTGAATTTTCACTAAGTAGGGCCTAATAAAAATATTTAGTCAGTTTTAGTGACACGGAAGAGGCGTGAATTATGGTTCGTGCGTCTATCTCGAAAGTCCGTAATAGTAATCTCCAAACTTCTGAAGCGCCATTCGAAAGCCACGCACAGGGCACCAGCTTATTCACGAGCGCTGCGTCTAGTCAGATGGGTTGTCCGAGAGAGTAGGCCTAGTCCGAACTTCTAAAGACGTCCGAGTCCCGTTTCCAGAGGATCAGAGGGAGGAAGTTGTCACAGAGTTAGAACTTTACAGATAACCGTCGAGTACTTTTAAAAAAGAAAATTATTAGCAAATATAGCAACTTTTACTACTTTGTAAGAGCGGAGTGAACGTCTCAAAATTGGGCTTTAGAAAAACGTTTCAAACCACTTGATTTTATCTAGCGCAGTCCGTTCTCGTGAAGTTATTCAAAAGTCTTCCATCGACCAAATCACCGACTTCAGAACTACTTACGAGCTAACAGGCGCATGAATCTGATTATTGCGGCCTCAATCAAATATCTCAATTAATCATCACATAATCAATTTTAAGCTGTTAATCGCCTCTTCAAACATTTATAATTACTCAGTAAATGCCGATATGGTTTCTGTTGAGGTATTGTTGAGCTATTCTAACCAGAATCGCAGACTACTTTCTCAGCGTATTAGAGCGTTGATCGGTATGTTATGAGGCCCGTAGTTAGCGCCATTATTGTTGACAAAATCAGAAAAATAATCGAAATTAATGAAATTCTGCTTAGGTTTACGCAAATTACGCACTACGACCTCAATCTGGAATTATAGGAAATCGTCGGCAAATCGAATTGGCTGCTTAGAATGAGCCCTGGCACCACGAATCGGATTTTATTCGGAAATACCCAACACCAAGGTAGGACCCCCGTGTTTAGGGAACGTGAAGGTTTAGTGGCGACACCGCCTGACCGCATTTGACCGTTCTTTCCCAAACAGGAAATCGTCTCATGTTCCAGGGATTAACTCGACCGAGGGGTGGATTTTTGGGGTGGAAATTTGACATTTTAGACGTTTCATAGATGCCACCTAGTATGAAAACAACCGTTTACGCTTAATTTTGCTAAATTGAGTTTTCTGTGGCTACGGTACCGCGGTACCGTCCGCAAATAATCTATGGCCGATTGCACATATCTATGGCGTGAAAGCCTAACCATCAATAGCGCAGTAGTTAAGAGATGAACGAAACTAACCCTAACCCCTGACCCTAACCGACCCTCACGACGCCTAATTTAATACAAAACTAACCTGGCAGGTTGTTGGCCATAGACTTAACGTGACAGGCTTTTGCCAATATTTATTTCAACCGGATGTACGCCTTGCAATCGCCCATAGATTTTTAAATATGACCGTAGCCAGTTCGTTTCTGTGCGGTTATTTTGGACCCTAATACAAAACAGCAGGGGTTGGAGAAATGCTGTGCCTTAAATATTTTGAAATAACGCCGATGAGTTTTCCACCCTGCTAGAGGCGCTTTATAAACGTTTGTATACAATGCAATACAAAAATCAAGCTGACCTTTTCGTTTGATAATCTGTTTGGTGTCAGAATTTCGTTTGGAATTCGGCCAGTTGCTGGAATATTATGTGTTACTGAATTGCTGAGCTTCATCGGATATATCCATCCTGGTTTGCTGCGGTAATAGTAAGAGTTGAGCAATAATGCAAAGTGCCACGCGCCAATTACTGCGTACCTGACTGAGGTGCGTTTAATAATTTAAAAACTAATCCACGTTGTATATGATGCTATGTTTCACGACTGTTTGCTTGCATACTTCACTCGTTTTCTCTCTTGGTTTCTTTTACTGTGCTTTTTCCTTGGTCATGCTTCATAATAAGCACATGGCACCAGCTTATTCATGAGTGCTGTGTCAAGTCAGAGGGGTTGTTCGGAGTTCTGGGTCCAATGGAGATCCAAGTCCGGTTGCAGAGGAGAGCTCTGTTACAGCAGGTTTCGTTGAGGACTGGTGAGGACTTCCTATAGAGGAAGTGTTAACAAAAGTCTTGTAATTGTAATCAGAAGTCTGTGTTGTGTCACTAAAACTAATCAGAGCCTAAATGTTGTTAAGAACACATAGGTGTCGTTACTATAAAGAACACGACAGTATCAGTACCATAAAGAACACAAACGTGTCATTACCATTCAGAATGCAGGTGTCGTTGTCATTGTCATTACCATTAAGAACGTTGAGGTGTCATTACCATTAAGAACGTTGAGGTGTCGTTACCACTAAGAACATTAAGAATGCAAAGGTGTCATTGCCATTAAGAACGCAAAAGGTGTTGTTTCCATTAAGTATGCATAGGAGTCATTACCATCAAGATCTTAAAGGTGTCATTAAGAATGCAAAGTGTTGTTACTATTAACAACACAAAGGTGTCGTTACCATTAAGAACTTGAAGGTGTCATTACCATTAAGAATGCAAAGTTGTCGTTACCATTAAGAACGTTAAGTTGTTATTACGTTTGATGCTTCCAATGAGTGTCTGTAAAGGCATGTGAACAAGCATGTCACCTCTACAAGAGAAACTTCACATTGCATATGTGAAGTTTCTCTATAGATGTGTCGACAAGGAACTTGCCTTAAACTTTGTGGTTATGAGAAGTATCTGTATGGGCGACATTTACATTTATGTCATGGAGACACATCTTTACCTTAATACTTCTGAGTAGCAGCACATAGGGTCGCGAGGCGCATATAAAAAAGTGCAGATGTTTATATGCTTCTGAAGGGTCTTTATCAATGTTTGATCGATGCTCGAACTCTGTCTCTTCCTTTAAGAAACGCCTCGACACTCACTATTCCTTACTGGCTTTCAAAATCTAGATATCTAACAGCTCTTCACCTGGTGACTTACTAACCGTGCCCGAGATTTGCATTTCCTAGCGACTTTGCACGCATTTAAAATGTTGCAATAATAATATATCATCATCATCATTGTAATCAGTTCTTTACGAGGTGGTGATAATGTTTAATATGAACAAGCAGTCTCTATTCTCTAGGACGTATGTCAAATCTAGCGCTCGTTATGTCTTGACTTTTGTTTACACGGCAGACGAGGAGTTGCCATAGTGACACGTTAGCAAAAGTTTTCTTTAATCTTTTAACCATACTTTACAGGATGTTCTGCTTCTCTCTTTGACCTAAGTTTTCAGGATGCACAGAGATTTCTGTTGTTTTTGTTCTTCTGCAGCCTGAACGCAATGAACGGAGAGATCCCGAGCATTCCCATCATCACTCTCGCCGGTGTGTCAAGTCTAACGAACCGTAAGTTTTCCAGCCATTCTCGGATTTTTTATCGCACGGTTGTCAAAACTTTTTTAATGGCGGGTCACAGGCAATGTTTTCCAACAAGTGGCGGTTCAGGGTGCCGAAGGCGCCTGAGCAAACTCGTGATAGGGTTAGGCAGGGGTTCAGCGTCTTTTTATAAGGATGACTATCCTTGTCCTCGTGTGCGTCCCTGCCTTCGTCCTTTTCATCCTCCAGCTCTTCCACCTCCTCACCCTCAGGGTAATGGTAACACTCTGGCACGAAGAGCAGAAGATCAGCACGGACATGGGATCAATTCCCACAACCCTCCCAAAGGTCGACTCAGCCTTTCATTCGATAGGATGGTGTTCGCAAAAATTGGCAGTAGGACATGATGGGCGCCTTGCATGGCTGCCAAAACAGTTAAATTCGACTCCTGTAATAACTTGTGATCATCTGTTCATACTATGAATTGTAATCATACTGTGGTGTGGCAGTTTGAACTTTGAAACAATAAATGAAGATTAAATAAAATCTTGCACTCTTTAGCAGATTTTTGTGGCCTTTTCCACTGTTTATTGGTACATTGAAAGTCTGACGATGGCGTTTGTGCGTACTTTGCAGTTCTTCCAGAGTTGCCACTGCCAACGCCACTCCCTCAGACAGTGAACAAGAGCCTCCTGTATCGGCCGCGTCTCGCAGCCGAGGCGCAGCAGATACTTCTCTCCCGAAATGATGCTCTCGTCAACCAACTCGTCAGTGCGCTGCGCATGACGAATTCCGACCACATGTGAGTAATTATTAATTACTAATTATTAGTTATTATTATTAACAGAATTTTTAACGTGCACAGGGTCGCATAGAAATGCGAATCTGAGGCGCGGTTAATAATCAGTCGCCAGGAGCTGTTAGTCATCCACATTGTTTGAAAGCCAATGTGAAATAGCGAGTTTTGTGGTGTTTCCTGATATAAGAAAGCGAGTTCGAGCAACGAACGGATAAATTGACAGTCGATTTCATTCCTTGGGAGCTGCAAAACGGAATGCGTGAGAGTCCGTGACATTGCTACATCAATGCTCAACCAAAAGATTGCAGGGAGGGATGTATGGAAATAGGAGTCTGTTCCTATATGTATGGGTGGTTTTGATCTATTCAATTTTGTTGAAGCCTAAATATTCAGAGACCTTTTCTGTATGTTCACCTTGGGCAAGTCTTTAGTCTATAAGTGGGCGTGGGATAGTGTAGTGGTTAGTGTGCTAGACTGTCAACCACATGGTCAGGGGTTCAAGTCCTGCCAGGGCAGAAATTTGGTTCAAGATTTCTGCTCCACATACACCTCCTAGCACACTCAGCACACTCCTAGCTATAATGAGTACACTGATCGTACACTGTTGGTGCGAAGATGAGACAGCGAGGGAGAGGATGGCCATCCACCCTCATATGTCAAGGCTAAGAAAATAAAGTCGCTAACATTTCATACACATGGCTGCCTCAGGACTAGCTTAAGGGACTGCTCCTCTTCATAGTCTACAACTGCTCAGCAATGCATTTTTAAACGGACAGATTGTCTGTGTAAGTAAGTAAGTATCGACTTTAATTCACAGTTGCAAAATTAAACTGAAACTGAAACCTGCTTGTGCCGGTTTTTCCAGAGAGCCATCTGACAGTTTGTCGGGTGAAATCATAAATGGAGAATCACCGGATCTCCTGAAGGCAATTCTCGCCAGCGATCCTGATGTATTCAAATCGGGGTCGGTCTACCGCAATCCGGGTCAGTTCACTCGTTACATGATTTTTATTGGACAGTACTGAATAATCATTTTCATGGGAATAACTACTTATTTTTCAGGCCAAATGGAGTTTCTCTGCTCTGTTTTAAAAATGTTTAATGAGTTTTCTAGAAATATATCTGTCTGACCTAGTAGATGAATCAATAAGTTTGATCTGGGAAGCCGTTAATTGGGCATTTGTGC
This sequence comes from Aporrectodea caliginosa, assembly GCA_020284085.1. Taxonomy (NCBI): domain Eukaryota; kingdom Metazoa; phylum Annelida; class Clitellata; order Crassiclitellata; family Lumbricidae; genus Aporrectodea; species Aporrectodea caliginosa. Next base: position 799,421 of record JACEVL010000501.1, read on the forward strand.
GTAAGAGCCTGCAGGGCGTGTCCTACTGTTATCTGAGAACCAGCTGCTTGCTGGTGAGACTATTAGTGCCTATTGACTTAATACAATTTATTTAGGCTATCTGAGGCAGCACTTGTTAGGTACTTCTGTTGTATGTATCTAGATAGACGATCTATGATTATGATTATTATAATTATTTTTATTATTATTTATATGTATGAAATTATGTATGTACATGTTATGTATTATATTATGTATGTAAACGGTGATTCAATAAAAAAGTAAGCCAAACTTTATAAACAAATATTTTGGCTTACTTTTCATTGAATCACGGTGTATATTATTAATATATTGTAACAATAATAATAATATCATTTATACAACAATAATGTAATAACATATAAAAATAATATTATTATTATTATGTAGATATTTATATCATGCTGATTTATGAATTCACCTAAAAATGTATGAGATTGTCATGATGGTCATATGAGATGGTCATTCTTATGGTGCATTGTATGAATATGTATGAGATGGTCAAATGGTGCATTGTTATGAATATGTATGAGATGGTCAAATGGTGCATTGTTATGAATATGTATGAGATGGTCAAATGGTGCATTGTTATGAATATGTATGAGATGGTCAAATGGTGCATTGTTATGAATATGTATGAGATGGTCAAATGGTGCATTGTTATGAATATGTATGAGATGGTCAGATGATGCAACGTTTATGAATATGTATGAGATGGTCAACCGTGTTCTTTTCTGATGCTGTATTTTCATCTTGTTTGAATATTCTGTTTTGTTTTCGTGTAGGGTATGGCTTCATGCCCCACAACGAGCTCTACGCAAACCAAATGAGGTTAGGACTACTTTCTCTTCCTAACCTAAGCTTTACGGTTGAATCCACAGTTTGAAATTTTGTAATTTATAAGTGAACAAATTTAATACCGCCACTCAAAGAGTCAAACAAATCAGAGCTCTCTGCTAGCCTACGCGGTGTCAAATATCAATAAGCACTAGGTTATGGCATCAAATTAGTAGAACAATGTATGGATATCCACAGTTAGATTACTGTAGTTATTTTTCACTTATGAATCAGTATCAAAAGTGGCTGATTGGCTAGAGCACTGGGCCTGTCAGGCGGAGAGTATGGGTTTGAGCCTCGCCCGAGGCAGTTGCTGTGTAAGGATCTTGAGCAAGACCTTCTCACAATTGCTCAACGCCATTGATGCTCTCTGTCTGTATAAATTACGGTTATAGAGCTATATAAATTACTGTTGTAGAGCTAGATAAATTACTGTCGTAGAGGTAGATAAATTACTGTCATAGAGCTAGATAAATTACTGTTGTAGAGCTATATAAATTACTGTGTGTAGAGCTATATAAATTACCATGTCTAGAGCTATATAAATTGCTGTTGTAGCTCTATGCAGGAGTACCAGCAGCAGCAGCAACAACCTCCTCCTCCTCAGCAGCAGCAGTCGTCTCTGCAACAGATGATGCCAAATGGACCGTCATCAGTGCTTCCTCCCTACCTGGCCAATCAGCCGGCCTTCACTCACTCGCAGGCGCCAACGCCACTTGCACCGTCGCAAGGTAGACTACTTCGTGTACAAAGTACAGATGCACTTACACAAGTTCTGTGATTATAGAGATTCATTCATTGTGGTAATTTATATAGCACCCCATAAAGAACACTCTTAAGACTTTTCTTTTTTCGAGGGGCCCTTTGCACTGGAAGCGCCTCTGATTAGGTTGTACTGTGAGAGGCGCTCTATAAGTCCGTAAACAGAATAAAATAGAACACTCCTGACTAGGATATGGCCAAATCTTGATCTGGAAAACGCTTTGGGTCAGATTTTGGTCTAGACCGATTAATTGGAATTGGCACATCCTAGGACTACCGATCCAAATACCAAAAGAAGTGAAGTATTTTTGACCAAAAACAATTTCCTTTTTTATTAATACAAAAATAGTTACCCCTATTTGGCGACCTTCTGCAGTAATCTTTAGCATTGAAAGTCTGTATAAAATAATAAAATTCGTTTGAATTACATCTCACGTGAGAACATACAAGAATTTGTTTCTTTTTCATTTCTGCTATCACGGAGTAACAAATGTTCAGTGCCAAATAAAATAAATATTGGAGTAATCGGATCCAGATTCGGCAATATTTGCAGTATCCGTGTATGATCCGAAGTTGAAAATGTATGATGTTTGCGATGGTGATGAAGTTGAAAATGGTGATTTTGATGACGATGATGACAAACGTTGTGGTTTCCATATTCTAGGTTATCAGTTTGTGGTGAATGGCGTCGGGTCGTCTATGCCTCTGCAGCCAAGCGAGATGGCCGTTGTTTCATCGTCCGGGAGCCTCGGCCTCTCCCACCCTTTCTCTTCCGTTCCTGTCACCCGACCCATGTCGGGTGGGGTCAGCATGGCGCACGATTTCAATAACTCGTCAGCCGTCGCGGGAGGAATCGGAAGCGGGGTCAAGATGGAAAACTTCTGTATGACATCCGGAGGCATTGGCCGGATGCCTGGAAAAGCATTAATCGGTAAGATGTATTCTCAGGTGCTTGCTTAATTGCTTACGCTCCATACCCTTACTTCTGGTTTCTGTGAACCACTGGTCAACCGTTTTGTAGTGATGGAACCTTACACCCAGCACTCGGTTGAAAAATACTGCTCTAACTATCAAGATTTGACCTTTCAAATGGATTATATGGTTTGTCTGTCGTTTCACTATGGTTTCAATATCATCTACTATTGTTTCACTATTGTTTCTCTATCAATTCACCATTGTTTCACTCTGGTTTCACTATAATTTCACTATGGTTTCATTATCAGTTGTCAGTATAATTAATTGTTACAACAGAATACTGTATGTTTAATTTTGAAATGTATGTATAAGCACTTGTTATAGTCTCTATTGTCTTAACAGATTAGTCTTTCCTTATTTTTTTGGGATTTCTGTACAGGCTTCTGTTATTGTTAATCACGGCGGAATTTATTTGTACATTTCTGTACTGGTTCCCTCGTTGTAGACTGTTCCCCGGCACAGGCCACTGCAGCACCGGCCTCTGCCTCCGAGCCACCGCTCCGAGGGGTCCTTCCGTCACCCCACTACGACCCCTACATCCAGGCGGTTAAGCCAGACACTCTTCCACCCAGCAAAGCCTCCTTACACTTTCCCGATCCGACGGCCGCGCGTGTCATGATCGAGCCGCTCAACATGGATCAACTGGTACGTCTCACTTGTTCGATCATTTCGATCTTTTCTCAGGCTATTGTAATCGTAAAACTCAAATATGTAGAACAGTCCCTGAGGCAGAATTTAGGCGACTTCATTTTCTTTGCCTCGGCATATGAGGGTGGATGGCCTGTCCTCTCCCTCGCTGTCTCATCTTCCCACCGACAGTATGGTCAGTGTACTCATCATAGCTGAGTTACCTAGGGGGTGCAGTGGAGCAGAAATGAACCAAATTTCTGCCTTGGCAGGGATTTGAACCTCTGACCTCTCGTTTGACAGTCCAGCACTCCAACCACTACACAAATCCCGCACCCCTCTTATAGATTAAAGACTTACACAGTTATTTAAGTTTAGCTAAAGATGCGACATTTATAAAAAAAAGCCTGCTGAACAGCTTGAGATGATGAAATTGTGTAGCGGGAAAGCATTTGCTGTATTCTGCATTTAAAACTAATTTCTGTTATTTTTGTGTTGTAGGAAAAGTGCTTATCGTCAAAGAAGCCAGTGGCCAAGAAGCCAGTGGTACTGCATTGCAATTTCAAATATTGATAATAATAATGATAATATAGTGTGGGCATGTTTCTGCACCATTTATTCATTCATTTTTTCATTGCTGTATCATAAGACATGTCCCCGACGACTTTACATTAACAATTAGAATGCTGTAATAATCTTTTGTGTATCTGTCAGGCTGTCACAGATAAAATCTAATCGTCTAAAATGTAAGCTTCTATTGTGCCATTATCTTGGTGCATAAGGAATTAAAGTGAATTTTCTTCAGTAGTAGAACCGTGATTTTAAAGGCAGACATTGAAAATGGCAGATCAAATGACTTTCGAGGCTTCTAGCTGTCTTGACGGCTTTCTTGCTAGTGGCGTGCAATTAACAGGTTTGGTTTTCATTTTCAGGTTGATCCCGTACTGATTCCCACGATACCTTGTGAGTAGTTTTATCATTTTCGATCATAATTAAGTTTTTGTTCGTCTTTTCGTGGAATTTGTCTCATTCCTATCTGCTTCAAAACTCTTTAGTATAATGACAATATAGATGTTGCGAATATAATAGTTGACTGCAGAGAGTATGGGTTTAAGCCAGCCCCTGAGATGGTTACTGTGTAGGACCTGGAGCAAGTCCTTCAGTTGGTCAGCGCCATCGATTGATGCTTGGTCATTAGATAGTGGCGGTTATTAATAAAGGAGTAATTACGTTACATGAACCCTGCAGTGTTTCCGGTGCTCTGGAAGTGAGTGGTTACAAAGGTCGGCCTTTCATTCGTCAGATGGCATTGGTAAAATGAGCAGTGGGACTGATGAGCGCCTTGCTTGGCTGCCAAACAGTTAAATTCAACTCCTGTAATAACTTGTGATCATCCTTTCATACTACGACTTGTAATTTTGCGTTCATGTCAGTTTGAATCAATAAACAAAGATTTAAAAAAATTAATAATAATATAATAACAAGAGTTGAATGACGGAATGTTGCAGTGACGCGAATCGACGACATCGACCGGAAGAAGCACAAACATCGAGATGGAGTGGCGCGCTACAACGTCGTCCAGACAACGGCCGACAGCCACAAACTCACTCTCAAACTATCAAAAGCAAAGCATGAAGAACGCAGGGGTAACGTTACAACGACTATGACATCGTCATGTCATCACTGTTATAGAGCTATATATATATTTTGATTGATTGATTGATTGATTATTATTATTGTAATCGCTGTGGTAGGAATTATATAGTGGCTTTTATTACTGCCATCATAGTCATCAGCATCATGTGTCCAACGCAGTGGCGTAACGAAGGGGAGCAGAGGGGCAGCCGCCCCTAGTGCAGCATCAGAGGGGCGCAAAATTAGCTTTCAGTGGTACACAGTACTATGATAAGAACGATTAAAAGTAAAAAAAAAATTAAAAGGGGGAGCAGTCATCAACCTCTGCCCCCAGGCGCTGAAACCCTTCGTTACGCCACTGGTCCAACGTCAGGTGGTGAGCTCTTAGTTCCAAGGGCTGACTTGGCAGTGCCGTGCTTTTTTCGTTGTAGGCCCATCCATCTGGAATGACCTCCCACTTGAGCTCCGCTCTTTTGTTGTGTTCCACCCAACAGGGTTTTACGTGTCCCATGTATTCACATGTGTGTATGTATACGAATCTGTTTAGGTACGAAGCGCATCCATTCTGACGACGAGGACTATGGCGAGGTAACAATGGCCAAGATGGAGGAGGAGCACGGCGAGTTTGCCACCTCTCTGACGGAGCGCGTCAAGTGTCGGCGTCAGGTCGTGTCGTACTGTGAGGATGATGAGGACGAAGATGATGACAACGACAATGGCAGCGTCAATGCGGGCGACAACCACGCCGGTAACAAGTTTCCTGGTCGACGAACGACGGAGACGTCGCTCCCTCGGAGGAGGGACTTCACCCGGATAGATGACGACAGTCGATCCAGCTCATCGCTCAACGAAGGTTAGATGCTTTGGGGAGGAACTTAATAGTAATAATCTCCGTTTAATATTTTCAAACTGACAATTACGCAATATGATTACAATTCGTAGTATGAACGGATGATCACGTGTTATTACAGGATTCGAATTTAACTTAGAGGGTCTGAGGGTTGTGTGTATGTGTAGTAGTACTGATGATATGGGGAATGAGTGCGTCAGGGTTGCCACAGATACTGGAAATCCAGGAAAGTCATGAAATTAGACTTTCGAAAATTTACGGCCTGGAAAACCAGGTGTTTTTCAAAAACAGTCCTAGAAAGTCATGGAACTTGAAAATAGCTAGTTCATGGAAAGTCATGGAAAAATCGTTAATGGATATGTTCTAGTCATTTTTAAATTTTGATAAATATTGGTGGTGGTTTTTCTGTTTAACAACTGGCTGTGTGGTAACAAAGACCATTAGCGTCGCCCTCCTCCTTTATCCAGGCTTGGGACTGGCACTGTCAGAAAGCGAACAGTGGCGGATAAATATTACATCGATAAAACAATTATAAAGTAGGTCTTTTTCGTCTAAAATGAGTCTAAAAAAGGTCATGGAAAGTCATGGATTTTTGTTTTAGTGGATGAATGAATTATTGAATGAATGAGTGAATAATTGAGTGGATGAATGAATTATTGAATGAATGAGTGAATGAACGAATGAGTGGATGAATGTTTGAGTGGATGAATGAACGACTGAACTTAACGATGTATCATTTATGTCTGTAGCAATGCGGAGGCGGAAGAAGGAGAGGAAGCAGAGGAGATACATGGAGATGTCGTCGACTGTGGAGGAGTTGATGGAGACGCCAACCTTCAAGAGATTCTACTCAGCGGTTGATGCCATCCTCGACGCAGCCGACGACATGGACCTCGCTGGAATGAGAGGTACTGGACACGATAGCCAATTGGTTAGAGCGTTTGCTTTGTAACACGGAGAGTACGGGTTCGATCCTCCTCCCTTGAGACAGTTACTGTGTATACGAACCTTGAGCAAAGTGCTGCACTCACAGTTGCTCAGCGCCATCGATTGATGCTTGGTTATTAAATAGTGGCCCTTAATAAGAAAATGAATAATACTGGAGAGCCACTGTGACTCAGTAGTTGGTTGTATATCAGGTAAGTGGTCATTGTCGTTGGTTAATCGGTAGTTAATGGGTTAAGTAACAGCAATTGGGTCAGTTGGCAGTTAGTAGGTCAGTTGGTAATTACTAGGTCGATTGGCAATTATTTGGTCGGTTGGCAGTTTCTAGGTCAGTTGAAGTTACTAGTTCAGTTGGCAGGTACTAGGTCGGTTGTTGGTTGGTTGGCAGTTTCTAGGTCAGTGGTAGTTACTAGGTCGGATGGCAGAAAGTGGGTCAGGTAGCAGAAAATAGGTATGGTAGCAGAAAATAGGTAGCAGAGTGTAGCAGTCATTGATTAATCGGTAATTTTATTGTTGAATTGTTAATTTGATTTTGTTATATGTTGAGTGACCGCCGTCTGGTCTTGTGTTCGAATTTTAGACGACGAAGAGGACGAGGGACCGGGTGAAGTGGAGAGCGTTGTTTCCAAGGCCCAGGTCTTGGATCTCTGCTCGGAAGCCGCCAAACTCAAGTCCATGGGCATTACGAACCAGGTATTCTAACCCTGTCAATCAATCAATATTGGTTTAGCAATGTCAGTCAGTCAAGTCCATTAACCAGACCTAGCCCTATAAATCAATCAGTGACACAAATTCAAGTCCATGGGCATTACTAACCAGCTGTTTCTAGCCCTATAAATCAATCAACCTCAAGTCCGTGGACATTCTTATCCAGGTATTCTAACCCTGCCAGTCAATCAATCAATGTGTCGGCCAAACAATCGGTGAGCATAAATCTGTATACGGGGCTATGTTGCTGAATAGTTTCAAGTATAGTAATGCGTTATAATCTTGTTGCATTTGATAGCATCTTGTGACGACGTTGTTTCATTCATGTGTCGAAAACGAACAGTTGTGTGAAGTTGACTATTTATGGTAACGATCGTGGAGTTCCTGGATGAGTGCTTTCGATCTATGTTGCTTCCACATGATCGGAGTAAACAAGGATGAGGTGTATTCGATCATTTGTATGTTCTCGGTGTGATGATCATGAATGTGATAATGATTGTGAAATGCCTTTTCGATCATTTTGTGTGTTTTTAGTGTCGTGATAGTGATTTTGATAATGAAATGCCTTTTTGATCATTCTGTGTAGGTTCCCTGTGAGAAGTTGATTAAGACGTTAACAATTCTTCAGTACAGTATACAGGACGGCTGCAGACTGGTGCCCATCGCGGATCCGGTAAGACTGGTTCCCTGCTGCTTCTCCAGTGTATGACTACAGTTCTGCACACCCTTGGTTGGTGTCAGTTGCATATAAGTGTTAGCCCACTGGAGATTTACCTTAGTTCAAGCATTATGTAAATTTTCTTAACATCATGGATGGACTGATGGACAGACGGTTGAACGGTCTGACGGTAAGATGGACAGATGGATGGTTGGATGGACGGACATGTGGATTTATTTAGACAATAGATTCTTTCTCAGGGTGTGCCATGGATCCTGGAAAACCTGGAAAGTCATGGAATTAGACTTTGAAAAATGTTAGTCCTGGAAAAACAGGTGTTTTAAAAAAGTCCTGGAACGTTATGGAATTTGAAAATAGCTAGGTCATAGAAAATCATTAAAAGACACATTTCTAATCATATTTTTTAATTTCGCTGAATATTATGTCAATAAAATAATTAGAAAATAGGTCCTTTTTCGTCTAACATAAGTCTTAAAAGTTATGGAAAAAGGTCATGGTAAGTCATGGATTTTAGTCTTATTAACCTTGTGACAACCCTGATTTCTGCATTAGTTCGTTTTACACGCAATCCGGTTTACATGCCGTGTCCATTGTCTTCTCCCCCAACGACCTCATGTTAACGGATCCTCACTCTGTTGCTATCAATACTTAACCAATAATCATGTCACGCTTGATCTTGATGTTTCAGGAAGGAGAGAACGACGAAGAGCAGTTGTTGCGTGAGTTGACGTTGGATCGCGTCCTCCTGGCCGTTGATGCGGCCCTTTCAGCGATGTACATCATGACGTCATCGGATATGCCGAAAGAGGTCTTCATAGAGGACGTCATCGAACGCATCATACGTCTGACGAAAACACAGCTTCAGAACGCCATCTATCCGGAGTTTGACCCCGTCTACCGCATCGATCCGCATAACAAAAGTTAGTAACACTTCTTTTCGTTAAGGAACACCTTATTTCGTTAATGTGAATCACGTGGCATTGCATTGTATCGCGGCTCATTATGTCACATTGCGTCACATAACATTGCATCACGTCACATTATGTCGCATCACATTGCGTCACCTTAGTTTGCATTGTATCGTATCATATTGAATCTCATCACATTGCATCTTGTTACATCACATTGCATCACGATAGTTTGCATTGTATCGTATCATATTGAATCTCATCACATTGCATCTTGTTACATGACATTGCATCGCATTATATCATCACATTGCATAACGTTATGTTACGTCACATCGCATTATATCACATTACTTGGCATCACTTCTCATTATTTCACATTGCATCACGTTGCTTTGCATTGTGTTGCATCACGTAACATTATATTGCATTGCATCACATGCTATTGCATTACGTTGTGAATAATATGTTACATGTGAATGATACGTTGCGTTGTGAATAATACGTTACGTTGTGAATAATGCATTACATTGTGAATAATGCTTTACGTTGTGAATAATGCGTTACATTGCGAATAATGCATTACATTGTGAATAATGCGTTACGCTGTGAATAATGGGTTACGCTGTGAATAATGCATTACATTGTGAATAGTGCGTTACATTGTGAATAATGCGTTACATTGTGAATAATACGTTGCGTTGTGAATAATGCGTTACATTGTGAATAATGCGTTACGTTGTGAATAATGCGTTACATTGCGAATAATGCATTGCATTGTGAATAATGCGTTACGCTGTGAATAATGGGTTACGCTGTGAATAATGCATTACGTTGTGAATAATGCATTACGTTGTGAATAGTGCGTTACATTGTGAATAATGCGTTACATTGTGAATAATGCATTACGTTGTGAATAGTGCGTTACATTGTGAATAATGCGTTACGTTGTGAATAATGCGTTACGTTGTGAATAATGCGTTACGTTGTGAATAATGCGTTACGTTGTGAATAATGCGTTACGTTGTGAATAATGCGTTACGTTGTGAATAATGCGTTACATTGTGAATAATGCGTTACGTTGTGAATAATGCGTTACGTTGTGAATAATGCGTTACGTTGTGAATAATGCGTTACGTTGTGAATAATGCGTTACGTTGTGAATAATGCGTTACATTATGAATAATGCGTTACATTGTGAATAATGCGTTACGTGAATAATGCGTTACGTTGTGAATAATGCATTACGTTGTGAATAATGCGTTACGTTGTGAATAATGCGTTACGTTGTGAATAATGCGTTACACTGTGAATAATGTGTTACGCTGTGAATAATGCATTACGTTGTGAATAATGCGTTACGTTGTGAATAATGCGTTACGTTGTGAATAATGCGTTACGTTGTGAATAATGCGTTACGTTGTCAATAATGCGTTACGTTGTCAATAATGCGTTGCATTATGAATAATGCGTTACATTATGAATAATGCGTGACGTTGTGAATAATGCGTTACGTTGTGAATAATGCATTACGTTGTGAATAATGTGTTACGCTGTGAATAATGCATTACGTTGTGAATAATGCGTTGCGTTGTGAATAATGCGTTACGTTGTGAATAATGCGTTACGTTGTGAATAATGTTCGTCGTGTTGTTTAGGTGGGATTCAGAGTAACATGAAGATGAAGCGTGCCAAAGCGTCTGGTACGAAGGACAGAGCGACGCTGGCTCTATACAACAAACTCACGGATCTAACCGCTCTAATCGCTGAACTCGTCGACATTCAGGAACTCACGGATACAATCATCCTGCAGGTAACGCATTTACCGCTGAGTCTGTCGTCTATATATGTGACCCAAGGGATCAAAATGAGTCGGATGTCGGCAATTTACACAAAATATGATCAGATGTCACTTTTTCTTATTTTCAGATTTTAATGAAAATGGGTGAAAAAATAATTTTTTCTTACATTTCTGATTTTTCACATTTGATTAAATTCATTGTTTTCTATTTCTGAATACTTTTATTTTTTGTGATTATTTATTAAAATTTGTAACTTTGTCAAAACATAAGGTAGAACCAAACTTTTGTGTCATTTTAAAGCAGAACATGTGGTCTTTAAGAATATGTAAAATACTCATATTCTAAAATTTCCGACATGCGACTCATTTTGATCCCTTGGGTCACATAGCTGTTGTATCTATGTTTGACTGTTTGTATATTCAATGGTTTGCCTGTCTTTATTATTTTGTCTGTCTGACTTTTCTGTCTGTCACATTTCCATGTTTTTTGGGAGACGTTGTTTATCCCACAGTCTCGTTTGTTCTTGTTCTCATGAACCGTTGTTGTTTTGCTGTTGACAGACATCTACGTTGGCTGTTTCACCGTTCTTCGTCGAGAACATTCAAGAATTGCAACTGAACGCCCTCAAGCTAGTTACGAACGTAAGTCCAGCAAAAGAATCGATCTTAGTTGTCCTCCTCTTCTTCCTCTTCCTACTCCGCCTCCTCCCTTTCTCTTCCTGTTCTTCCTCCTTCTCTTTCTCCTCTTCCTTCTCCTGCCCTCCTCCTCTTCCACCCACCCCTCCTGTCCTTGTCCTCCTCTTCCTTCTCCTCCTCCTCCTCTTTTTGGCCCTGCATTGGTATTCTTCCTCCTCCTCCTGCCTTCCTCGTCCCCCCTCCTAACCTCTTCTTCGTTGTCAACCTCCTTTTGGTCCTTCATTGGTCTCATCATTGGGACATGCACTGCTGGATGATTATTATTTTTTTAGTATTATCATTGTTAATGTTTTAGACTAAGTTCAAGACATCAGCTGCTTTCTGTTGTGTTGGCTTTTATGTTCCTCTGTCGATTTCTTTCGTAGATCTTCAGCCGTTATGAGAAACATCGTCAACTGATTCTTGAGGACATTCTGTCGTCATTGGCGCGACTTCCATCGAGCAAGAAGAACCTACGCAGCTATCGGTAACCATTCCAGTCTAACTAATCTTATCAAATATCATCCAATCATATGTGATGCCACATATGAAAAGGGACCACATGTCGGGTTTGGAGTTATTCATACCACCATGATCAGCAAAATATTCTGAAAATAATGATGTATAATGTCATACAATAGGAATATTAGGGCATTTTTGGTAGGATTTACAACATGGTTTACCTGAAAGATGAGATTTTCGGTATAACTCGTTTAAAGTTAAGTTCCGAATCGCCTTCATCTGACGCAATCATACACTTTCACTTTGTATGGTAAATGTAAAAACGACAGATTTAAACTTTTATTCTCAAAAATTGTGTAGTCTTTAGGCAAGGCCCCACGGGCAAGAAAAGCACGATCAGGGGCCAGAAGTGGATCACGGGCCAGACTTGTGATCTAGTGTTATGAGCTGACCTGTGGATTGTCTTCTGGTGTGTCTAGGTTGAATGCTGACTACCACATTCAGATGGTGACGGCCCTTGCGCTCCAGTTGATCCAGTGTGTCGTCAAGTTACCACAGATGGATGACGTCCCACCCCACGTGGACCAGCACGCAATGGAAGACGAGATTCCAAGCAAAAAGAAGAAGAACAACGATAAGGTAGGTGCCTGATTAACACCGGGAGATAATGATAATTAACACCTGGCAGTGATCATTAACACTTGGAGATAAGTGTTAAGAAAAACGTTCACCTGGCGGTAAACGTTAATACCTGGAGATGATCATTACCTGGTTACACCTGGAAATGATCATTAACACCTCTAAAATTGTTGTTGAAAACATGAGCACATAAAACATTGATGATTGATTGATTGATTGATTGATTGATTGATTGATTGTTGATTGATTGATTGATTGATCGATCGATCGATCGATCGATCTATTGATCGATCTATTGATTGAGTCTGTTGAAGGTTTAGATTTACAGCATTCTATTTTAACTAGCAGATTGTTTAACCTTGGCTCCTATTTTCTGTTTTAGGTCGACAAAGAAGTGATGATTCTGACGTCCTATGAAACTGCCATGAGAACAGCTCATAACTTTTTAGCCGTGTTTCTGGCTAAGTACGTATTGGTTTAATAGCCATATCTGACTTTATAACTTTTTAGCCGTGTTTCTGGCTAAGTACGGATTGGTTTAATAGCCATACGTGGCTTTATAACTTTTTAGCCGTGTTTCTGGCTAAGTACGGATTGGTTCAATAGCCATATCAGTGGCTTTATAACTTTTTAGCCGTGTTTCTGGCTAAGTACGGATTGGTTCAATAGCCATATCAGTGGCTTTATAACTTTTTAGCCATGTTTCTGGCTAAGTACGGATTGGTTTAATAGCCATATCAGTGGCTTTATAACTTTGTAACAAATACAATGTAATGTTGCGTGTATGACTAGTCTGCCTATAGTATGGTTTCTTACCCTGTTCTTTCATTGTTCAGGTGCACGTCGAAGGGTGAGGATGATTACCGTAGTCTGTTTGAGAACTTCGTCTATGATCTGCTGGCCACAGTGAACAAACCCGAGTGGCCAGCCTCCGAACTCATCCTCAGCCTCCTGGGTAATCTTCTGGTAAGTCATAATTAGGGGCTATATAAATGAAACTCTGTCAAGTATGACTTCTGTCCTTTTTTCGCCTTTGCTTTGTTTTTTAATTGTCTTCATCAACGTCTTCATCATCTCGGGCCTTAATCTCCATTTCTTCATCATCTTCTTTGTTTTTGTATTGTTCATTATCATCTTATTGTGCATCTTTATTGTATTTGTTATCTTTCTCATATACTTCTTTTCCTTTGTCTTGTATGTCTTCATCTCCTTGCTCTTCAATTTCTTCATCATGTTCATCTACAATTGTGATTTTCATCGTGTTAATCCACTTCTTCATCATGCTTTTTTATTTCTTCACCTTCATTTCTTTCATCATCATTATCTTCATTTTGTCTATCTCATCTATTTCTTCATCTTTATTTCCTTCATCGCCGTTGTCTTCGTCTTGTGTTTATCATCCTCTATTTCTTCACTTTCATTTCCTTTATCATCATTGTCTTCATCTCGTCTTTCTCCACCTCCATTTCTTTACCTTCATTTCCTGTATCTTCATAATCTTCATCTTATGTGCTGTGCAGGTGAAGCAGTTCAGTAGTAAGTCGGTGGAAATGTCGCTAAGAGTCGCCTCTCTCGATTATCTTGGGATCGTGGCCGCTCGTCTGCGTAAAGATGCCGTCTCGAGTCGACTCAACGAAGATGTAATACAGGACATCATTTCACAGGTATTATTATTATTTTATTATGCATTCATTAATTGTCACCATGTATTGATCAAGCATCAATCGAAGAGCAATAGTGAGTGAAGGACTTGCCCAAGGTCCCTACACACTAACCATCTCAGGGGAAGCTTGAACGCCCATATGCTGTGCTATACAGTACACCTGTATTTGATATAATCCTCCTGCCAAGGTTCAGAAGTCCACACATTTATTAGGCGCCACTACCTAATGACCAAGCATGGATCAATGGAGGCTCGAACCCGTACTCTCCGCGTTACAAGGTGAGCACTCTAACCAGTTGGCTACCATGTCTCTCTAATTCTTTTGTGTTTTCAGATCAACGATCCAGACGATGGTGGAGAGAGTGCCAAAGCTAAGGGAAATGGAAATTCACAGGTGACGATGCTTTCTCTGTTTCCATTTCTGTGGCTCAGTTTTTCTACTCATAAAAGTTGTCTTGGATTTAGGGTTGGGCCGAATGTTAATCCAGAAATCTCTTCGGGCCGGATTACCCTAAAACCATTAATCGGAGTCGGTGCATCCCAGGACTACCGATTCAGATACCAAAAAGTGAAATTTTTTGGCCAAAAACAATTTTTTCCTTCATTAATAAAAGATTAGTAACCTGTTTTGGTGACTTCCTCCGATAATTTTTATAATTGAAAGTCTTTAAAATAATGAAATTGTGACTCGAGTCACTCGACACATCAACAAAATGGCGGACAATCGAGCTTCTTTCTTAAGCCACCCAGTTTCAAATGTTATTTTCATATTTGGTTTGATTGGCTTATTGTTTGCATTCATAGATTTAGTTTTGTTGATTTTAGATGTCTGACGTCCAGAAGACGGAGATTCTTCAGAAGAGTTTGCTCGAGTACCTCGTCTATGGATCAGAGCATGATCCAGCGCTCATGGTAAGATGAGTCTTTTTGCTATTGACCAGCTCATTTGAGAGCTTCTTCAAAGGTACTATGCAGATACATACACACACATACCGATACACACACGTATCTGCAGATATGCACACATACATACACATACATGCATACTGATACCTGCAGATATGCACATACATATCTGCTTGCACATGCACACTTGCACATATAACTAGCTTCAAGATTGATCAGATCAAAAATCTAGATGATCAGCATGATTTAATTAATCAAAATTAATCAAATCCTTCGAATGATTTCTGTTCCAGTTTGCCCGCCAATTCTACATCGCCCAGTGGTACCGCGACTGTACGATGGAGGTGGAAAAGGCGTCAAAGAAGCTGGCGGAAGAGAAGAAGAACGACCAGAAGAGGAGGCGGAAGAAAGTGGAAAGTGACGAGGACGATGATGATGACGAGGAATCGGGAAAGGCGTCGGGGAAGACGGCAATGACTGAGCTGGAGATGGTGAAGCTCATCCAGGCTAAGGTGGAAATACGGAAGGGGTTCCTTCTCAACCAGGTCGCCACCAAAGTCGGAAACTTTGCTACGTTCAAGTAAGTTCCTATTGTATTTGTCTCTGTTCTACTGTTCTTTTGTTTCAGTAGCTTTGTCTAGGGTTGCCACGGATCCTGGAAAACCTGGAAAGTCATGGAATTAGACTTTGAAAAATGTAAGGCCTGCAAAACTTGGAAAAACAGGTGTTTTCCAAAAACTCATGGAAAGTCATGGAATTTGAAAATAGCTAAGTCTTGGAAAGTCATGGAAAATGGAAAAATTATTAATAGACATATTTCTAATCATAGTTTTAAATTTCGATGTATATTGTGTCGATAAAACAATTGGAAAGTAGGTCTTTTTTGTCTAAAATAAGTCCTAAAAGTCATGGAAAAAGGTCATGAATTTTGTTTTATTAACCTTTTGGCAACCCTGTTTGTCTGTGTTTTGTGGTGTATTGTATCAAATGCAGTTGCATTGTATTGTTGGATTGCTTTGTGGCTGACTGTTGAACTGCTTTGTTTCTTTTTGAAAGGCCTTCACCAAGTAAGCTGAACTACGACAACGTTCTTCTCGTCACCAGATACCTCGCTTCCAATCGACCGTTCTCACAGAGCTTTGACATCTACCTAACACAGGTACCTCACCCAAACTCACTTACCTATTCACTTTATGGTAACATATGCCTTTAGTAAATTCATTTCTAAAATCTGGTTTATTTATTCAGTTTTTAAAATTAAAACTTCTGTATGACACACATCTTAACGCAGGTTCGGATATGGAGGTGATTGAATGTGTCTGTACAAATAGCCACATGCATGCATACATACATACATGAATAGATATATGCATTTATACCTATGTGCAGACAGACAGACTTACATACGCACATACATGCACAGATACCTGCATGCATGCTTAGATACATGTATGCTTTTATACAGATATGCAGACAGACAGATGCACTTACATTTGTGAGAGGAGAAAAGGATGCAGATGTTACATTTCTGACTGTCTGGTGTTGCCTGGCAACTGAGTTGTTGTTGTCATCATTGTCCTGTTGTCGTTGTAGATTCTCAAAGTTCTGAACGAGACTGCAGTTGCCGTAAGAACAAAAGCCCTCAAGTGCCTGACGGCCGTCATTGAGGCAGACCCAGCGATACTAGCAAGGGTAAGGGGTCATACATACATTGGGCTAAGACTACATGGATAAAGCTACTTGGGGCTAAAGTTACACAATCTGAGATTATGTAGGGCTAAAGCTAGATGGGACTAAAGTTACACAATCTGAGATTATGTAGGGCCAAAGCTACATGGGGCTAAACTTACACAATCTTTATTATGTGGGATAGAGTTACACGGGCTAAAGTTACACAATGTGGGGCTAAAGCTAGTTGGGGCTGCAGTTACACAACCTGAGATTATGCAGGGCTAAAG
Source organism: Aporrectodea caliginosa (assembly GCA_020284085.1). Taxonomy (NCBI): domain Eukaryota; kingdom Metazoa; phylum Annelida; class Clitellata; order Crassiclitellata; family Lumbricidae; genus Aporrectodea; species Aporrectodea caliginosa. Next base: position 816,469 of record JACEVL010000501.1, read on the forward strand.
CTACATAGTTCTAAGTTACACAATGTGGGGCTAAAGCTACTTTGTACTATAGTTACACTCTGAGATTATGTAGGGTTAAAGGTACATGGGGCTAGAGTTATATAATGTGGGGCTAAAGTTGCATGGTGTAAGATTGTATAGGGCTAAAGCTTCATGTGGCTAAATTTTGCATTGTCTGGTTTAGATGGATATGCAGAACGGCGTTCACGGCCGTTTTCTCGATCAGTCGACGTCCGTTCGTGAGGCAGCCATCGAACTCGTCGGCAAATTCGTTCTCATCCGGCCGGAGCTCACAGCGCAATATTACGACATGCTCTCAGAACGAATTCTGGTAGGTTGTTCAGAGGGTGGAAGGATGGTTCTGAGAGGAAGGGTGGTTTTGAGAAGAAGGGTGGTTCTGAGAAGAAGGGTGGTTCTGAGAAGAAGGGTGGTTCTGAGAAGAAGGGTGGTTCTGAGAAGAAGGGTGGTTCTGAGAAGAAGGGTGGTTCTGAGAAGAAGGGTGGTTCTGAGAAGAAGGATGTGTATCGCTACATAAATGTAATTGTCTCTTCAATTTTTTAGTATCATGCAAGTGTTAAAACTATTGTGCATTTATGAAGCACCACTGTCTAATGACCAATCTTCAGTCGATGGCACTGAGCAATTGTATTGTATTGTATTTGATCATTTAAATGTGCTTCTCGTAGCATAAGCGCTCCCAGTGCAAGGTTCTCTGAGAGAAAAGGAAGGTTTTATTATGAGACAAAGAGGTAGAGATGCCACCAGAGAGGATTGTAGAGCGTAGAGAAGGAGGAAGTCCATTCCATAGGGAAGGACCTAGGCAGGCAAATTGTGAGTGAAGGACTTGCTCAAGGTCCATACACGGTAACCGTCTTAGGGTAGGCTTGAACCGTTCTCTCCACGTTGCAAGGTGACTGCTCTAACCAAGCGGCTACCTTCCAATGTTAAGATTTGCTGGCCTCGTTAGAAAGCCAAAACACAACAGAAATTATTGAATAGAAGTGACTGCATTAGCTTTGTTGCATATATTCAACAGGACACTGGGATCAGTGTGAGGAAGCGAGTCATCAAGATCTTCCGAGATATCTGCCTCGAACAGACGGACTTCCCAAAGATTCCCGAAATGTGCGTCAAGATGATCCGCAGAGTCAACGACGAGGAAGGCATTCGCGTGAGTTAGACAATGACTTTTTTTATGTATGTTTGTATGTATGTATCACAGGGTAGTTTGGGTTGGAGACATGGTAGCATGCTGGCACGAAGATCAGGACGCAGATTCGATACCTGCTTGCCCCATAAGGTTGACTCAGCCTTCCTCTCACATGGGGCAACTGTAAAATGAGCAGTATGACAGGTGGGCGCCTTTCAGGCTGCCATTCAGTTAAATTCGTCTCCTGTTAAACTTGTTGAATCTGTTACTACTACTGTGTACTTGTCAGTTTGAATTAATAAATGAATATCATTATTATCAAGCACACACTACATGAATAACAAACTGGTACCCGCTGATTCGAATTTGAACTTTTACCCTGATTTGAAATTCGATTCCACTGAAAATTTATGATTTGCAGTTCCCTTCTCTACAACATGTTACATTACCATAACGACATTTTCTTTGACAGAAACTGGTGAACGAGACTTTTCAGAGCATGTGGTTTACGCCTGTACGCGACAAAGACACGTCACGACTCCTGACGCGTGTCATGAACATCACCGACGTCGTTGCTGCGTGTCGCGAGTCTGGTTACGACTGGCTCGAACAGCTCATGGACAACGTGAGTCTACTAACAGGAATAGCATCTCCAAGTAGCACTAGCTATTTGTAGCAAGTAGCAATGGCTATATGTAGCAATAGCTATTTTTGTAGCAAATAGCAATGGCTATTTGTAGCAAGTAGCAATAGCTATTTGTAGCAGGTAGCAATAGTTTTTGTAGCAAGTAGCAATAGCTATTTTTGTAGTAAATAGCAATGGCTATTTGTGGCAAGTACCAATAGCTATTTGTGGCAGGTAGCAGTGGCTATTTGTAGCATCTAGCAATAGCTATTTGTAGAAGGTAGCAATTGCCATTTCTAGTAGGTAGCAATTGCTATTTTTAGCAAATAGCAATAGTAGTAGCTATTTGTAGCATGTAGCAATGGCTATTTTTAAGTAGCCATAGCTATTTGTACCAAGTAGCAACAGCTGTTTGAATGAATATATGTGTTAGTGGTCATCTGTTTTATTGATGATGTGTTTTATTGTTCATTTGTTTTAACGATCATGTGTTTGATTAATTAGTTTGGTTATTGTTGAGTTGTTGTGGTTGCTGTCATTTATAGTTGTTGAAGAAGGAGGAGGATGCGAAGGAGAAGCCAGTGGAAAAGGCCTGTGTCCAGATCGTCAACTGTCTTGTGGAGAACGTTCTACAACTGGAAGAGAAGGCCGCTGGTACAACTCAGTCATCAATCCTCTTATCAATCATCTTTGTTCTTTAACCTGATTATGATGTCTTATCGCTATTTCACTTGATGACTTTGGCATCGTTATGATGACGGCTTAGGGGTTGTCCGTAAATGACGTCACGCTATTTTCTCACAAAATTGACCCCCAACATCCCCTCTCATCACAGTTTTAAGTAGTAAGCAGTTCACATAGCATCACACAAGTCTAACCCAGCGACCTCTTATAACTAGACAGAGCTTTCTATGTTGACCTGCCCAGTGACGTTGAAACAGCTGAGGATAGAGCAGGAAACAGAGAGTACACGGTATGCACGTCTAAATATGGATATCGATGCGCAATCATTCGTCAGTCTGATACCAACATGGCCGCCAGCCAAAACAGTCGAGGCTTCAGCAAAAACCACGTGATCCCATTGGCCTGGTCTAAACCTCCCAATCTGATCTAATCCAGTTACTTCTGTAGCAGAGTTTTGCTAATCCCAAAGACATGTCGCAGTAACAAATCATATCCAGATTGAAAATGACACAATACAAATACAGCTGAAATATGAAAATGCCCCTAGCCTCATGATGTAAAATGTCATTAAAAAAGATCATTTGTCAGAAGTGTATGTTTTCTTACTTTGCTGTGTGTTTGCCTGGTGCATCATCGTATGTTGTGTGTGGTTTCAGAGGTTGGCAAAGCAAGTAACTCGCGCCTCGTTGCCTGCTTCTCAACACTCTACTTGTTCTGCAAAGTGAAACCGGAGCTACTCGTGCCGCACTGCATCATCATCCAACCGTATCTCGACATCAAGTGCACTGTACGTCATTTTATTATTACTATTATTATTTTATTAATGTTGAATGGTAATACACAGGCTTAGCAAACAGCAGGACGTGGGTTCGATACCCACTAGCCCCATGAGGTTGACTCAGCCTTCTACTCCCTATGGGGCGATAGTAAAATGAGCAGCTAAAGAAAAAAGACTTGAGTATGCTGGTACGTCGGCTGAAAGGTTGGGTTTAAAACCTAACCAGGGCAGAACTTTTTTAGGAATTTATACTCCGCCTTCACCTACTAGCCAAATGCTGAAGGTCCTTTCACAGTAACGGCCTCAGTAACTGCTTGAACCCATACTCTTCGCGTTACATTCGTCCACCGTGCCCAACGGTATAGGGTTCACTGTAACCTGTAGCATTCTGTTATTAATAATAATTAATTATAATTACGACAATTTATATGGCACCGTAGCACGGCCATGCCATTGCAAGCAAGGTTGCCTAACAAAATTACTATTAAATTTTATGTACCGTTGTTGCTATTTATATACTGTTGTTTAGAATCAGGGTGACCTGACCTGTTTTAGCAGTTTTTAAGTGTTTATGTTTGACCTTTTAGAACTTGTCAGTTTTCATGCAGTGTTATGGTTCTCTGTATCTGTAGCATTTGTATATGCTCTACATAAACTGTTGTTTAGGGTCAGGGTGACCTGTTGCTCCTGAACAATGTTGCTCGGATCCTGGAGCTGGCCGTTCCTCTGATGGATCACCCGAGCGAGAGTTTCCTTGCTCAGCTCGAAGAGGACATGATGAAGCTCATCCTCAAGCACGGAATGATGGTAAGCTGCTCACCCGTAACTCCCCATTTAGCCAGTAAGAAGACAACATCACCCGTTGTAGATAGGAAGTATGCTCAAGCACTTTGGTGTGGTACTTAAAAGTTACTAGCACTTTGGTAAGGTACTTAATAGTCGCTAACACTTTGGTGAGGTCCTTAAAAGTCACTAGTACTTTGGTGGGGTACTTAAAAGTCACTAGTACTTTGGTGGGGTACTTAAAAGTCAATAGTACTTTGGTTAGGTACTTAAAAGTTACTGGCACTTTGGTGAGGTACTTAAGAATCACTAGCACTTTTATTTACATTTATTTCACATGATTACCTGTAATGAAGTACTTACCTAATCCGCAACTGCTTCTAGTGATTGATTGAAAGTCTTAGTGTAACATGGTTGATTTGTGTTTATTTCACATGATTACCAGTAGTGTTACACTGTTAGCTTTACTTGATTCATTCGTGATTTATGTGATATGTATGATTCATGTTATCTGATTTGTATAGATTGTGCAGAGCTGTGTCAGTTGCCTTGGCTCCGTTGTTAAAGATGTAACTCACAACTTCAAGCTCGTCCGCGACTGCTTCCAGCGTTTCTTCGGTGAGTTCTGGAAACAGAGTAAATTCGATAAGAAATCTTTCATTTTCTTTACCTCCACTGTCAGGGTCAACAAATGTGTACGCCTCTTCAGTAAAAACTCGGGAGAATAAGGTTGTAAAAAAACTCGAATGTAATTGAGCTGCAGCTAAAGCTCCTCAGTTTGACCTTGAATCTCTTCGACTTAAATCTCTTTGACGTTGAATCTCTGACTTTGGATCTCTGATATCTTTGACCTTGAATCTATGACCTTTGATCTCTTTGACCTTGAATCTTTGACCTTGAATCTCTTGAGTCTTTGACATGAATCTCTCTTACCTTGAATCTCTGACCTTTGATCTCTTTGACCTTGAATCTCTTTGATCCTTTGACCTTGAATTTCTTGAGTCTCTTCGACATGAATCTATCTGACCTTGAATCTCTTACCTTTGATCTCTGACCTTGAATCTTTTCTTTGACCTTGAATCCCTTTCTCTGACCTTGACCTCTTTGACCTTGAATCTCTTTGACCTTGATTCCTTTCTTTGACCTTGAATTCCTTTCTCTGACCTTGATCACTTTAACCTTGAATCTCTTTGACGTTGGCAGGACTGCTTTCCAACTTCAAATCGGAGAAGTATGCCGATCCAAAGGGTTCACTTTTCTTATCGAGTCGGCCGACGCTCCTGAGGTCGCTCTTCACGGTCGGTCTACTCTGCAAACACTTCGACCTCGATGCCGAGGAGTTTGGCCAGAAAGAGAAGAAGGTATGTCGAGGATGAGATGGAGTATTGATAATATTAATAATAATAATATAATAGTGATATAATAGTAATATTTTCTGTTTATTGTTGACAAGCTCACTGACAATGCAGTTAACAACATTGAAACGTGACGGTACAAATTTCATGATGTTATGGAACACACGTCTTGGCAGCTTGTTTGGTGCCTGCTCATTTTACAGCTGCCTCCAGGGAGTGGAAGGCTGAGTCGACCTAGGTGCTTGGTCACTAGACTGTGGTGCTTAACAAATGCACAATAATAGCTTAATAATATCTCTATATCAATAGCTCCTTCACTTTATATCTGATATCGGTGTGTCTATCAGTTTTTTTTATCAATAAACGAATATAATAATAATAATAGCTATAATTATACTGTTTTATTGTACTGTACTGACAGGTTTCAATTCGTGAGAGGGTCTTTGAACTTCTGCTGCACTTCCTCAATCATTCCGACGAAGAAGTGAAACACAAGGCGCTCACTGGCATCGGTAAGACCCCCACTCCCTCCATATTACAAAGTCATTATTGATATTGGTAGTATTGTGGTTCTGTTCTGCTGTTTTGTTATTTATTGTTTGTTTACTATTATTTAAGTTCTGATTAAGTTACAAATACATTTATGAATAATAATCAAGAAAGAGGCATCAAGCTTAGTATAAGCTATTAGATTTTTCTTGGCTCCTGTTTCATGATTGTAACCTAAAACCTGTTCTGTGCAATAAACAAATACAATTCAACACAGTCATATGATCAGATTTGATTAATAAGACAGTAATGTGATTAGATTTGATTAGATCAGCCATATAGCTCTGTGTTCAGTGCCTTTGAGAAATCCTACATCAGATGTATTGATACGTAAAGACGTCAGGTTTTGAACTCTTGACACAGTGGCCAAAGAACAGTACTCTTAGACCGCTCAGAGAGTACAGGGATTGATTGGTGTTGATATTTTACAGGTTTCTTTGTGACTCGGAATTACGAGTTTATGCTCGGAAAGCAGCTCAGAGATGTCTACCAGGAGCTGCTCACGAGCAACGAGGCGAGTCTTTCGTTCGTCGGATCATTTGCTCATTCAGTCGTTAGTTCATTCATTTGTCTATCTGTTTGTTCTATCAGTCTGTGGTCTATAGTGTAGTGGTTAGCGTGCTGGACTGTCAGTAGAGAGGTCGGTTGTTCAAATCCCCATCCAGGGCAGAAATTTGGTTCGAGATTTCTGCTCAACCTGCGCCCCTTGCCAACTCAGCCATAATGAGTACACTGACTGTACACTGTCAATGGGAAGATGAGACGGTGAGGGAGAGGACTGGCCAATCGCCCTCGTATGCTGAGGCTACGAAAATGAAGTCGCTAACACTTCATACCCATGGCTGCCTCACGTGGCATCTAGCGATGATTGCTTTGAATGAAATTGTAGTTGAGAATCTTGATTCGTTATTCTTTCAGTCACTCGTTTGTTCAACCTATTGAATCTTCATTCATTTCTTCATCCATTCATTCATTCATTTTTGCCTTCATTCATGGTATGTGTTACTTGTTCATTCATTTCTTCATTCATTCATTCCGTTCTTTGTTAATTCATTCAGTTCTTCATTCATTTCCTTATTCATTTTCTTCATCCATTCATTTCTGCATTCATTCATTTATTGATGTGCTCATTTGCTCAGTCAATCTTGATCCATTCATGCCTTTGTTGATGCTGTGGAGTCACCTATTTGATGAAACCGTTTTGAGTGATGCCATTGTCTTTTAATCCTTTGTTTGTTTTTCTTAGGTGCCAGTGAAGATGCGCTGCCAGGTCCTGTTGAATCTCAAGACTTACCTTATAGAAGAAGAAGCTAAAATGATGAAGGCCGATGCAGACTGTGAGTTGAAGCCATTGACTCATTAACTCCTATCTTTAATCACTATTATTATTATTTTTATTATTATATTTTTTAACCCGAGGTATCAAGGATCCCTCAGGTGGCCTAAATTGACTAAATTATTAAATTATTTTTATTTTATTTTTCCCCGAGTGACATATGATCCTTTGGGATGGCAAAAATTAGGGGAAGTATTCAAATACATGCATAATACACTTGGTACTGGTAAAGAGTCACATAGTGCACCTTGCTTTTATTATTATTATTATATGAAGATTTATAAGGCACAAGTTAGTATAACTAAATACACCGCTTATGTGCTAACAGTAACCATTCGGCTTAGTCAGATGACGTGAACAAGGAAGTCTTGAATTTCTTCTTGAAGCTTACAATAGAAAATCTCGGAACAAGGAGTTCAATGGGCAGTGCTTTCCAAACCATTTGACCAGATCCACCAATTGTTCTACGCATAACAGTGGCCTTTCTGGACCACACCAACGGCTATCTCTCTAGTCTTAAGAACGTGAAGAACGCCATTTCTGCAGGGTTGTTATGTAAATTCTGGTATTGAATTGGTGTTGTGTTTTGTAAATTGTTCACCGGATGAGTTTTTCTGTGTTGTCTTGAAGGGCGGAAGGTACACGACAAGGAGGATCTCAAGGAGTTGGGCGATGTTCAATCAGGGTGAGTGTTGTGTTTAAACAGAGTTTGTGATTTGACGACAGCGATTAATATTAATGCTTAATGCATGCATTGCTCTGTGGTATATCGGTCAGATATGGGTAACTATTCGATTAGATTCTAATCGATTAGCTAAGCAATTAGACAAACAGCTAATTCTAATTCTAATTAGCTATAAAGATTTTGCTAATTCTTATTCTAATCAATTAGTAAATTTCAGTAGCTAATTCTAATTCTAATTGATTAGCGATTTAACTAATCGATTAGCTAACTGATTAGCTGTTTGGCTAATTCTAATTCTAATCAATTAGCTACAAGATGCTGCTAATTCTAATTTTAACCGACAAGCAAATTTCAGCAGTTTAGTTGTAATTCTAATCGATTAGCACTTTAATCAATTGTGCCGATCTCTGATTTCGGGCGCTGTCACTATCAGTTTGCTTTGTCATTTTTTGAATCCTTCTGAGGCTTTTTCTTGAAATAGTTCTAGAGACATTTCCTTCAGGCAAAGCTATATAGAAATTTACAGAAATTTCCATTGTCTTTGATTGGTGCCATTTAAATTGGCTCCAAAACACAATCTGGAAACAAGCCAATCCAATTCAGCCTCAGCACGTTCTTTTACATTGACCTTTTCACTATATCAGTCACTGCGAATAGCAATTTCTTGTCACGCCTATATGCATTCATCTAGCGTGCTTTGATTGATTAATAATTAATAATCATAATTAATAGTGATTGATTGTTCTTACAGAATGGCCAGCACAATCATCCAGGTGTACATTAAGCAGGTGCTCGAGTCGTTCTTTCACGCCAACGCCCAGGTGCGTCTGTCGGCGCTCGAGGTCATCATTCTCATCCTCCGCCAAGGACTCGTCCATCCTGTTCAGGTAACGACCAATCAGATCCCTTGGGGAAAGGGCAGAGGTCAGGGTTTATCTCGTGAAGGGGTATGGGGTTACAGGGGAACTTGCTTAACCGGCCTATAACGACGAGCTGCATTTGTTTCCCATGCAGTTTAGCACATGCTCGACGTTAAAGGGTTGAGACATGTTTCATGTTAAGAAGGGTTTATCTTGCTAATTGGGGTTAAGGTTGAACAGAGGAACTCCTGTAAGACGTGCTTCATATTAAGATTGGTTTATCTCGATAAAGGGGTTAGGGTTGAACTTGTACAGGGGAGCCTCAGAAACACGTGCTTCATATTAAGATGTGGGTTATCTTGCTCAACAGACTTGACTTTGTAGATTTTATAGATCTGTTTAAATTAGTGTTATTTCAAATGAAATAACTTATCTCATCTGAAGGTCATGCGGGTCTGAAGTCTGTGGCATCTACCAAGGGGTAGTTTAGAGAGTGATCTCCCATGGTTGCCAGAAGTGGGGGATTTAACATTTTGGATACCTACTGGGGATTGTTGATTTCCGATAATATAACGCTGATGTGCAATACGAAAATTTATGTATTTTAGTCTCTTATATATAAGTCGGCCAGAGCGGGGGAGTTTGTTCTCCCATTCCAGTTGGGGGAGGGAGTTAGATGCCACTGTCTGAAGTTGTTTCTTGGGGTGCGTAGTACTTCCTCCAAGTAAAATAGTATCTGTGTGATTGTTTTTGCAGTGCATGCCTTATCTGATCTGTATGGGATCAGACGTAGATAACAACATTCGTCTCAAAGCCGACCAACAGCTACAGGAGATTGACAAGAAGTATCCAGGATTCATTCAGGTGAGTGCTTGTTCAGAACCAGTCAGAACACAGGTTGGCTGGTTGATGGGGGATTGACTGGCTGTGTTGGTTGACTGGTTAGGCTCAGTTATCAGGTGGTTTGACTGATTGATGATTTTGTTGAATGGTTTGGATGATTGACTGGTTCTGTGGATTGATTGACTAGTTCTGTTGATTGATTGGCTGGTTTGGTACATTGATTGATTTGCTGGTTTAGTAGATTTTTTGCTGGTCCAGTTAATTAAATGGCTAGTTTGGTTGATTGATTGGCTTTTTTGGTCACCTGCTTAGCCTGATTGAGTTTAACATCTGGTGGAATAGTTAGTCTGATGCTTGCATCCTTGCTTGTTTGCAGTTTTGCTTGCTTCCTTGCTTGCTTCCTTGCTTGCTTACCTCCTTGCCTTCCTTCCTTTTTCCCTTGCTTGCTTGCTTGCATCCTTGCTTGCTGCATCCTTGAGTGTTTGCTTGCTGCATCCTTGCTTCCTGGCTTCCGTCATTTCTTGATTCTATCCTTGCTTGCTTCCTTCCTTACTGAATTGCTTCCTTCATTTTTGATTGGTTTCTGTTTCAGATGAAGGCAATGCACGGTGTGAAGATGTCCTATCGTCTACAGGAGCTGTTGCAGCAGTCGGCTGCTGCTGCTGCCAGACATTGCATCTTCCTCGTCCGCCGTCATCCTGCTGCGGGGCGTCCGACTCGAAGACAACAACTACGTCAGCCTCAACTCGTACATCTATTCGCTCATCCGGGGCAACCGGGGACAGCGAAGGGCGCTCCTCACGACCGCGCTCAACATGTTCGATGACACCACGGTCAGTTGGCAACATCTCGTCTGCCATCATGCGCTGATTATTATTTATTTTAGCATTAATTTTAGTATTTTTAGCATTTATTTTAGCATTTATTTAATAATTTTCTTTATTTTAGCAATTACTTTAGCATATATTTCAACATTTTTTAGTATTTATTTTAGCATTTATTTTAATATTTTAGCATTTATTTTAGCATTTATTTCATTTTTTATTTTACATTTATTTTAGCTTACATTTTAGTATTATTTTAGCATTTATTTTGACATTATTTTAGCATTTATTTTGACATTTTTTTAGCATTTATTTTGACATTATTTTAGCATTTATTTTCACATTATTTTAGCATTTATTTTGACATTATTTTGCGTTTATTTTGACATTATTTTAGCATTTATTTAAGCATTTAAGCCTATTTTATAGGCATTTATTTTTAGCATTTATTTTAAATTTATTTATCATTTAAGTCAAATGTCAGCATAGTGATCTGGAATGCAGTTCGCTTTCATACGCATCAAACATGGCATAATATTCGTTCTGTTATGATTGTTTGTTTTGTGATTGTTCATTGATTAAATGTTACGGGTTGTGTTGCGTCAAACGTGTGGGGGTGGTTGTTGTCTTGCAGAAGACGCCGTTGAGTGAGTTGATCTACATGGCCGACAACCTGGCCTACTTTCCGTATCAGCAGCAGGACGAACCACTCTTCATCATCCACCAGATCGACATCATCGTCTCTGTCTCCGGATCCAACCTCATCCAGTCATTCCGAGAGGTACCCAAACAACCATACGTCTCTGTCTGTCTGTCTGTCTGTCTGTCTCTGTCTGTCTGTCTGTCTGTCTGTCTTTCTGTCTTTCTGTCTTTCTGTCTCTCTTTGTATCAATAAGTCTGTCTGTCTGTCTGTCTGTCTCTGTCTGTTGCTGTCTGGGACTGTCTCTCTCCTCCCTCTCTCTGTCTCTCTCTCTCTCTGTTTATCGATGACTGTGTGACTCTGCCTGGCTTGAGAGAGAAAGAGAGAGAAGCAGAGACAGAGACAGTGAGACAGACAGACAGAGAGATGGAGTGGAAATGGTTAAAAGGAAAGGTGGATGTGTAGGAAAGCAAGGGCATTGCGTTAATGATTGATTGAATGAATGAATGAGATTGATAGATTAAATCGGTGAATAGAGTAAGTGCGTGCATGAGTGAGTGAGTTTGTGCAAGTGAGTGAGCACATGTTTGAGTACGCGTGAGTAGTGAGTGAGCAAGCGAGCGAGTTCTGAGGTGCTTATGTTGTTGTATGTTTAGGTGTTCTACCCTGGTCCCGTCGAAGGTCCGTCGGGTTCCGCAGTCCAAGAGAACCACCAACCGGATGAAGATGACGAAGATGTCGAAACGCTCCTTAGTGAGTAGCACGTCTTTCGAGAACATCTTCATCAGTCTTATCGCTTTCAGGTCCAGGCCTCAGGGCCGAAGAACGAAATCTCTGTAAAACCTCATCATCTGCTCACCGCTTATCATTGCCAGCATGTGTACATATTCGTCAGCTTAGATTTGGCTTTATCTGATTGCCTATTCTTACATTGTAATTGTAATTGGAGATTTATATAGCTCCGCTCAAATAGCCAGACTAATCTGAGGCACCTCTGCTCATTTCTATATGATGTTAAATGTCATTAGAAGAAGAAGAGCAGTCCCTTAGGCTAGCCCTGAGGCAGCCATGTTATGATGTGTTAGCGACTTCATTTTTTAGCCTCGGCATATGGGGGCGGGTGGCCAGTCCTCTCCTTCACCGTCTGAACTTCCCACTGACCGTGTGCAGTCAGTGTTCTCATTATAGCTGAGTTGGCTAGGGGGTGCAGTTGGAGCAGAAATCTCGAACCAAATTTCTATCCTGGCGGGGATTTGAACCGCCGACCTCTCCCAAGAGTCTCTATTAACAGTCCATTATGCTAACCGCTAGAGTAGGCGTTCTATTAAGCATCTAGATGCATCTGTCGTGGCTTGCTTGTGTTTTCTTCTTGCATCAGGTTTTGTAAAGCCTTTTTGACTTACCATTTGTTATTATAAACTTTTGTTTACATTCTCAGTCTGGACTGGATTGGGTGACCGTGTGTGACCTTACGTTCTGTTTGTGTGTGTGTCAGGGTTGATGCCAGAGGACGTGGCTCCAGTCCAGGAACTCTTCCTCGCTTCTCAGGGTTGCATTCTCCTCCTCGTCCTCAAACAGCACCTCAAGGACATGTACAGTTTCACCGACAAGTACGTGCGCTCAGTGCCATATTTAGTCTTGGTGAGGCCCTGAGCTATAAAAAGCTTGAAGGGAGGAGCATAGCCAGGAAAAATTTCAGAGGGCTTTTAAGTTTTTTTGGTTTTCCATTGGAAATGGTCGTAAAGTTCCTTTTTAGGTATTTCGCATATAATTGCATATAAAAATTTTTGGCAATTTATTTTTAGGGTTTGAACCCGTAAACTCCCCCCTTAATACGCCCATGCTGGGAGGCCCTTGTTAAAAAAGTTATACCAAAAGGTCGCATAAAACTTGAAAACGTATTTGCCTTTAAATTAATTAATTAATAGCAAGGCATTTAAAGTGAAAAATTGAAATTATTTTCAAATGAACGCATTTACTGATTACATATTTATCATTTGGTTGGCTTGATATCTATCATAGATTTTAATATAGTATACCGTGAAAACAATACTTAAATGTCATTTCTGAAGTTATTTTAACATTCATTAATTTTTATACAAAATTTGTTGAGGCCCTGCAGATTTGTGGGCCCTAAACTGTAGCTTAATGGTGATATTTTTGTCGGTTATTCTAACGTTGTGTGTTGACGTTGATTTAGCAAAATTCAGAGATATTCGCTGACTGATACAAAGACGTTTGACAAACCAGTCAACCGTAAAACCGGGGTAACGTTCAACCCGAAGCAGGCGCTCGAACTGGTGCGGCACGGTCCGCTACCCACGGAACTTGATGAAGATGGCCGACGGGAGCTGCTCCAGTCGTACCTTGATGTATGATTCTCAGCTAGTGTCTGTCTGTCTGTCTCTGTGTGTGTCTGTCTCTGTGTGTGTCTGTCTCTGTGTGTGTGTGTCTGTGTGTGTCTGTCTTTCTGTTTGTGGGTCTGTCTGTCTGTCTGTCTGTGTCTCTCTGTCTGTGTGTATTTCTCTGTCTGTCAGTGTCTGTCTGTGTATCTGTCTGTCTGTTTCTTGCTGTCTTTCTGTGACTATCTCTCTCTGTCTCTGTTAGGACCCTACCTTACCGTAATATTTCTGTGTTATGTGTTCAGTTCAAGGAGCTGATGTTGAGCATCGATCGAGATGAGAACGATGATGATGACGATCGACCAAACGGTCCGTTGACGCAGGGCGCCCTCGCGTTGACGGCCAACGCCACTAATGTCGACCCAACGGAACCCGGCGGCGAGGGAACGGCCTCCACGTCAACGACTTACCACGTAACCGTAAGTATCCCTCGGGCAATTAATTACTTGTAGGGACCTTCACTCACAATTGCTCAGCATCATAAATTGATGTTTGGTCATTCGATAGTGGCGTTTAATTAATGCGTAATCAAATAATAATAATAATAATATGCATCACAAGTTATTACAGGAGCAATGCACACAAGGCGCACGTCACGTGGCGTTTAACAAGTGCATTAATAATAAATATGCATTTTGTACATATATATATATATATGCACACACACACACACACACAGATTGCTCAACAGTGCAACATGCTTTCGATTTCATGAATGATGACATAATAGATTTGTTATTTAAAAATAATCTTCGTTTATTATTTCAAACTGACACACCGCAGTATGATTACAATTCATAGTATGAACGGATGATCACAAGTTATTACAGGAGTTGAATTAAACTGTTTGGCAGTCATGCAAGGCGCCCGTCACATCCTGCTCATTTTTTTCAACGCTGCCTAGTGAATGAAAGGCTGATGTATGCATGCTGGCATACAAACACATACACCGCATACAAACATAGTTATATACAGCTACATACAGACAGACACATGTATAAGTTGCTGTTTGTGTTTGTAGGGAATGATCGGTCGAACCACCTCTTCCATTCACACGAATCGTTTAAAAAACACTTCGCTACACAAACTGTCATCCTCGTCCGAAAAGCGGCGAGGTCGACCGCCCGGGTCTTCGTCATCTTCGTCGCGCCCCAAACCGCCTAAACCCCCGAAACACAAGCGAAAGAAGAAGCGCTATAATCTGAGTGACAGCGAGGCGGACAGCGACGACGGGGACAGCGACCCCGACTGGGGTTAAGACTGATCGGCCCCGGATCCCCCAAAAGCGAGGCCCCTAGCTAGGCCCATCCTATGGACAGTTGTTGACGTCAGTGTAAATTCTCGTTTCCCAGTATTTATCAGTTGGGGTTTCTGCGGTCGTTTTCTAAGCCGGAATGGGGGGGTGTCCGCACGGGGTTGCGTACGATCCACCGTGGGAGGGACCGACTGTCGGGGCGGCGTGTACACGTGGGGCAGGTCGCTGCGGTTGATATTTTTACTGTTTTAAGCAATTTTTTTCCAATTTGAAACAGTTGTAGTAGCTGACTGAGTTGTTTGTACATGAGACCGGGGGAAAGGAGGATGAAAATATTTTGACAGAAACATCGCGGAAAATTTTTTGAGAAATATAGGTGATGAATATTTAGCTTGATTCATTGTTACAACGCGGTTCTGAAGTTACAGTCTGTCGTGTGGTTTTGTCGTGCGTCGGGTTTTAGTTTCGTCTGCTGGCAGTGGTTTAGATGTGTTGAACCAGCGCTGAGACCAGCGGTTTATCCTAAAAGCTTCGGAATTCACAGTTCATTGGTTTTTTTGGACGAAACTCGATCGGGAATCTGGCATAAATTGAAGCTTTTGCACAACACCTCTTCCTTCTGCCTTGTTTTGAAATAAGGTACCATGTTATGTAGGCATATTATTACTATTATTATTCTTTTTCTATTTTATTGAACTAATTCACTATAATTTATTATATAGTGTTACTATTATTATTATTACTTGTTGCTGTTGTTTGTTTGTTTTATAGTGCGATTACTATTGTTATTATTATTAGTTTTATTGAATTACGATGGTAGATTACTTTGTTACATTATTACTATTATTAGTAGTATTATTATTGTTATTACTTATATTGAACTAAGATTATTATGCATTTATTAAGCGCCACTATCTAATGACGAAGCATCAATCGATGGTGCTGTGTAATTGTGAGTTAAGGATTTGCTCAAGGTCGTTACACAGTAACTGTCTCAGGGAAGAGGATCGAACCCCTAATCCCGCGTTACAAGGCGCTCTAATTAAATTGACTATCATGTTCCATGCTTATATACCATCCCATCAGTTACTCATATTTTAAAGGTGTTTAAAGAAAGCGCTATGTCCAAAAATACTATAAATAAGGCTGTACAGATGGTAAGACGACAATTGAACAGAATGGTTATTAAATTATTATTATTATTATTAGCTATGCATTGGGAAGTGTAACTAAACATTTATATAGCACCATTGAAAGAGCAAGACTAACAACGCATAGTTGCAGTGAACTAAGAAGAGTATAATAATTATTACTGTGTGTTAACTGCACCTCATGATGATGGGTTCTCTACCCGAAGGCAGGTCCATTGGCTTTTATGCCACCTGGGGATGAGATGCGTGAGGTGGTTTCCCGTTGCCTTCCTCACAGACAATTGTGGTGAGCAACGTGTCCAGGGTCATTACACAGTGGCTTGGGGTAGATTCGAACCTGTGACCTTTGGTTAAAAGGGACAGAACATAGCACTACAGCACTGCGTAACTGCACCTGACGATTTAATTTTTTCATGACTGTGCTTCCTTGAGATAATTTATTATTTAGCCATCGGTATTCAAATAACAGAATTATTATTGGCCCGCAATTTTGCTATTTAAATTCATTGGATTATAATAATATATGAAGAAGGGCAAGATGAAGTGTTTTAAAGTGCATTTTTTGCCGCATGGGAAATTGTGATCCCACAGGAGTTGAAAATTATCCAAAACTTATTATTATTTCCCTGAGGTATATAATGATCCCTCAGCGTTACAGAAATTGAAGGGAGGGAATTCAGGGAAATTATTATTAATAGTATTATTATTATTACGTGACAACGTTGTACTATGATTGCAACTCTGCTTTTCGTCGGCTACCTCATTATTAGGGTAGGCCTAGTCCCTAAATCACGGAGATCACGGAAACCGTGAATTTCGCCGTTTGCCGTGAATTTTGCCTTTGCGGTGATTTTCCGTGATTTTTCACATTTTCAGCACTTTTTTGTAAAAAACACGTTAAAAATGGCGCCGACGACCACAAACAGGTTATGATGGTGTGTCACGCGAAGCAGGGTTGCCAGATTTCGGAAGTGCTTGGTCGCGAAACCAATTCAAAAAGTAGCCCAAAAGTCGCGAGCTGAACAGTTGAATGAAAACATTAATAAATTTTTGCTTGGTGCGTCAATATACATGCTTTATTGGTTTCTCCAAAACACGTGATGAAGACATTGACGTAAAAATTCATATGGCAGATTGCTTCGTGCTTACCGTAGAGGCGTAGACTATTCCGTACTCCGTATAGCATGCATTTATTACTAAGTAAGAAACAATAGTAGCTAGTAAGAGTGACCTAGTAGCCTAATGCGGTCAATTTATGAGAATTCATAGTGTCGCCGTCGCGACCGCGGGACAATTCAAAAGTAGCCCAAATATCGCGAGGTCGCGAGGACGAAATTTTCAGTCGCGAGCGCATTGAAAAGTAGCCCAACTCGCGCTTTTCGCGACGACCTGGCAACCCTGCGAAGAAGAGCTAGACCAGTGTTTCTTAACCAGTGTTCGACCGAACCCCTGGGGTTCAGTGAGCCAGTGCCAGGTCCTCTGAAATATATACATAATCAGGGTCAGTGAGTGTGAGTGAAAAATCATTTGCTATTTTATTTTTCGACTTTTATTTAATAAATTTTGTTTTCAACTTCTGAATTCATAGACCACCGATGAATGCGTATGTACTGTAGAATTTTATAATTAACTTCTGAGACAGCATAGATCACCGATGAATGCTGCTATAGGCCTACTAGTCTAAGAGACAATGACGAAACGTGTTCCAAGGAGGCTTAGGTCGGCGACCCCTTGCGTTGTGTTGGGGGCTTGGGGCTATACTACCACGCCTTTCGGCAGACTTGAAGTAAAAATTCGGTTAATTTATTCAACCTCGGCTGTTGTTGTTATGCGATGGTGGGAGTGCAGACTAGACGGCACGGTTGACAGGAGTTGGTCTCTCCCACCTTTTCTCGGTGTGTTGGTGATTAATGTGAACCAAGAAAGGTAAACGCGACACACTGAACTATTGCCTGCTAAATATTAAAAAATTATAGCAGGCAATCATGCACTGTTCAGTGGTTGCAACCACACCGAGTCCGGTGTGACGCCAGGTGAGAACCTGCCGAAAAAAGTTCCAAAAAGCGTTGTGATAATCATAAGCTCACAAATCGACAGCGGCTGAAATATCTACCGAGGCAAGAAACCCGTTGAATGAAAGATTAGTTTAAGTTTAACGACACTCATAGGCCCTGATAAAGATGATTAGCGTTGCCCGCCTCCTTTCCCCAGGCTTGGGACTGGCGCTAACAGGTAGGGCAGTGACGGAGTTTGAATGAGAGATGGCAGAAGCAAGCTACTTGTAGACTGTAGGCCTATAGAGGAAGTAAATAGGGTTTCAGTTGTGTTGTTTGATAAAACCAGAAACTTTTGCTCTGAGGAGCGAGTTGGAAATCAGCGGGTAATCCAGTTAGGCCTATTGAACCAATTGCTCACCGCATTTTGGTGTGCATTATGAAGTAAATAATCAGGGATGGGCAAATTACACAGTAAAATGTAATTGAATTACAAATTACAAATTACTTGGGAAAATGTAATTGAATTACAAATTACAAATTACTTTAGAAATTTGCTGGGAATTACAAATTACAAATTACGTAATTTCAATTACATCAAATTACAAATTACATGCATAATTGGGATCAAGAAATTCAGGCAGGAAACACATGCCTTATTTACACTATTCATTTGTATTACACTGTTTGAAACTGTTTATTTAATTTTCTCTAAGAAGTAGCAACTATTCGAACAAGTTATCCGATAACCGGCCCTTGTTTGACCTAACAATCATGCTTGCAAAACTATAGGCCTAATACGCCTGTGTACCAGCGCAGATGAAGGAAATGCAGCATTAAATTGTTGCATTCTTTACAGTTGCGTATAGCTATGAAGCATCATTAGTTCCTGGCTGTCATCTTTGATATACAGCATGAAAACTGTCATCTTTGATAATTATCCTGAATGAAAACTGGATCGATGCATCTACATTTGAGCAAAGCTCAGTACCTTTAGCAGGCATGCTTTTTTGGATCACACACATATGATAGAGTAGCGCAAGTGATCTATGTAGGTAATACATAATGAGTTCGGTCTGACACATGACAATATTACTGTTGCTACAATTTCTGACAATGAAATTCCAATTTTGGAGCATTCTTTGGCTGTGGAGTCTCTGGTTCTAGTTTTCTTTTCAAAGTAATTTGATTTTACAGATGTAATTTGAAATTACAAATTACATGAAAAAATGTAATTCAATTACAAATTACAAATTACATTGATCCAGAGCAACAAATTACAAATTACCAATTACAATTGTAATTCAAATTACGTAATTTCAATTACATCAATTAAATTACTGCCCATCCCTGTAAATAATCACAATTAAATCATCGAAATAATAAATGTTATTTATTTTGCTTGCCAGACTGTCTGCAATAGGTAGAATTCGGTCATGTTTACGTAGACGTAGCGCGTATAGTAGCCTACAGTTTTAATTGAAGGGCAGTAGGTCAGGTAGAACATAGCCTGGATCTGCACGCACAAACAGCCCCGAAGAGACGGGTGTCAGCACTCTGGCACAGTTGTTTGAAACTTGGGTTGTTTTCGGGCAGGTATCGCAGCCGGACCATTCACACGAAAGAAGGGCTCGCGTGTGCCAGTAGTGTACGAATTCGTAACCGCGTTGCCCGGAACCTATTTCGCGGATACCAGATTTCACCCGACACTGCACGAGCGACCGATCGCGTCATTTATTGACAGCGGTTGCTACAGGAAATGAGTTTGGCCTGGAAGATACAGCCTAGGTACGCAAAAGTCACGTATCGATATGCAGTCCGATGTATCTGCATTCAGCACCATGGCCTGAATGACAACAATAAGAGTGCAGGGCAAATTGTTATGTCTGCCTCTATTTTTATATGGTTCTGTGGGCGTGTCTGTATTTCTGTCTGGCTCTCTTTCTGCATTCAATACAATTAGATACTGATATCCTGCTTTAACAAAACAAGTATTGCAGTTACGCTACATTTCATAATCATAGTGCAATGAGAACGGATGAGTTCTTCATTTCGATTTAAATTGAGCAACAGATGTGCATTGACGAATTGAAATTGGAAGACTGTTCCATTCTTTGGGTCCTGAGACCGAGATGGCACGATTACCGTTTAAAATATTTGTAATAGCGTTGGTAGAGTGCGTGAGTGAAGTTATTGAAAAGAGTTATTGAAAAGAGTGAGTGACTGAGTTATTGAAAAGAGTTGAATAGGAGTGAGTGAGTGAGTTATTGAATAGAGTTATTGAAAAGAGTGAGTGAGTGAGTTATTGAAAAGAGTTATTGAAAAAAAAAAGTTAAAAGAGTTATTGAGTGAGTTATTGAAAAGAGTTATTGAAAAGAGTTATTGACAAGAGTTATTGAAAAGAGTTATTGAAAAATAGAGTTATTGAAAAGAGTGAGTGAGTGAGTTATTGAAAAGAGTTATTGAAAACAGTTATTGAAAAGAGTTATTGAAGTGAGTTATTGAAAAGAGTTATTGAAAAGAGTTATTGAAAAGAGTTATTGAAAAGAGTTATTGAAAAGAGTTATTGAAAACAGTTATTGAAAACAGTTATTGAAAAAAATAGTTATTGAAAACAGTTATTGAAAAGAGTTATTGAAAACAGTTATTGAAAGTTAGTTATTGAAAAGAGTTATTGAAAGAGTTATTGAAAAGAGTTATTGAAAAGAGTTATTGAAAAGAGTTATTGAAAAGAGTTATTGAAAAGAGTTATTGAAAAGAGTTATTGAAAAGAGTTATTGAAAACAGTTATTGAAAAGAGTTATTGAAAACAGTTATTGAAAACGTTATTGAAAAGAGTTATTGAAAAGTTATTGAGTTATTGAAAAGAGTTATTGAAAAGAGTTATTGAAAAGAGTTATTGAAACGAGTTATTGAAAAGAGTTAAAAGAGTTATTGAAAAGAGTTATTGAAAAGAGTTATTGAAAAGAGTTATTGAAAAGAGTTATTGAAAAGAGTTATTGAAAAGAGTTATTGAAAAGAGTTATTGAAAAGAGTTATTGAAAAGAGTTATTGAAAAGAGTTATTGAAAAGAGTTATTGAAAAGAGTTATTGAAAAGAGTTATTGAAAAGAGTTATTGAAAAGAGTTATTGAAAGAGTTATTGAAAAGAGTTATTGAAAAGAGTTATTGAAAAGAGTTATTGAAACAGTTATTGAAAAGAGTTATTGAAAAGAGTTATTGAAAAGAGTTATTGAAAAGAGTTATTGAAAAGAGTTATTGAAAAGAGTTATTGAAAAGAGTTATTGAAAAGAGTTATTGAAAAGAGTTATTGAAAAGAGTTATTGAAAAGAGTTATTGAAAAGAGTTATTGAAAAGAGTTATTGAAAAGAGTTATTGAAAAGAGTTATTGAAAAGAGTTATTGAAAAGAGTTATTGAAAAGAGTTATTGAAAAGAGTTATTGAAAAGAGTTATTGAAAAGAGTTATTGAAAAGAGTTATTGAAAAGAGTTATTGAAAAGAGTTATTGAAAACAGTTATTGAAAACAGTTATTGAAAAGAGTTATTGAAAAGAGTTATTGAAAAGAGTTAAAAGAGTTATTGAAAAGAGTTATTGAAAAGAGTTATTGAAAAGAGTTATTGAAAAGAGTTATTGAAAAGAGTTATTGAAAAGAGTTATTGAAAAGAGTTATTGAAAAGAGTTATTGAAAAGAGTTATTGAAAAGAGTTATTGAAAAGAGTTATTGAAAACAGTTATTGAAAAGAGTTATTGAAAAGAGTTATTGAAAAAAAGAGTTATTGAAAAGAGTTATTGAAAAGAGTTATTGAAAAGAGTTATTGAAAACAGTTATTGAAAAGAGTTATTGAAAAGAGTTATTGAGTTAAACAGTTATTGAAAAGAGTTATTGAAAAGAGTTATTGAAAAGAGTTATTGAAAAGAGTTATTGAAAAGAGTTATTGAAAAGAGTTATTGAAAAGAGTTATTGAAAAGAGTTATTGAAAAGAGTTATTGAAAACAGTTATTGAAAAGAGTTATTGAAAAGAGTTATTGAAAAGAGTTATTGAAAAGAGTTATTGAAAAGAGTTATTGAAAAGAGTTATTGAAACAGTTATTGAAAAGAGTTATTGAAAAGAGTTATTGAAAAGAGTTATTGAAAACAGTTATTGAAAAGAGTTATTGAAAAGAGTTATTGAAAAGAGTTATTGAAAAGAGTTATTGAAAAGAGTTATTGAAAAGAGTTATTGAAAAGAGTTATTGAAAAGAGTTATTGAAAAGAGTTATTGAAAAGAGTTATTGAAAAGAGTTATTGAAAAGAGTTATTGAAAAGAGTTATTGAAAACAGTTATTGAAAAGAGTTATTGAAAAGAGTTATTGAAAAGAGTTATTGAAAAGAGTTATTGAAAACAGTTATTGAAAACAGTTATTGAAAAGAGTTATTGAAAAGAGTTATTGAAAAGAGTTATTGAAAAGAGTTATTGAAAAGAGTTATTGAAAAGAGTTATTGAAAAGAGTTATTGAAAAGAGTTATTGAAAAGAGTTATTGAAAAGAGTTATTGAAAAGAGTTATTGAAAAGAGTTATTGAAAAGAGTTATTGAAAAGAGTTATTGAAAAGAGTTATTGAAAAGAGTTATTGAAAAGAGTTATTGAAAAGAGTTATTGAAAAGAGTTATTGAAAAGAGTTATTGAAAAGAGTTATTGAAAAGAGTTATTGAAAAGAGTTATTGAAAAGAGTTATTGAAAAGAGTTATTGAAAAGAGTTATTGAAAAGAGTTATTGAAAAGAGTTATTGAAAAGAGTTATTGAAAAGAGTTATTGAAAACAGTTATTGAAAAGAGTTATTGAAAAGAGTTATTGAAAAGAGTTATTGAAAAAAGTTATTGAAAAGAGTTATTGAAAAGAGTTATTGAAAAGAGTTATTGAAAAGAGTTATTGTTAAAAGAGTTATTGAAAAGAGTTATTGAAAAGAGTTATTGAAAAGAGTTATTGAAAAGAGTTATTGAAAAATTGAGTTATTGAAAAGAGTTATTGAAAAGAGTTATTGAAAAGAGTTATTGAAAAGAGTTATTGAAACAGTTATTGAAAAGAGTTATTGAAAAGAGTTATTGAAAAAAAGAGTTATTGAAAAGAGTTATTGAAAAGAGTTATTGAAAAGAGTTATTGAAAAGAGTTATTGAAAAGAGTTATTGAAAACAGTTATTGAAAAGAGTTATTGAAAAGAGTTATTGAAAACAGTTATTGAAAAGAGTTATTGAAAAGAGTTATTGAAAAGAGTTATTGAAAAGAGTTATTGAAAAGAGTTATTGAAAAGAGTTATTGAAAAGAGTTATTGAAAAGAGTTATTGAAAAGAGTTATTGAAAAGAGTTATTGAAAAGAGTTATTGAAAAGAGTTATTGAAAAGAGTTATTGAAACAGTTATTGTATTGAAAAGAGTTATTGAAAAGAGTTATTGAAAAGAGTTATTGAAAAGAGTTATTGAAAAGAGTTATTGAAAAGAGTTATTGAGTTATTGAAAAGAGTTATTGAAACGAGTTATTGAAAACAGTTATTGAAAACAGTTATTGAAAAGAGTTATTGAAAAGAGTTATTGAAAAGAGTTATTGAAAACAGTTATTGAAAAGAGTTATTGAAAATAGTTATTGAAAAGAGTTATTGAAAAGAGTTATTGAAAAGAGTTATTGAGTGAGTTATTGAAAAGAGTTATTGAATTATTAGCGTCGCCCTCCTCCTTTTTCGATCTGCAGACTGGTTATTCCAAAGTACGGGAAGCGGCGGAGTTGTGACTAGCTTATCAACTCTTAGTACTTGTGTAGGCTACTATTATAGTTAACGCGGAACTCATTGGCAGTCATAATCAGGCCATTTCTAAACAATAGTTACCGTTTAATGAACCGGGTCATGGCAAGGATGCTTAGCGTAGCCCTCCTTTCTCCAGGCTTGGGACTGGCTCTACCGGATTACAAGTAATTAAGTAGGTATTATAGTCTTTAATGAGAAGCAGTTACGCACAGCACTGTACATCCAAGCTTAATGCATTCAATCAGAGGCGCGTTTACCAGTAGGCGCACTAGGCGCGCGCCTAGGGCCCCAAATCCTCGGAGGGCCCCACACGAATGAAAATTTGTTTCAATAATAAAAAATAACATTGAAAAATTTTGATCTAAAATATTACCTATTTTTATCCATCTAGTTTAACTTGCGGGAATCTTGATTGCTTGCTTGAATGTTTGCTTGCTTGAATGTTTGCTTGCTTGAGTCACAGGCTAAAAAGTCAAATCTTGCGACGACTAGTTCGATCACTTACAATCATTCAATCGTCGTGAAACTTGGCAGATCGACTCGCCCTCGCACACACTTCATTCTATCAAAATTTCAGCTATTGAAAAAGGCTAGCTTATAGAATCGGGGACTAAACTTTTCGAATCGGGGAATCCCATTTTCCGATACGGAGCGTTGTGATTGGCCAGCGTTGCCATTGGCTGCAACAGAAACGGGTGCGGTGCCTGATTACACGGACGCTATGTTGTAAAATGCTATATATTTGTAGAGGTAACTGCTTAATATGACGGATTATAGGATACTAGATGGATATAGTAAAAACTTTGTTTTTACTATTGGTTCTTTTTATTTATCCATCTAGTTTAACTTGCGGGAATCTTGCTTGCAATCTTGCAATCTTGCAATCTTGCTTGATTGCTTGCTTGAGCCACAGGCTAAAAAGTCAAATCTTGCGACGACTAGTTCGATCACTTACAATCATTCAATCGTCGTGAAACTTGGCAGACAGACTCGCCCTCGCACACACTTCATTCTATCAAAATTTCAGCTCCCCCAAAAAGGCTAGCTTATAGAATCGGGGACTCAACTTTTCGAATCGGGGAATCCCCTTTTCCGACACGGAGCGTTGTGATTGGCCAGCGTTGCCATTGGCTGCAACAGAAACGGGTGCGGTGCTTGATTAAACGGACGCTATGTTGTAAAATGAACGCGGACTATATATTTGTAGAGGTAACTGCTTAATATGACGGATTATAGGATACTAGATGGATATAGTAAAAAACTTTGTTTTTACTATTGGTTCTTTTTATTCTATTTTTTACTAATCTGGCATTCACACAATCAAATAACTTTACATTGCTTGAAAATAGCTTGTATAACTAATCATAATTACAGTGTTCATAAAACTCACTAAACGCCTTCAAATTCAACTTCGTGGGTTTTGCATATATGATACGTTAAACATCACCTTGGTTTCAGACCATCAGTCTACAAGGTCAGAGGAGCCCCATTAAAAATGTTTGCGCCTAGGGCCCCGTTTACTGTTAAGGCGCCTCTGCATTCAATAGCATCAGCAGTGGTGGAGTTTTTCTAAACATAACTGTGGTAGGGCCTCCATAACATTTAGGCCTGTGGTCATAGCATGACCACAGCGGACCAGAGGCTAAACAACAAGCCACCACCGTTAATCGACCTACATTGGGTCTCAACAAAGACTCGCTTCGGTTAACTCTAGTCTCGATTGAGCACTTGGCGTCAGTAAACATTGATAGCAGTTTTCCAATAAACTAAGTAGTAGTCAGTTGAAGTGCCGTTGAAATCTCTCGAGACTCACTACTATAACCTTATTATTGAGTTGAACTTTCTTTCTTTCAACTGACTAACCAGCCATACATGATTATTGTTACATAGGGTGACCATAATTAAGCGGGGCTTGTGCATACTTTTGGGTCTCCCCTGTTCCCTAGCCATGCACCGATATGTATTAGTCAAGTTATAATTGTTGTTAATTGTTATATGCATCTGAAATAAAAAGTTGCAGTTGCAAGCCACTTCTTTCTTTTCTCCCAGTCCCAAGACTGTGTGAAGGAGGAGGGCAACGCTAATGATTGTTATGCACAATGTTGTTAAATTGAAACTACTACTATATAAATTGATAGATACAAAGACCTTCATACATACATGCATGCATATTACACACATGCATTATTGCATACGTGACGTACAGTTTGCCAATCTTTAAATAATTTCGCAAACGCATTATGGAAAGTCGGCGTTCCATAGTTTTCAATCCGTGGTCACCGTCGTATCACGCGGCAGACATTCGCCGCCAGGTCAAAGTTCAAGGCACCTCAAAGGCTACCGCATGGCCAGCCAGTCACGGAGACGCAATTCTAGGGGACAGCACGCATTGGAGGAATAGAAATTTTTCTTAGCCGAGGTCACTGTGTCATATATACAGCGCCGAGGTCAGTGTATACAGACACTGATATCGTCTCTGTATATATATATATATATATATATATATATATATATATTCATATATATATATATATATATATATATATATATATATATATATATATATAATATATTCAATCGATCCTTACCTGCAGTAATAACGGGTTGTGGCCTAATACTTATAGCGAGTGGAATAGTACAGTTTGTAGCACAGTGACTAACGGGAAACGCGGGTAGGCCTGGATTAATTGGGCGGAAAATCATATTCGTGATCTTAGGGAATATTTATAAAAGGCAGTGGTCCATTATTTTATTCAGCTAAGGTCAAATGCATACGCATAATATGATACATAACTCATACTTCTGCTCTTGAAGAGCGGCCTGATGACTTGTAATACGGTTTTGTTTACATCGGGGACAAAGCAAGTCTCGCCCAACTGTGTATATGAAGTACATAATTATTCATATAGCAAGCCCTCACAAGCATACAGTCATAGGCGACAGTAACAAGTCCCGCCCAACTGTTTACCTGAAGGTCATAGTAAGCTCCGCCTACTGCGTACCTAAATGACGTAACAAGCTCCGCCTACTGCATACATAGACGACAGAACAAGCCCCGGCCACCTGTATTGTATGCGTAATTATCCAACGTACACAAACTGTAATGTACGGTCACTAAGGTTAAACAGCAACTAAATGCAGCGAGCAAAATTGGCGATGACGACAACAACAACAACAATAGCAACAACAAAAACAACAACAAAAGCAACAACAACATTATTATTATTATTATTATTATTATTATTATTATCATTATTATTATTATTATTTTTTTACCCGAGGTATCAAGGATCCCTCAGGATTTATGAAAAATTGCTATAAGGAGCAGGAAATTTGTCTGGAGGGTCAGGCCTCGTCTTCAGGGTTTTTATTATTATTATTATTATTATTATTATTATTATTATTATTATTATTATTATCACCATTATTATTATTTTAATAATACTTAATAATAATAATAATATTTATTATTATTATAATTATTATTATTATTATTATTATTATTATTATTATTATTATTATTATAGCCTACCCAAGACACGGTTCAGCAACATTATAGAAATTACGCATCACCCACTCACTCATGACCCTCCCACCCTCACACTGTCTTTCAGCCGTCTGTTTTTCCTTGAACGAGAGTTGTGGCTTTTTATATTTTGGACAAAAGTTGAGCTATTATGTCTATCAGGTGGACCTACGCTATAGTCTACCTACGTCAAACAGGTACTTCTGTTACGTATAATTACGAGGTAGACCTACGTCAGTTTCGTTGAGGCGGATCTAGGCTAATTCACTGAACTTCGGGCTACATGCAGCCATGAGACGAACCCAACACCGGGCTACTGATAAAGAGTCGTAGAAATGGCAACGCTTTGGAGATCTGGGGCACGTCATTGACGATGATGACGATGACGACGATTATGATGATGTGGTGGTGACGACGACGATATGGATGATGATGAATATGGGTGATGGTGACGACGACGTCAACGATGATGATGATGACGATGATGACAACGACGATGATTATGACGACGACGATTATGATGATGCTATTGATGATGACAACGATGAAGACGACGACGACGAAGATACTAATAATGATGATGATGATACGGATACGTCTAACTGAATAACTTTTGCAATCTTCGGCGTTCCATACTTCGCCACCTTCCTCCCTCCATCGATCGTTTTGTTTTGACCGGTGTTATGTCACGTGACGGTAGCCCGCAAAAGGCGCAGGCCTCTGTCAATGTTTATAAATAAAGCCAACAGGTCCGAGTAACATAGGTGTTCGAACACAACTTACGAGCTAATAAACTGCTTCAGGTGAATAAAAGAAACATTTCCAGAGCGAAATACCTACCTTACAGGACAGGAACAATGTTTTTCGGTAGAGCTACGACGCTAGCGCTGAGGCTCGGTGGAGCCCGAGGCCTTGAGGGTCCAGCGTGCAGGGTAGCCATGTCGAGTAGAGCTTACCGCGGGGGCTTATCCTATCTCGTCTCTGCCTACCAGCCTGCCCGTATCGACCTGGGTGCTGCCAGTTCGTCCACCCTAGACGCTGTCCTTCTCAGTCGGGAGACCGTGGCCGAGGCCCCGCGGGAGGTGGATAACCCCCTGCACGTCGGGGATGTCGTACAGGCGGCGGAGTGGCAAGCTGGCGTGGAGGGCGAAGGTCGGACTGGAAACGTGAGTCTTCATTCGACCATGCAGAGCAACGTTCCGGAACCCTATGATGGGAGAAACCGGAGTCCGAGCCATCTGAATATGCCACGTGGCGTAGTGGGAAGACGCCAGCAGCGAAGGTTCCTGTCGGGGGATCGAATCCTCGCCAAGGACTCGAATTCGTCGGAGTAAGCGGTAAGACTATGTATATTCGTTTTATTGATAAAAACAATCTACCGAAAACGCAGAAATGAAAATGGAACATAAAGTGATAATGGATAATGAAAAGTAATTAGAAATTGGAGTAATTAGTACTTGGCAGTGTAGTCTATCAGTCAATCGAACTGGTGAGTTGATTGTTCAATCAATCAATCTAAGAATCGTCTAAATAAATAATCGGTCAATCAATAATTCTGGCAAATGATAATTCAGCCAGTCAAGCCGTTCAGTGATTCATTTATTAAGTCAATCATTCAGTCAGTCATTGATTGTCAAACAGTTGTTGTTAATTAATCATTAATTTGGTCAATCATTCATACGGTCTTCCAATTGATCAATTAAGTCAATCAATCAATCTTCTCCATTTTTATTCCTGCAATCAATAGTAAATCATTTTGCTTATCAAACCATCCAGTAAATCAACTGCTAGGTAAATCAATCATTCAATCGATCAAATAAACCGATCTGTAAATTTCTTTTCTCATGGGATCTTCGCACTGGGAGTGCCTCTGATTAGGTTGTATTCAGAGAGGCACTTTAGAAAATCCATAAATATAATACACTGTACAGTGCATGACATTGCATGTTCTGCAGTTGTTCAAATGCTGTTTTTCTTTGTAGAGTTCTTTGCGAGAAATGGTATCAACTTCTTCACAAAGAATTCCGGTGTTGACACATAAAGACAGTTGCCATAAAGACAGTTGCTGTAGAAACAGTTGCTATGGAGATTGTTGCAGCCTTGACATGTTCTTATGTATATTCGTTGTGCTGCTCATATGGTGGAGGGTTTCAGGTTTACGACAGACAATAACAGTGTACTTGTGTGCCATGAATCCAGAGTTTTCGTGCTGAAGTGGCCTTGCATAAATATTTGGTCATAAATTATATATTTATATATGTACATATACATATATAATTATACTAAATGTTTGCCTGTCTTGAGACCGTTAAAAACAATTTGAAAATGTCAAGAGATACGTTGTCCCTCTACTCCTGTCCCTCTTTCCCTCCCTCACTCCCAACTACTCCACGAGATCATGCAGGCATACATATACATATCAGATCTTAAAATCGACAGGCTATAACACATCCAAAAGTCTCCAGCTAGCATCTTCTCATTCAAGTTCATTTACAGCTGCATTGGCTTATTGTGGAATTCAGAATAAGATTTAAACTGGCTTGTCTTACCTATACAACCCTCATGATGAGTGTTCCTGCCCACCTTCCGTCACTACTCTCTTCTTACATTCCAGTCTGTGTTATTTGAGTATGGGTCTTTTGGTTGAGCATCGTCAAGGGCTCTGGTGAATTGCATTTTCCTGTCCCTGATTACCAATGTTTGTCTGAAGTTCAAACTCTTTGTTTAAATTAAGAAACGCCTCAAAACTCACTATAATATTATCTCATTGGATTTCAAGGATTTGCCATTTGGATATCATCTCGTCACTTGACAAATGACTGACTAACCGTGCCTACGATTTTCATTGCTTCTTGCATGCGTTGCAAATGTTTGTAATAATAATGATACGTGAATACATACAAATACATACTGTTTGACCATTTTATTCCACAAGCAGACAATCTCGTGCACAGATCATTTATAATAATAAGAATGTTATTCTCTGTATAAATGTATGTACACCAAAGTGCGGATATTCAATTGGTTTAATAAAGAATAATACTTAAATATATGCGTATGTATGTACATAAGCATAGGTCTACTTACACATACTTCTGCTCAGGCATGCACTCCTGTATAATTTATGAGTATATATATATATATATACATGTACATACATACATTAATACATACATTCATACATACATACATATGTGCATGTACATACCTACATGCATACATGCACACATACATTCATATACACACATTCATACATACATACGTACGTACTTACATGCATACATGCACGAAATGACAGAGAAAACACCAGTCATTGGGGCGTACGTACGTTAGCCTATTATAGGCCTATAACCCAAACCCCAGGCAATCAAGCGTCAGTGGCCAATGCTAATTTCCATTGCCATCTGGTGAAAGGCGTAGTCAAAAGTCAAAGTGCAGACTCAAATCGAACTCGTAACTCGAAATATCTACAGCGCCCAAAACAGCGAAGTCGCTGGAACCAGCTTATCACAGAGGCTCAGTCAAAACAAAAATCGATAGGCGGGGCGAGTGGTGGTAAAAATTGCTTCCAGAACAAGACATAAAGGAATCAGACAGACATACGACAATGGTGGATGGTGTTTAGAATTTAGAATTTTAAACGGCGAGGGAGGTAGGCTGGTAAGAGGGAAGAGTAGGAATCAGGATAGGATTTGTGAAAGAGCAGTGCTTGCAGTTTTGAGTGGAAACCTTTGGAGAGATATCCAGAGGACCAGAGATGAGATTTTGGTGAATGTCTTTAGACCTCGTGTATCTTTAAACCTCAGGATGCACCATCTCAATCATTCATATAGGCCCATAATTAGGCCTATACGCATACATGTACGTTGAACTTTGTTCCAACTTTATTTATCATAAAATCCTTCAAAAGCATTCAAGTTTTAAAGTTATAAGTCTTAGGCCTAGTCTAATAGATTACATCTTACAACTGCATTTTGATATCGCCCTTCTTCCAAAGGTGCCCCAAAGCTCAGGAGTGCATATGCCTCGGCGGCGCCGATACAATTATATTGCAGAGTAATTGTGTGCGAAGGACTTGCTCACGGTCCCTATACAGTAACCGTCCCGGACGAGGATCGAACCCGTACTCTTCGCGTCACAGACCAACCGCTCTAACCAATCGGCCACCGTGCCAAACTGCATTTCGTGTCTCAAACCATTGATTTTCGGAATAAGATTTGCCTAAACGCTAGTAAGGAATGTTCATTTTATAGTGCATGATGTTTATAATGGTAAATAATACAGAACTTCAATAAAATAAATTATAAAGCTGTGACATGCGTTTGACTTACTTAATAACTACACAATATTTTCCACCACCAGTATAACTTTACCTAAGAACGAGGATTAAGAGTCGTTCGTCGCTTGATCGTCGTTTTTTTAATAAAAGTTTATTTTTTAATACAAAATCCGGCAAATTTCTCCAAAATTAAGAGTCCTTCGGATTTAATATACTATGGCGGATAGTAGTATTCTGGAGCAGCAGAGACTCTGTC
Source organism: Aporrectodea caliginosa (assembly GCA_020284085.1). Classification (NCBI taxonomy): domain Eukaryota; kingdom Metazoa; phylum Annelida; class Clitellata; order Crassiclitellata; family Lumbricidae; genus Aporrectodea; species Aporrectodea caliginosa. The sequence continues at coordinate 848,221 of JACEVL010000501.1, forward strand.
ACGAAGAGAGAGAACGACTGCAAGATGCTATGGTCCGAGAGATGCTTCAGCCGAACAAGACTGTAAGATCTCGTGCTTGAATTTCCATTATTTCTTTTGATCTATTGTTTTACTTCCTCGATGTTAAACTGTAAGAATTATGGGCAAACTTATAGTATCGTGGTGCATGCAGACGGTATTTTTTGGCATGCTGTGCGGAAGGTACGATGTTTTCTAAAGACGACTAACCCTGACCCTAACCGACCACGACGCGTAACACCTGACCCTAACCACTCTCACGACGCCTAAAATTACGGGAGAAAAAATACATGCACCATGATACTAAATGCTTAACTTATAGTATCGGGGACTGAAGGATTGTGCAGTATCCTTTGGACATGCTGCGCGGAAGCAGATGGTACCATGTTTTCTAATGACGACACTAACCCTGACCCTCACGACGCCTAACCTTACCCTAACCGACACTCACGACGCCAGTAACCTTTAATACGCACTATATCCTTCAGCCCCCGATACTATAAGCCTGCCAAATGTTTTGGAAGGTAAAACCGTAGTTTACGTTGCTAAATTAGTTTATAATGTCACTTGAAAATGGAAGCTGGATTGATGAAAATAATTGTTTGCCTAAATGAAAGTTGGATTGATGAAGTAATTCTTTGCTTAAATTTAAATTGGATTGATGAAAAAGTCTTCCTTAAATGAAAACTGGATTGATGGTAGTTATCATGGACATACTTACTTACCAAAATCAAGAACGGAATTGAAGACAATAAAATAATTTAGCAACGTAAACTACAGGATAACCATTTTGGAAAGCAGTGCAAGATTGAGTTTCTTTTTCATAAAATACTGGAAAAATGTAGCACACAAAAGTTTTGTAGTTGTCAGATTTAATTGATAATATTGTGTTTTATTATGACTGGGTTTTGATTTTGTAGGCTCGTGATCAGATCAATGCTGACTTTAACCTCAAAGGTCTGCTGGATGTAAGTTGGATCTATGATTATAATTGGATTTGATGAAATATTTATATTAGCATAATTATCCCCAAAATAATTGATATCGGATGCATGCAGTTAGCCCAAGCTAGTGTAAAAATAGAGCAGCTGCCATAATTTTATTCTATTCAGTTTATATCTCTTCATTTATGTCTGTACAATTGTCAGACTGTCTGCTTGGCATACATCTTCTTGGAGCAAGGGACTTTTATTGATCGTTAATTTTTTGTTGCATAAAATCAGTATATCTGATTCTGAGGTGCAAATGAGATGGACAGAAATGGAGTTTTGCATATGCCAGAGGAAAATAGTTGGTATTGAGGAGAAAGAGTTAAAACCTAGTTTAAAATGGTGCGGTCGTGGGTGTCTGCTAACAGTAAGTGACCAATTAATAAGTGGTATGAAGGACAGATGACTGGCTCTTCTCTAGTCTGCATGGATACCTATTAGTGTACTTCAACTTGTTAATTATTTTAAAGATCTCAGTTACCATATGGTCATTGAGTTTTCTTCTGAGGTATTACCCTTACTTTGGGCTACTGTCTACATTCTGTGTAGTTGTGTTGTTACTTTACTCAAGCTTATAACTTATTAAGAGTAGTGTCAGTAGTCAAATTAGTTTAAATTTAACTTAAATATATATATATATATATATATATATATGAATTATTGTTCTAGGTGTCCCTAGTTAGCGGGATCTTGATCCCTTTTGGGACTCCTCTTGCGGCCAGTCTTGATGTTTCGTGTTGAAATGTTATGCGTTTTGAAACGGCTGAACAATAAAAAAGTTTTGATTTGATTTGATATACATTAGTAATAACCTGATAATTTTGATTTTTTTTTGTAGCGTATCAGGAGAACGCACAAGGCTTTTGCATGAACTCTACGAGGACAGGGATGGGTGGGTGAAACCCTAATTTGTTGCTAGGAGATTGCGACTGCTTTAGATAGAATGGGGTGAGATCAAGGTTCAGGCGAATTGGGTGATTTAGATGGCTTGAGAGATTTGGGTAATCTAATCCAATATGGAAACTACTATAGCATATTTCATTCATTCTGAGAATTTATATAGCGCCTCTTCCAGAGACCTACTCAGAGGCATCAATTGATGGTTGCTTCAAGAAAAACAGGATTAAAAAATGAATGATGATTTGGATAAAACTGATAGAATGAGTTATTGAATTGATGAGGTTATTCGAATAGGATGGGTGATCTTAGATAGAATTGATAGTTTAGTTAGAATAGGTCATTTTAATACAATAGGTGATTTAGATAGAATGGATAGTTTAGTTAGAATGGGTCATTTTAATAGATTAGGTGATTTAGATAGGATGGGTAGTTTAGTTAGAATGGGTCATTTTAATAGATTAGGTGATTTAGATAGGATGGATTGTTTAGTTAGAATGGGTCATTTAATAGAGTAGGTGATTTAGATAGGATGGGTAGTTTAGTTAGAATGGGTCATTTTAATAGATTAGGTGATTTAGATAGGATGGATTGTTTAGTTAGAATGGGTCATTTAATAGAGTAGGTGATTTAGATAGGATGGGTAGTTTAGTTAGAATGGGTCATTTTAATAGATTAGGTGATTTAGATAGGATGGATTGTTTAGTTAGAATGGGTCATTTAATAGAGTAGGTGATTTAGATAGGATGGGTAGTTTAGTTAGAATGGGTCATTTTAATAGATTAGGTGATTTAGATAGGATGGATTGTTTAGTTAGAATGGGTCATTTAATAGAGTAGGTGATTTAGATAGGATGGATAGTTTAGTTAGAATGGGTCATTTAATAGAGTAGATGATTTAGATAGGATGGATAGTTTAGTTAGAATGGGTCAGTTTAATAGAATTAGGTGATTTAGATGGGATGGTTGATCTCAATGTGTCGCAAGTTTGCTTGATGAAAATGTTTCTCAAAATCAACTGGAAAGAAAAACTCAATTTGTCATTAAAAATGCTATTTATGAGTAATTTTATAAATTCTTGAATCTTGTACATTTGCTTCCTTTCACACCAAAAACCAAACTTTTGGTCCTCAGGTAAAACATTTATATTACGGATGATTTACGCATGCGTTTAATGCCGAGGATAGATAGCACACCAAAACTTTTATGACATGTTAGGTTAGCCCAACACATAAATGTGATTCTCTTGTAAACCAAAATGCGGTTAGCAATTGGTATAATAAAGGATATACTTACTTACTTACTTACTTAGGTAAGGTCTCACAAATTAAGGTCATTTTGTGACAATATGTAATGGGTCATTTCATTAGAATAGAATAGGTGATTTCAATAGAATGAGTAATTTCAGTGTAACGAGTGATTTGGATGGAAGGATGATTTGTTTTAGACTGAGGCGATCCGAGATTGCCGCCCTATCCGGTCCGAATGAGTTTGTGGAATTCTACAGTCGTCTGAAGTCCATCAAGGACTTTCACCGCAAACATCCAAACGAAGTAAGGTCCCAGATGTTTCAATAGGAATATTTTTCCGTTAAGAGATATATGAAAAATGTGCTAAATTAATATCCACATATGTGACCTCGGCCGAGAGAAAGGACCGCTTGTCGCTTTGTAGATCATCGGAAAAATGGTCTTTTTCGTAATACCGTGATTATTGATTTTTGCATAAATCTGATTGCTGCATCTGAAGCTAATAATCGCTGTATAGCGACCTATGTTGCTCCACAGGATGCATTAAGGCCAAAAATCTGGTATTAAGGCATTGGGTAGAGACAGTTTCAACATTTATAGGTGATTTCTCGCCAAATGGTATTTTATATTTTCTTTAAAAGTGCATACATTTTTACCCTGATTTTCAGACGGTATAAACTTATGGAAACTGTTAATAAGTCCATTCCCAACATGCTGTCCCTTCTCTTGGCCGAGGTCACATATATAAATATATATTTACCTACGTATGATTGTATGCGCTTGTCTTTGTATATGCTTGTCTTTGTGTGTATGTTTGAATGTAAGCTTTACCTCAATTGGTCCCTCTCTTTGTAATGCGCTGTCTATATCTATAGCTCTCAAATTCTACCTGGTCACCCCTCCTCCTCCTTTGTTTTGTTTATTTTAAGCTCTTGTTGAGTGCACAGAGTGAATACATTGGAAGCAATTGATTGCATACATGATTGCAGTTAGGATTGTATAATTGACCAGAAATATATGATTTTTAACATTCTTCTTGCAGCTGTGCATTCCGATGTCCACGGAGTTCGAAGAAATGGCGAGACAACGCGACAATCCGTCGGAAGAAATGCAGAGTAAGCTTAGATGCATGTAGTGAAAGAAAATATTGTGTGTAGAATGAAAATGTTGAAAATATCTAATTGATTGTCTCTCTGTGTTGGTGACTTTGGCCAATCACAGTTGTTTCGACAATGTTTTTGTCTCAGTTGGTTTAATTAATCTTTTTTATTCCTAGGTACTCGATGTTTTGAAATTGAAAAATTACTCCGATTGATAAAATAATAATCATATTAAATTCATGTACTTCAAATTTAGGCAGTCCTATCAATTTACTTATAGCCTATGTGCAAGGATCTTTTTTGAAGATTATTATTAAGTTAACTGACACGTGTATTTTCCTCTGGATGATGTTTTGAGTCAGCTTGTGCAGAGTTTGTCTTTACCGCAATTAACAAAACTGCAGTTATTTTTTCCTTATTCATTGTTATTTATTTTTTCTCGTTTCTTTAGCTCTGATCGAGTTCACGGATGAAGAGGGTTACGGCCGATACCTCGATCTCCACAACTGCTACAATCTCTACATTAACCTCAAAGGAATCGATGTACGTGTTATATCGATCTGAAGATTTAATTTCTCAGTTTATGCACTTAATTCTGCCGTAAATAAATTTCTGTTAAATTAGCAGCTAGTTTGATCTTGCTGTTTATCCTGGTGCTATTTAGCTACCGTACATGTCTAGATGTGCATGTTTTATTGAGGGTCTGGCATTGTTGCTGAGATTATTATTATTGTTATTTTTATGCATTTATTAATCACCACTATCTAATGACCAAGCATCAATTGGTGGTGCTGAGCCATTGTGAGTGAATGACTTGCCCAAGGTCACTGCACAGTAACCGCCTCAGAGGAATAGGTTCGAACCTGTACTCCACGTTACAAGGCGCGTGCTGTAACCAATAATATACAGTGTCCCACTACTTATATACGCCCATTCATCACCTCAAATAAAGGTGTCTATGAGAGAGAGAGAGACAGAGACAGAGAGAGAGAGAGAGAGAGAGAGAGAGAGGAGCATGTGTTAATCGCCTACCATGTCTCATCCTTATATAAGCATCGGTTGATGTCGTTTTAAAGGTGTCTAACTTAACCTCAGGGGATGAGGCTCTAACCAATGAGCTACCGTGTTGCTAAGACTCGGTTGTATGTTTGTTATTTGTAGAAAGTCGATTATGTGACGTACCTGAACATCTTCGACCAGTTCTTTGATATTCCAAAGGACCGGAAGAATTCCAACTACAAGGAGTAAGATCTTCTTCCCTGTTTTACCTACTTCCTCACACATCATGTCCTTTCTTTAGACACCGTCGCAATAGAAGTTACTAATTACAATATGTACTACTTAACGTCTGAAGTTACTAACAGCATTTCTTCATAACAACCTTTTACAGACCTATTTTCCCATTTGTTTTTTTTTAGGTACCTAGAGGCATTGCTGAAGTACCTGGCCGAGTACTGCGCTCGAGTTAAGCCTCTTCTTGATTTGAGCGAGGTATGTATGTTACAATATTATGGTTCAATGGTCTTTGATTTTGGATTTTGGTTTTTGCCATTATTTAGTTTACCGTATGTGCAGTGTATTTGGGTTGCTTACTGTACATGCATACATATTATGTACATCTGTACATACTTACATACATACATATTATGTACACCTGCACTTACATATATGCCTGCTTGCATGATACTTTCATACTTACATGAGAGAGAATCTGTTATACTGTTGTTCCATTGTATGTATATGTGTATATGATGATTTATTTAGCTTCTATTAAGAACCTTGCAAAGGCCCTACATAAATGACAGAATTATGAACGCACCCTGTGACTGTTTAATTTCTGTCAGTTCTGTGATTTTTTTGCAGGAATTGACAAAAGTTATGCGAGATTTTGAGAAGAAATGGGAGGAAGGATCGTTCCCCGGTTGGCCGGTAGGTTATGCTTCTATCTGATTTTAACAAGAATCAGTGATTAAACTATTCAGTGATATTCTGTTGTTCAACTCTACACCTTGTTTTATTTGTTAACCTAAGGTTTTAGGCACCCATGAGCTTTTATTAATTTCATTTGTGGCTTGTTTATGCTGATTTTATTTAATTGAGTTACTGACCGATTGATTTATTGATTGACTGATTGACTGGCTGATAAACTCTGTGATTTATTGATCTGTTGTGCTACTGATTGAGCGATTGACTAATTAATTGCATGACTGTCTGACTAACTCATTGATTGGTTGATTGATTGATATACTGATTTACGTTTTGACTGGCTGACTGATTGACTGGCTGACTTATTGATTGACTGATTGATTAAATGATTGATTGTGATTGTAGAAAGCTGCAACTGGAGCGTTGACTCACAGTGGAGTCTATCTTGATCTGTCGTCATTTTCCTCGTGGGAGGTAAGAGCCATGACCCTGCGTTACGTTGCTGGATTTCTTTATAGGAGAAACTTTGTCAGGCGTCGATACAATTCAGTTCAATTCTTTTATCTGAACAAATCATATCCGCATTCAGTCCCCATTGATTCATTGCTTGGTTGATTCTGTGGTTGAGCAATGGATTGGTTAATTAATTCATTCTTTTAATTGATTAATTGCTTGATTGCTACTGTTGGAGATTAGTCAAATTACTAGTCGATTACATTTAGAATTGGCTGCTGAGATTTGCCAATCAATTAGAATTAGAATGAGTAAAATCATGTAGCTAATCGATTAGAATTAACTGTTTATCTAAAAATTGTCTAATCGATTAGCTAATTGATTAGTTAAATTGCTAATCAATTAGAATTAGCTACTGAAATTTGCTAATCAGTTAGAATTAGCTGTTTGTGTAATTGATTAGCTAATCAGTTAGAATCTAATCGATTAGTTGCCCATCTCTGCATACTGTGTGGCGGACGATGCTTTGAACTTTGAACCTCATCGTTGACCGTTTACTTAAGTGCCTTGGCCTTGCATTTGTTTGCAGGAGTTGGCATCGCTTGGGCTAGATCGACTCAAGTTGGGTCTCATGTACCTCGGCCTCAAGTGCGGAGGGTGAGTGCAACGGCCAGCCAAGAAATTGGGGCTTTTATTCCCCAATATTTATCGGGTGATTCTTGTGGAGCACCATAATTTATTTACAAAGCACCAGGCTAAACATACACACCCGTCTATGCTTTGGAATGTCTGTCCCTTTACGACTCACTCCACGATCTTAACTGGAGGTATTGCTGTCTCTTCCCGTGGACTGAAGACGACTTCTTTTTGCAGGGCTCCTCGCACTGGGAGTGCCTCTCATTAGGTAGTACTGTGAGAGACCATCTATAAATCTGTTAATGCAGTAAGCACTTGCTCATGGTAAGCGGCTCAGGAAACGCTTGCATCTAATATGCTGCTTATAAGTGCATTGTTATTATTATTATTATTATTATTATTGTTAATTAGCAGCTTCTGTAATGTGTCTAGTGCTCAAGTCTGCACTAATGATGCCACTATAGAAGTTGAATATATATGCGCGTAAACACTGTACCTGGGTTATTATGGCGATTGACCCATTCTGTTGTTTTCTGTGCAGAACTTTGGAGGAACGCGCCCAGCGTCTATTCATGACGAAAGGCAAGACTCACGAGGAGCTCGACCCCTCGCTACTCGCAAAATCCAAGCCGGGCAAAGCAGGAAAGGAAAGGTAGGAAGCACTAGTGAAGTTACTGTTTAACATGCCTTGGTACACAGACACACAGGCATACACGACACACACATGGGCATTCACACACAGGCATGTAAGCACACACACAGTCATGAATGTATGTTAAAGCATTACTTATATACATAATTAACATAATCATATCATGAATGCATGCATACATACATAAAATTCATACATACTTTATGTATGCATAGTTGCATATATACATTCATTCATAACCTGCAAATAGCTGTACCTACATATCTACTTACTTGGTTGCTGTTTAACGACACTGTGTCATAACAAAGATGATTAGTGTCGCCCTCCTCCTTTTTCCAGGCTTGGGACTGGCACTACCACAGGTAGGGTAGTGGCAGAGTCCCCTACATATCTAACAAATGTACACGCATATATGCATAAAACAATATAAAAATGTTGACTGCCATTCGTAATGTGAGGTGATATCTTGAAGGGGCGCTATATCAAGTTTCTTTTGATTGATTGATTGATTGATTGATTGATTGAGGTATTGATCTGTTATTTACAGAGACACAGAGCGTCACATGGTGATTGCTGGTCTCGAGGCGCAGGCGTACTATCTGTCGGAGTTGCTGAGCGAACAGCGAGCGGCGACTCGCGAGAACGTGCAACGCAAACAGGCACAGACGGGCGAAGAGAGGGACGAGGACGATGCAGATCATATGTCGGATGACGATTCAGAGGATGACAACAACGACATTCCCTACAACCCCAAGAACCTTCCGCTCGGATGGGATGGAAAGGCGAGTTCAGAGAATTACCGGATGCTAAGAGCGTACAATACACCCCCATGTTATTTTGCTTAATTTAAGATGTTTGCTTCAAGTCTATCTGTTCTAATATCAAATGACTTCTCTAGCATTGTTACCATCATTCATTCATTCATTCAGAGAATCTATATAGCACATCTTCAAGTGACCTACTCAGAGGCGCTCTCTGCGCTTGCTGATTATGATGTTAAGTGTCGTTACGACCGAAAATGTTACATCAGTTAGCAAAACAATGCACAACGCATTGTCGATGGTTATTTCAAGTGCAGAAGAGCAGTCATTAAACTTAGCCCTGGGTATGAAGTGTTAGCAACTTTATTTTCTTAGCCTTGGCATATGATAACGGTTGGCCAGCCCTCTCCCTCGCTGTCTCATCTTCCCACCGACAATATGCTGTCAGTGTGCTCGTTATAGCTAAGTTGGCTAGAGGTTGCAGGTTGAGCAGAAATCTTGACACAAATTCTGCCGTGGCTGGGATTTGAACCCCAAACATCTCGATTGACAGTCCATTTCTAAGGATTGCCTCATCGTATTTCTACCACCTGTTGACAAAATCCCAGCTACCGAAAAATTCACTCGTATACATAGGCCTGTGATGCCAATGCTGAAACCAGATTTCAGCCAATGTGGATCGTTTGGGGATGATAAACAAAAATGTTACTAACAGTGATCAATTTTCATGTCTTAAGCTTTTAGCTTTTCAACTGGGTATTAAAATTGAACCTGATTTTTTGTCATTTTTAAATGCCGATTGATTGATTGATTTTTTATTGATTGATTGATTTTGTCTTCTAGCCAATTCCATACTGGTTGTACAAGCTTCATGGACTGAACCTTAGCTACATCTGTGAAATCTGTGGCAACTACACATATCGCGGACCAAAGGTTTTCCAACGACACTTTGCTGTAAGATATTTTCACGCTTTTGCAATATCACTCATCGTTTTCTAAACCCTGGATCAATATGTTCTCTCAGATTGGCGTCACTATGCAACGTTCGTGTTTTAGACGAGTTGTCACTGAGCGTTGTTACACAATGGTTGTTTGTTGTCTTGCAGGAGTGGCGTCATGCTCACGGCATGCGTTGTCTTGGCGTTCCCAACACGGCTCATTTTGCAAACGTTACTCTGATCGAAGATGCAATCGCACGTAAGTATCCTAATTATCCAGTTAAATTTTTCTGGCTGGATTTTGCCATGCATTATCAACTAATTAATTATGGGGAATTGTAGTGCTTCGAGTGACCATGTTTTATTAATGTATCTGGCCTTACAGAGCTGTACAAGTTTCGGTAACAGAGTACGGATTTGAAGACTGGATCATGTTTGCGTTTATCTTTTAGTTTGGCAGAAGCTGAAGCAGACGAAAGAATTTGAAAGAATTGGAAACCAGAGACAGAGGTATGTTAACAAATCCCACCATTGATTATAACAATTGACATTGTTAACAGTGGCTAGCTGTTACTACATAGGTAATTGAAAATAGGATGATCTGGTGTGGATAAAATTGTCCAATATCATCATCTTTTTTACATATTTTAATAAATGTTTTTGTTACAGTGGCTCAGTTGGTGTATATGTCACATTGTCACCATGGGACAGTGGTGAAATGGTTCGAGCGCTCGGCCTGTAACTCAGAGAGTAAGCGTTCGAGCCTTGACTAAGGCAGTAAGGACTTCGAGCAAGTCCTTCACTAACAATTGATGTTCTGTCATAGGTTCGTGTGTGCACTTGTGAACTTTCAAAGGAGGGTAATATCAAATACACTTGTATTGTATCAAATACACTTGTATTGTATCAAATACACTTGTATTGTATCAAATACACTTGTATTGTATCGAATACTTGTATTGTCACATTGTAGAAGAAGAGTAGTCCCTAAGCCCCAGAGAGGCAGCCACGAGTATGAAGTGTTAGTGCCTTCATTTTCTTAGCCTCGGCTCATGAGGGAGAGTAGCCAAAACTCTCGCCTTCCCAACCAATAGTGTACCGGTGGACTCGTTATAGCCGAGTTGGCTACGGGGCGCTGGTGAAGCAGAAATCTCAAGAAAAATTCTGCCCAATCAGGGATTTGAACCCCAACTTCTCTGTTGACAGTTAGCATGCTAACCAGTAGACTGTCACACACCCCAGATTGTGGCATGCCACGAACTGCTGTTTAATTACAGTCTGATTTTTTGCCATGTTGTAGGAGGAGTTTGAAGACTCGACTGGAAATGTCGTCACAAAGAAGACGTTTGATGACCTTCGCAGACAGGGTCTGCTCTAGGTCGATCGGTTCAAGGACTAAAAGGGTCGAATGGTCTATGGACTGAAGGGAGATCGGTCCAAGGACTAAAGGGAGTAGATCGGTCTAAGGGTCTATCGGTTTATGGACTGAGGGGTCGATAGGTCTATGGACTGAAGGCAACATGAACTGTTTTTATGACTTGCGGATAGAAGAGACCAAATTTCTACTTAAGAACGGGACTTCGTTTTGCGAGTCCGATATGTGCTCCTTCTGAATAAAAATCTCAAAACTAATATGGATGTGACTTTGGGAGTTCTGTCTAAGCTAATGTAATTAGTAATGTAATTATTAATGTAAGTAGTAATGTAATTAGTAATGACTTCTATAGCACCGTTATCATAATGCCAAAGGACCATCCATTCAGTAAGTTTTGCAGAAATCCGGAAAAAATTGGCCCTCCCTTTATGCGCGTATACTTTTTTATATGCCCCACCGGAGTACGTACACCTGATGCACCCCCAAATCGTATAGACCAGTCTATATTTAATCCATGCAGAAACAATCGAGGATTATCCATAAGGCCCATAATACACGAGTTATAGAAATTTCACCCACTCCTGTTTCCTACGCATATGTACATTATCATATGCTTTTGGGTTAGCCCCATCATGCGCACTTACTAAATCAAAACATCAATTGAGAAACCAGGCTGAAGTTCGGTACAGTTCAGAGAATGGACAACAAACAACTTGAGGGATATCAATTTCATTATTGTGATATAACACCTGTTCTTTTTCAATTTCTCTAAACAAAAGCCAGAAAAGTCTCTGTGAGAATGGGTGACAAAACAAATACTGTTAACAAATACCTAAGGGGAAATGGGTGCGGAGTGTTCTTCTCCTTCCAAAAGGAACCAGTTCATCGTACCGAAGTGTACACTGTTACACAAGTCGTTTCAAACAATTTGACTAAAACACACAGAATTGTATAAAAGAAAACAAAATCCACGAAGACAGCCGGTCTTCACCAAATTACATCGCAGCATATCGTCAGTTACTCCGGACAAAAACTCCACAGAGACGAGTCCACTTAAGACTTTTAGGGTGGGACGAGAAGTGTTCGGTCTGACGTTCAGATGTCTCGGAAGGTCTTGCACTAGATCGTGTCGGGTTGGGTCGAGGAGTCACCACTAGATGGCGCCTGGGTGGGTTGAAGGGTGAGTTCAAGCGAAGACCAACTGCCCGGTTCCATCTTCTTCAGGTTGATCTCCACTTTCGTGCCCAGCAGTTTGATGTTGCTTTTCGCCGGATCAATCACCTGTAATCAGAACACAAATACACTTCAAACATTAAATTGTTTGGGGTCGTTCATAAAGGACAGCCACAAAAATGACCTACCTTGGAACCATCTCTCTCCTTTTCTGTATGGACATTATTACCCTTTGCAGACGTCCTTATCCCTTTAATGATGAGCGTGTACTAAAAGTGTGACTGGGAAACCAATGCAGCTCGTCATTAATTCAAGTGTTCATTGTATTGTATTGTATTGTATTTGGCTATTTATAAAGGCTTCTCACAGCAAAAGCCTTTCAGAAGCGCTCCCAGTGCGAGCAACCCGAGAGAAAAGGCAGGATTTTAGTTTCGAAAAGATGAGGAGAGACTCAGAAAGGATGGCAGAGCGAACCGGTGGAGGAAGTCCATTCCACAGAGAAGGACCTATGCAGGCGAAGGATCTGGATTGCCATTGCAGTCCATGGATCAGAGGACCCTTGTGGCAGAGAGTCGCAGGTACTTCGGAGCAAGACCCAGATGAGACTTAAGGACTAAAATAAGAACCTTGAATTGTATTCGGACAGATAGAGGGAGCCAGTGAAGTTCTTCAACCATGAATGTAGAGATGTGAGAGAATCGAGGAAGACGAGCAATCAGTCTAGCAGCAGCATTAAGTACTGACTGTAGAGGAGATAGGCGAACCTTAGGGAGACCAACAAGGAGAGAATTACAGTAGTCTATTCGAGAGCAGACGAAAGCGTGGACAATTGAGGTAAAGGTCGAGGAAGAAACAGATTTGCGAATAGCCCTGAGACGCCTTAGTTGGAAGTAGGAAGAGCGAGTAAGCATGGCAATGTGTTCAGTAAAAGTTAGAGAACTGTCTAGAGTGACACCCAGGTCTCGGACACTAGACGAAAAGGTAAAACGAGGAAACCTTTCAGAGAGTAATGCATAGTCAAGTTTTTGAGCTGCTGAGGAGTTCCAAACCAAATTAGCTGGGTTTTAGAAGAGTTTAAGGAAAGACGATTAGAAGACATCCAGAGATGAAGATCTTGGGAGAGAGCCTCAATTTGACTAGTGAGAAGGAGTTGAGCAGAAGGGGGTCCATGGACACAAGCTTGGACATCATCAGCAAAAAGGTGGCCAGTCGCAGAGTGGTTAGGGAAAAGAGAGGGAATATTAGCTGTGTATAAAATGAATAAGAGCGGGCCTAGGACAGAACCCTGAGGAACACCCAAAATAACAGGGACCCGTTCATGGACAAAACCTTGACAGTCCAGCTATCGAGCAGCCCAAACACGACAAACATAAACAAAAAATAATAAAACAAAATGAAATTATAGCAAATCTGACCCCTTTAAGGACGATGTCCTTTTGAAAGTGACTCTTTCCTCCTTCGAAGACGATGTTGATCTTGGCCGCTACCTTGTTTACGTCGACCCACGTCTTGGTGGGCTCGATCATTTTGGCAAAGACGGAGATCGTGACGTGTGTTCCGGTCTGGTGCCAGTCCAACCTACACGCCACTTTCTTCTCTCCGTCATCCTGCAAATAATAAACGAATATAATGATAATAAATATAAATTTGTTTGATTCTTTGAATGTATTAATCTTGCCACGTACAGTGCTGTGCGTTTGCTAGTACTTCTCAATAAAGAATATGAATTTGAATATCACATATTCACATATTATGTGATTTTAAGTGAGCGTGCGAGCGCCATAAACTTAACCGTCTTAGGATGGGCAAACATCTAGTAATAATAATAATACCACCCAATGCACATACACGCAATCCTAACATACTTGCATTTGTGTGTATCAAGGCACTTTTAACGCAAACGTTTTGAATTTGTTCGATCATGGTTTCATTGTGTTAGGTTGGAAGCGCCTCTGACGAGTCTCTCTTGATGAGTGGCGCTATATAAATTTGCAATTACCATTACCACTTTATGTAGCACATTTTAAATAACTCACAACAGCAAAAGTATCTTGTATCTTCGCTTATTACTTCTACTGTGCCATCGAGATTTAAAGTCCCAACCCTATTATCGTGCAATTCAACACAAAGCGTTTTAAGTAGTTAACCACACCACTGGCTTAAAAAGTGTGTGCTCCTCTGTAACAATGCTCAGACAACAAGAGAAGTAACCACTGGCGGCCTCTCTCCCTCTCTCTCTCTCCCTCTCTCAATTACAAACAGTCGCTCTCCCTCTCTCTCACACACACACAGACACACAAACAGTCCAACCATCTGTCCATCAAAATCTCCTTATCTTCTTCCGTTATCAGTCATGATCTTTGACCTCTTACGATAATGAGCTAGTGACTAAGAAACCTACACCACCTTATATAATTTATCACCCCATCAATCAAGACAAACCAAAACGGTTATCTTAAGCAAACATAGGCATAATTTTGAAAGAGGGCTACTTTTACCCCAAATTTTAATTATGGTACCATGCCCTCATTCTTTATACTGTAGATAAACAATACCCATTTATTATAAGCTTTCATTCTCCAATGAATTTTCATAATTAAGTGTGAACTTGTCAACACGAATTTGCCAGAAGACATGCTTCATATATTCATTCATTCAAGTATTTACAGAGCACCTCTTCAAGGAAACTACTCAGAGGTGCTCCCCGCTCCAGCGCATAATACAGTGTGTAAACAAGGCCACGCCTAATAAGCGGAAATGCTGGAAAGTTCAATATATCTATAGCCGATTGGTTAGAGTGCTCGCCTTATACCTCGGAGAGTACAGGTGTGATCCAACTCCAGAGACGGTTACTGTGTAGGGACCTTGAGCAAATCTTTCACTCACAACTGCTCAGTGCCATCGATTGAAGCTTGGTCATTAAGGCACCTAATAACTGCATAATAATAATAGTAATAGCAATATTAATAATATGACAAGCAACAGTGATGAGAATGTCTTGCCTTTGCTATCCATACGTGCTGGCCAGTGCAACAACCGCCTTGAGACAGAAAAGCATTGAAGTCCGTCGTCTTACGCTGGCAGCAGGACCAGTATTTCATTCTAAGGAAACAAAAACCATAATCTTAAACCACAGCAGATGAAAAATAAGGGTAGTCCCTAGGCTAAACTATGAGAAGCAGCCAAAGGTATCAATTGTTAGCGACTTCCCTTTTCTTAGCCTCAGCATATGAAGACATGTGGCCACTCCTCTTCATCATCTGTTCTCCCACCAACATTGTAATGTTTCACAGCCAAGTTTGCTATAGGCTCAAGAGAAACAAATATTTCAAAATATTCTTCTGCCCTGAATCCTAACTTCTGGTTTGACAGTCCAGCATGCGTAACCTCTAGACTATTGTGCACCTCAACTCTCAAAATAATCACACAAGGAACAGCCCTCAAAGCGTCCAGATATCTCTCAAGCCACCACGTCATAACACATTAACTACCTTACTGTACCTTGCTACTGGAATAATGAAACTGCAAAGCAGGCAGATAAACCAACAACATCGATCACAAAAGAACCTGTATTTACCCTTCATGGAAGACTGGTACCCCAGTATGATAAACACAAGTTTCTGAGTCGCTCTCTTCACTTTCATAAACCTACCAACATGAACGAAAACAACAATACCAAGTATATTCTTCACTTCTTACAGTAATTCTTCACTTCTTACAGTAAATCTACTTCTCTTACAGTCATTCTACACATCTTAAAAGCAATTCTACACCTCTAACAGCAGTTCAGAAGTTCTACACTTTGCAAAGTAACTCTACTGCTCTTACAGCAATTCTACTCCTTTTACAGTAATTCTTCACCTCTTATAGCAATTCTACACCTTTTAAAATTCTACACCTCTAACACCAGTTCAGAAGTTCTACACTTTGCAAAGTAACTCTACTGCTCTTACAGCAATTCTACTCCTTTTACAGTAATTCTTCACCTCTTATAGCAATTCTACACCTTTTAAAATTAATTCTACACCTCTAACACCAGTTCTACACCTTGCAAACAAGACCAGACATGAAACGCTACTCACGGATGTACATCCTTTGTTCTTGCATGAAGTTCCTTTGGCTACTTTTCCTTCAACTGAAACAGAAACCAACAAACTCCACTTTCTTGCAACACTCTAGCACTTTAGACAGTCTGTTTACAGTTGTAAACGGATAACCAAAGGAAATAGGAAATTCAGAGCGCTATCGGGGGCCCGATAGCGCTTTGGCTAACATCTGGCACGGAGAGCGAGAGGTACCGAGTTCGAGCCCCGTAGGGTAGACATGCTTTGTAGGCTGCCATTGGCGCCGCGTATTGCAGGCTGTCTGCTCTGTTAGTAGTTAAGATTTATGTCTTCTGTCATTTGTGTTCTTGTGAATTGTTTCAATTGCATAATTGTACACTGTAACCGGTTGCGGTGTGTCAACCGGATTGTCTGAATAAACGAAAATATTATTAGAGGAAATGAGAATTCTAATTAGAAGTAGACTAGAAATGTAAGACAGATGTAATGCACAGCTCTCTGCAGGAAACGTTATCTGCATCCAAATATCATTATCTGCATCCAAACTGTCTTACAACAGATATCTTATAAAGTAATATCTGACATAACACAGGCAATTTGAACCCACGGCCTATGACGGTCAATATGCGATTAACCAACTGTTATAAGAACATTAAAGTACAAGATTTGCTTTAAACGTTTCTAGAACCCAGCAGCTACCAAGCATCTCTGCCGATCAATGCGATCTCTGTCTCTCGGGCAAGGACTGCTACGGTACAACATTGAGCTTTTGCAATTGTGGCCCTTCCTTTTGGAATGACCTCCTGTTCTCGATCAGTTTTAAGAATTTGGCAGGTTCTCTACATCCGTCCGCTGCCTGAAGATGTTTTTATTTCCCCAGGGCTCCCAGACTCTGAATAGTTTATACCGAAAGAGGTGCTTTTAAAATGTCCAAATACAAAGAATGGTGGATTACAGGGTGTAAAGTAAGCATTATGGAGTTATAGTTCATAAAGAATAACACACGATAGACCATTGATGGGATTCGCTGCCTCAATTGTCATCTCATTCATCGCCTTCTCCAGGGCCTGCTTCAGCGAATCGCCCACGGAGGCAGGCAACCGGATCATCTTCTCATTCTCTGAGGGACGCTCCGACGGCTGGGCTGGACGAATTATGACCGGTTGAGGCGTAGATACCTAAACACAATACAACATGGCTGTGTTAGGGAGCCATATAAATTAGTCCCCATTATTATCAACGGTAAAACGCTCACACTGCAAACTGTACTGTACTTCAGACTCAAATCCCTAATCCACGATACAAAACTAATACGTAAAAACAAAACTCTGAATCCATAATACAGAACTCCTTATCCACAATTCAAAACTCCTAATCCGTAAATACAAAACTCCGAATCCATCCTCCAAAATCCAAATCCACAATTCAAATTTCTAATCCACAATACAAAACTCCTAATCCATAAATACAAATGGAATTAGTGCATCCCTGGACTACCGATGCAAATACCAAACGAAGTAATAATTTTTACAAAAAACAATTTTTTGCATTAATAAAAAAAATAGTAACCTGTTTCAGTGACCTCCTGTGGTAATCTTTATAATTATACCAAAAATAAAAGTATTTAATAATTAATTAAAATTAAAGTCAACTGTTTGGTGATAAAAATAGACACATAAAATTGTAAAAATTACTAAATTAGTACTTCAGAACCAAATAAAAATAAATACTCCCGATTAATAGGATCGAATCCAGAATCGGCAAAAAAGCAGGCCAAATATCCGAATTGCAAATCGGCAAAATAATGACAATCGGTCTAACCCTATCTCAAGTTAACTGAAAATCACACAGAATTCAATCTTTCCGCCACTCACGACATCATCTTTGCAGTCATTCATTGCCTGTTTCTCGTTCTCCAGAGGCTTAACGTTGCTATGGAGACCAAACGAACATCCTGGAATGTTGAGGAATTCTGTGAAGTCTGTGCTGCGCTTCTTGCAACACGACCAGCCCTTCAGCGCATCGTGAAATATTGGCCCACCCGGGTGATGCTGACAGGCTCCTATTGGTCAAAACAAGCAGGCAGAAACACTGATGATATGCACAGTTGGTAAAAAATCAGTTTAGTAGTTATTTATCTATTCAAACGATAAATGTTTAAGGTGGATCGATGGCGACGAAGATAAACAATAAGGCAATTCAAAAACATCAGATGAAATCAAAAAGTGCAATTTACAAATAATCACGTATGAAGGCGCTACACAAACTGGCGTCATGGGAAGTGGTTTGCGTGACACAGCGGAACACCTTTAGATCCAGCGTCCTTCAAATACTACATTAAAAATTGTGCCGTTACTAATAACAAGTCATCATCTATTAACACCCTTAATTAATAATATTTATTTGCGTTTTTTACGATTTTTATCAACAGTCAACATGTGCATACGCTGAACGCATGCCTGCTTAAAAAAAGAGACCGACACAATAAAAAACAATCCTCAAGACCTTCCTTGTTGTCTTCTTGTTTGTATTTGTGTCCGCAGCCTTTGTTGTAGCAGTACAGCAGTTCGGCCATTTTTGATAATCGTTAATTTGAAGCAGAAATCGACAGAATTTAGCCTATAATCACAGAAGAGATCAACGACCGAAAGATTCTTCGAGAGCCGGACGTCATTGGAACAAGTGGCTTTTATCTCTCGATGATGGTTCCCTACTCTGCGCTCTAGTCAGACGAAGAAGGTTCTCGAAACTATCCGCAGCAAAAATTATTATTGCAGATATCTGTTGCTGTCAGTGTTATTTCAGTTATGGTTTTTCAGTTACAGTTACAGTTATAGTTATCTAATTTATGATTTTTCAGTTAAAGTTATAGTTGGAGTTAACTGAAATCAGATTTTTCAGTTTCAGTTAGTTTTTTTTTAACTATTTTTCAGTTACAGTTTCAGTTATTTCTCTTTATTTTTCAGTTATAGCATCAGTTATTTTTCACAAGTCATGACTAATGACACACTGACCACAAGTATTCTGAACAGTTACCAGAAATATTTACGCAACAAATCAATGCGATTTAACATATTGTTGGTTTACTTTAAGGAAAACACGACTTTCCAGATTAACACTTGCTCTGTTCCGCTTTCGTGCACATAAATCCCCACAAAGTGGCACAAACTGAGAAAACACGCTCAACATATGCTTTTTACTTTTCGACCACTATTTGGCTTAAACATTATTCTCGTATTCGTGGATTGTTTTACGAATTTACGGTTTAGCGCCAACGACAACACAATGAAAGGAAAAGGAACCGGAAGTGAAACAAACATAGAAAACTGAAAAGGAACCAGAAGTGAAACTAGTATAGAAAACTGAAAAGAAACCAGAAGTGAAACTAGCATAGAAAACTGAAAAGAAACCAGAAGTGAAAGGAGTATAGAAAACTGACCGTATAGACTAGAGTAGGATTACCGTTCAAAAAGTAAGTAAGAAAAACACTCATGTTTTATTTTTCAGTTAACTTTTGTTATTTTTCAGTTATACATTTTTCGTTTTTCAGTTACTATTACAGTTTCAGTTATTCAGTATTTTTCAGTTTCAGTTACAGTTACAGTTAACTGCAAGACATTTTCAGTTATTTTGCTATTTCAGTTACAGTTACAGTTAATAAAAATAACACTGGTTGCTGTGAACAGAATTTATTAGATCAAATCAAGTCGACTAGATAAGATCGAACTAGAATTGAAATTTGTTATTAATTCCCCGAAAAGACTCGATGAACTTTATCCCACGAATGTTATGAGGCATGTACGTAGGTCTGCTAACAAACTCAACCATAAGTAGCCATACTGCCAATATTGTTATACTGTTCACCTACAACGTTTTCTCTGTTGTTCTTGTGGTTGGAAATAAACGAATATACGTAGCCTACATAAATTGGAGTAAATTTGGCCCATATTTGTCCTGTGATAGCTAGAGGCCATTAAATTTAGCGCCAGTATTTAAGCTGGTTCCCAGTTCCACGACTCGGCTGTTTGGGAGCTGTAAATTCTAGAGATTATGAATTCACGATATCGTCATGAGTATGGCCACAGTATAAATAATTATTTATACTGTGGTATGGCTTCCTTGGCATGCCCTTTATGTAACGCTGCAAATTTAAGAGATTTGCATTACATCTACATCAACTACCATATTCAAGCTAAAGCTACAACTTAGTACAATTCTTCCGGTTATTTAATTGATTTTATTGCTGATCTTTCTTTTTACTATAACCTTACTCTCATATATCCATAGATGTCTGTTTTATTGTATTTTATGATATTTTTGACATTAGTGATTTGTGATTTGCGATTTAATACTCTATGTGATGTTTCCGCAGTGCGTTTGCAGGCGGCTCAATAAAGCACGTACTTACTTACTTCTTCGATGACCATTATTTTTGGGTAAAAATGACTCTGATTTCAAAGATTTTCTCATGTTCATTAGAAAAAACATTCAAAACCTCATCATAAACTAGATCTGATGACACGCTTCAAATGAATATCGATGTGTTGAATACAAAGGTAAATAAATAAATATAACTATCTATGGTTGAATATCGAAGTATTCTAATAACTTCCGGTTCATTTCCATGGCAACGTCAGTGTCCGCCACAGTGCGTCTTATATAAAATGTCTACCATTGCTCAAATAATTGTTTTCTAAACTTCTGTTGTTAATTCATCTGCAACCATAATAAATAATTAGTGCAAGAAAGAGGAGATGCCGGTTGCCGAGACGCTTCTGGAGAAACGACAGTTGGCGAAGTTATTGCAGAGTGTTAGGGCAAACGATCGGGAAACCATCAGGAAGTTGATCGCCAATGGCATTGCCAACCTGGTCAACTACATCTCGGTGGAGTCCCCAGACTCGGCCCTTCATCTGGCGGCCAAGGCCAACGCCGATGACCTCGTCGAGTTCCTTCTGCAGCTGGGAGCCGACCCCGATGTGGTCGACTTCCACAGGAGGTCGGCGGCGATGAAGGCAGCCGAATACGGGCACTGGCAGACCGTGGAAAAGCTGGCGAAGGCCGAGGGAAACATGGCTCTGACGGACGTTGAAGGGAAAGGTCTGAATTTGGTCATTTGCTCCGCTTGTGTTGGATTTAACTTTCTAAGGCTTCCTCGTCCCGCTTAACATAACATAACGTAACAAAACAAAACATAACAAACATAACATAACATAACAAGGGTTTAAGTCAGCGGTTTTCAAACTTTATTTTTATTGTACCCCCAGGTAAAAAAATTGAATTTTGGCGTACCCCAACAAGGTCAGATCAAAAACAACATGCGAGCGTAGAAGTCCCCTTGCAATTTACAACTCCTTTTAATCATTGGTGCAAACCGGGTATTAGTCATAGGTAGAAATTTTTCAAGTAATATAATTTTAACTTAAGAATGAAGTCATATCAACAAAAAGGAAAAATAAAATCACTATTAGAAACGGTTAATGTGATGCAGTGGGCTTGTTTTGACAAGCTAGTTTTACAATTATCTGGTATAATATTAAATTGTCAATTTCAGACGCAACTCTGGTTCGAGTTCAAGCTTTGTTCTGTATTTGTTTTTGATCGCAAGTATAGCTGATAAACCTGTTTCACACAGATATGACGTGCTGAAAAAATCAAAAATTTTAAAACTCGGTCAGAAATTAATCCATATTCAGCTCTTCGTTTCAGCCAAAAATCGCACAACATGTCGTTCTTGAATTCGTTCTTCAATCCACCATGATATGCCTAACTTGATAGTTCAACAAACTGGTCTCTTTCCTGGACTGAAATGAAAAATCAGCCGGCAACACTAGGCTACATCCGATGGCATAAACTCGTAGAAATGTACAGAAAAATAAGCGACCGGTGGATGTAGAATAGCCAATGAAAGAAAGAAGAACATGAAGTCCATAAACTTATAGAAAATTTTAATTTTTTGGAATTTTTCGCGTACCCCTTAGCGACACCTGGCGTACCCTCAGGGGTACGCGTACCACAGTTTGAAAACCCCTGGTTTAAGTGGTTCAGAAGACGTGTAATTTGTGTTAGAACTACTGCTTAGTAATGTTCTCTTCTCAGCTCTAGTTTCAAGCACCAATCGCCGTAGCCGTCTGCCTTTCCAGCTGCCTGGCATTTGGGACTGAACTTGACCACACCAGTCTCCCATCGTAGCAGTTCCTCTGCCCCTCTCTCTGGTTTCTCGGGCAACTGAACTCAGACCTTATCTGGTATCTCTAGATAACCCCTCTGACACAATGCAGCCCTCATGAATAAGCTAGTGCCCTGGTTTTAGCTTTAAGGTAGCGCTTTAGAAAGTTGGAGTTTATGATTAAAATTACGATACCAGATAGATCTGTTTTTGACTGACCACCAGTTAGTAAGAAATATTTGGGACACTGAGGAAACCTGGAGATTATTGTATTGTATTGTATAATTTGTATTGTTTGTGCTTTAGGTGTCCTGTTCTACTGCATCGCGCCGACTCAGCGTCACCGCAAATGTGCTGAGATCGTGCTCCAACACAAGGCTGATGTTAACAATGTGAGCAAAGCCAGCGTTCCCATTCTTGTTCAAGCTGCGGAGACGGCTCAAGACAACAACGACATCTGCATGATGCTTCTGGACAATGGGGCAAATCCCATGAGCAGGACAGAGGTATGGTGCTTTGGTTAAGTTCACTTGGAATCATACGTTAACTTGGGCCTTGGACCTATCTAATTGTTATTGTTATTATTATTATTGTTGTTGTTGTTGTTGTAGCTGTGGTGGTGTTGGTGGTGGTGGTGGTAGTAGTAGTGATAGTAGTAGTTGTAGTAGTAGTAGTGGTGGTAGTAGTAGTAATATACTAGTGGTAGTGGTAATGGTAGTTGCATGCCCCTTCTTGCCAAGTTCTTGGTCCTATTTGTTGAAAACCATAGCAACGCTAGTGCCATGGTTTCTGTTTCAGACTACCGGCCGAACAGCTGTCATGGCAGGGTCGCTAAGCGGAAATGCGACGGTCGTCAAGGTGATCCTTGACAGAGGTGGAGAGGTCAACCAGGTGATGAACCATACAAACATCCATGCCACGCATGAGGCAGCCAAAGGAGGGCACGTCAACGTCCTACAGGTCAGCCCGATTGATGATGGTGATTAGGGTGATGCTGATGGTGGTGATTGTGAAGTTGATTAGAATGGTGATAAAGTTATTATGATGCATGTATGTGTGTGGGATTGTGGGTATTTATGAAGCTCCGTTCAAAACCCACAAAAGATTATGATTATTGATGATGATGACAATTAAGATGCATTGTGGTGGTGGTGGTGGTGGTGGTGGTGGTGGTGGTGGTGGTGGTGGTGAATGGTGGTGGTGGTGGTGGTGGTGGTGCATTGGTGGTGGTGGTGGTGGTGGTGGTGGTGGTGGTGGTGGTGGTGGTGGTGGTGGTGGTGGTCACAAATGGTGGTGGCTTGATGATGATGATGATGATGATGATGATGATGATGATGATGATGATGATGATGATGATGATGATGATGATGATGATTACAATGATACAATGATCATGATGAGCGCCGATGTGACATTCGCAGAATCAGCTCTCTTATGCTTCAGATGTTGGTTTCATTTTTACTAGCTAAAGCTCTTGTTTCCAGCTGACTTGACAACTGCAACTTCTCTGACATTTGTTGTCATTCAGTGTCTGCGTTGTCTTTCCATGGCAGGTGTTGTCAGCCTTTGGTGCGAACTTTGACGTCAGGGACAACCAAGGCAACAGTCCGATGCATCTGGCTGCCCAGAATGGACATGGCCTCGCTTGTCGATTCCTTGCACAGAGAGGTCACCATGTGTCTATATTCTCACATTTATGTAGCCCCACTATATTTATATAGCTCTAGGAATCATTCTGTGACAGTAAATATTGTATGTTGATTGAACTAAATAATGTATGTTGAACTCATTAAGTAATGAATGTTAATTTATGTAGTGTAAGCACTATATATTTATATAAAATAACATTAGGTGCTACACTGCTATTCAATGGCTCGAAGTAGTGTGCTAATCTAATCAAATCTAGAATTCTTTTGTTGGTTCTTATTATATTTTTGGTTGGTTCTTGTTGTATTCTTTTGCTGGTTCTTAATATATTCTTTTGCTGGTTCTCATTATAGGCCTATTCTTGTGCTGGTTCTTATTGTATTCTTTTGTTGTTCTTATTGTATTCTTTTGCTGGTTCTATTGCTTTATTTTGCTGGTTCTTATTGTATTATTTTGCTGGTTCTTGTTGGCATATCATATTCCTGTGCTGGTTCTTGTTCTTGTAGGTTGCAATCCAAAACCAAAGAACGCCGAGGGCCAGACAGCAAGAACACTGGCTAAGAGCGGGGGTCATAAGGAGGCATTGAGGGAGTGTCGCAGGGCAGAACGGTTCTTCGGCAAGAGCGGAAAGAACATCGAGCCGTGGGCGATCACGCTTTACGACTACCTCTACATAATGCAGGATTCGCTTATGGAAGTCTTCAAGAAGCTGTCCGACATGGAATCCGGTGGAAAGATCCCTCGGGAGGACTTCACGGAGGTCCTTCAGGGGCTGTCGATCCAGCTTCCCGATGAAACCGACCTCAAAAAGGTCCTCAGTGCACACGAAACGGACGGTAACATCGACTTCAAGGAGTTCCTAACGGGAAAGAAGTTCGTCAACAAACAGTACCTCATGGCGGCGTACGAACCGAGGAAAAAGAAGGGGAAAGGAAAGGGAGGCGGGGGTCGAGGGAAAAAGGGGAAGACGAAGGTTCCCTTTCCCATCTGTACCCAGAGCGAGGGGGGACGACGTCCGGACGGTGGGCCCCCAATCATCTACACCGACCAACACGCTCATAACACCGATAACACCCGTTTCACGCGGGACGAGAGGCCGCGACACCCCATCGAGGACGACTCGAGGTGGTATCTTGATCGTCCGGGAGAGCAGTATGCGTATATCAGCCATGCCGTGAAGAACATTGATTTGAACACGCTGAAGGACGCGTTCGAAAGGAAGAAGATCGATGTGAATATCCGTGATAAGTTCTATAAGACACCCTTGATGATTGCCTGTCTCTACGGAAACATCGATCTTGTCAAGTTCCTTGTTGGTTATGGGTGAGTCCAGATATTGTTTATCGTTGTCATTATTGCATCATCGTTGGAGTGAACATTGTCATCAGCATTATAACGGGTTGTTAGCGCCATCCAGGGCTTATTCTAAGGAATTTTATCAACTACTCCCCTTGAAAAGTTGACCGAGAATTTTCGAGGGGGGGTAGTAACGAGAATTTTCCAAGAATTTTCGACGGGGGGTAGTAACAACAGTTTTCCAAACAAAAGGGAGCGCAATAAATCCTGGGGAATTATTATCCATAAATTTCACACTTACTCTACAAAATTGGTTTATACAATTAGGTCTCAAAAATTAACTGCACAAAATCTGATTTTTAACTGCACAAATTTCTTTCCCAACTACACACTTTGTGTCTGGCTGCACGTTAGAATAAGCCCTGGCGCCATCATTTTATTATCATTGTCATCAATATTATCATCATCATCATCATACTTGTCATCATAAGCATCATCATTTTATAATCATCATCCTCATGATCATCATTGTCATCATCATCATGCTATTCTCATGAGGCATCAGTTTCATCATCATCACCATCATCATAAGCATCACTATTTTGTAATCATCCGCATCTTCGTCATTATCATAATGTCATCCTCATTATGGCCTCAGTTTCATCATCGTCATTAGCCTTCTCATTTGATTATGATTTAATTGAATCTGATATGTAAAGTATTAAATTTAACTATAATAAATTCATTTTCCAATCACTTAATTGTAGGCTTATCGATTTGACTAAAAAGTAAAATGGCTTATCAGGTATTACGAATCAACGTATTTGATTAAAACTATGGATGATTTAATGTTGTCTTACGCAGTCTACAGGTTTCCACCTGGACAGGTAATACCTGAAATCTCTGTCTGTCTGTCTATCTGGGCACAACTTCCATCACCTACAGCAGTGCTGTCCAACCTTTTTGACACCGCGGGCCACCGAAGAAGTAATATTTGAAGCCAAGGGCCGCGCCAGTCAACTCAAAAGCAGCGACTAAAATTTATTGAAAATTATTAACTGTATTATAATTAATTATGGAGTTATCATAATGAATGCGTCTTGGGAACGGGATTTTGTGTACAAATTGTCAAATGATAAGCCAAGTTACGAACGAATAGCTATGCAAGTAGGCCAGTGACTGTCTTTTACTTCATTTTAACAGAAATTGCAAATATTTAGCGAGCTGCGGCGGGCCACTTAGAATCTGCCGGCGGGCCGCATGCGGCCCGCGGGCCGCGGGTTGGACAGCACTGACCTACAGTCACAAGAATCTTTAGCTTTGCTAAAATTGTCACTGGACCAAAACGTCACGATCACAATTGTAATTTGTGCAAAATGTCTATTTTATAGTTTTAATCACATAATTATAGTATATAGCACCTGTATGTAATCAAACGATTGTGTGTTTGAGAGCAGCTGAATGGACTATGTGTAATGACCCTTGGGAAGTAATCGTAATTAGTAATTGTAACTAGTAATTCTAATTAGTAATGTAATGACCCTTGGGAAGTAATCGTAATTAGTAATTGTAACTAGTAATTCTAATTAGTAATTGTAATTATTAATCATAATTAGTAATTGTGATTAGTAGTTGTAATTAGTAATTGTAACTAGTAATTGTAAGTAGTAATTGTAATCGTATTTGTGATTAGTAATTGTAATTAGTCATTGTAATTAGTAATTGTAATTAGTAACTTCTACTGCGCCGGTGTCTAATGCACAAAGCATCAACCGATGGCACTTCAAAACCCAGACGTAATCAGGTCGATATCCAGAAGGATGGAGTGGAGTATATATGGTGGAGTAGCAGTTAGAAAGTAAATAATAACGATGATGATGAATGATGATGATGAATAATGATGATGATGATATCGATGATGATGCTGCTGCTGCTGATGATGATGATAATACTATGTTCTGAGTAAACATCACTTGGACTATCGTAAATTCCATTTCCCAGTCTAGGTTTTCCACCTGCTCAGCTTAACTGATGAATTTCCCAAGTATAAGAATCGTAGCAAAAAAACTGGGGGTCAAACTTTGATCCATGTGGAGTTGAGGTGTGCAATGAAGACTTAGCAATGGGGTACTAAGAAAGACTAGGGGGTTGAACCCCAAACCCTCGGCAATTCTCACCCTGAATTTCCCTGAACTCAGGAGTTTACGGGGATTACTATATTGTCGTTGTCGATGCGTAATTGTTTCAGGGCGGACGTCTCGGCACAGGACAACTTCCGGTGGACCCCGTTGCACTTCGCCTGCCACTGCGGACTGAGGGACGTCGTCGAGTACCTGCTCGACCTCGGAGCCAACCTCGAAGCGAAGGCGCTCAACGGAACGACTCCGCTCATGCGAGCCATTCAGACGAGCAGCCTCGACGTCGTCCAGGTCCTGCTCCATCGAGGAGCCAAACTCAGGGTCGAGAACCGAAAAGGTACGTGCGTCCCTGTGTGTGTGTGTGTGTGTGTGTGTGTGTGTGTGTGTGTGTGTGTGTGTGTGTGTGTGTGTGTGTGTGTGTGTGTGTGTGTGTGTGTGTGTGTGTGTGTGTGTGTGTGTGTGTGTGTGTGTGTGTGTGTGTGTGTGTGTGTGTGTGTGTTGGGTGTGTGTGTTGGGTCACTTGGGTGTGTGTTTGTGCGTGTGCATGTGAGTGCGTTAGGCCTATTCTGTAGGTGTGGTAGGGTTCCGATGTGTGCCGCCTTGTGGAACAACGAGAGGCTGTTCCGTTGTGGAACGTAGGAGAGACTGTTCCATCATGGAACATGGGAGAGGCTGTTCCATCGTGGAACGTAGCGAGAGGCTGTTCCATTGTGGAACACAGGAGAGGCTGCTCAATCATGTAACATGTAGGGGAGGATATTCCATCTTGGAACGTAGGAGAGGCTGTTCCATTGTGGAACGTAGAGGAGGCTGTTCCATTGTGTAGGCTAATTTAGGGGAGGCTGTGGGAGGGGGAAGGCTGTTCCACATTGGAACATAGGTCATGTTGTGCTGTGTCTTCGTGCAAGCTGTTTCACGGTGGATCTTAAGGCCGCCTTGTGAAATCATGAAATGTATAATGGCCTACGGCAGAATCTAATCCAGAGTTGCTTGTGTTTACAGAAGAGACGCCTCTGGACATTGCGGCCGCTTATGCCGACTTCAAGGTGTACAGTTTAATTAAGGAGAGGTGGGACGCTCTTCCGGTTGTAAAGGACAAGAAGAAGCAGAAGAAGCGGGCCTCGGCAAGACCCAAGTCCACTCCGGCAACAGCACAGGTCAGTGGCTACATTCGCTTCATCCAGTGTAGGGAATGTAATCCCGGAGCATTTTGCCAATCCCGGGATTACGGGATTAGAAATGAATCAATCCCGGATCCCGGGATTGACGTTTGCAAGGAAAAAATTCGTCTTCACTGTAGAATAAATAGGACCTATAGGCCCCTATATTTAATGCTATAACGCCGTTGTGTATTAAAGACAATGACTTTTAGAACATTATGGGATTCCATGTTTGCCAATCCCGGGATCCCGGGATTTGAAAAGGTTCCGGGATCCCGGGATTCCGGATCCCGGGATTACATTCCCTAGTGTGTGTGTGTTTGCGTGCGCGCGTGTATTATGTGTGTTTTATGTGTGTTTTATGTATTTTGTGTGTGTGGATTATGTGTGGATTATGTGTGGATTATGTGTGGATTATGTGTGGATTATGTGTGGATTATGTGTGGATTATGTGTGGATTATGTGTGCATTATGTGTGCATTATGTGTGCATTATGTGTGCATTATGTGTGCATTATGTGTGCATTATGTGTGCATTATGTGTGCATTATGTGTGGATTATGTGTGCATTGTGTGCATTATGTGTGCATTATGTGTGCATTATGTGTGCATTATGTGTGCATTATGTGTGCATTATGTGTGCATTATGTGTGCATTATGTGTGCATTATGTGTGCATTATGTGTGCATTATGTGTGCATTATGTGTGCATTATGTGTGCATTATGTGTGCATTATGTGTGCATTATGTGTGCATTATGTGTGCATTATGTGTGCATTATGTGTGCATTATGTGTGCATTATGTGTGCATTATGTGTGCATTATGTGTGCATTATGTGTGCATTATGTGTGCATTATGTGTGCATTATGTGTGCATTATGTGTGCATTATGTGTGCATTATGTGTGCATTATGTGTGCATTATGTGTGCATTATGTGTGCATTATGTGTGCATTATGTGTGCATTATGTGTGCATTATGTGTGCATTAAATTGTGCATTATGTGTGGATTATGTGTGCATTATGTGTGCATTATGTGTGCATTATGTGTGCATTATGTGTGCATTATGTGTGCATTATGTGTGCATTATGTGTGCATTATGTGTGCATTTATGTGTGCATTATGTGCATTTTGTGTGCATTTTGTGTGCATTATGTGTGTGCATTTTGTGTGCATTATGTGTGTGTGCATTATGTGTGCATTATGTGCATTATTATGTGTGCATTATGTGTGCATTTTGTGTGCATTATGTGTGCATTATGTGTGCATTATGTGTGCATTATGTGTGCATTATGTGTGCATTATGTGGATTATGTGTGATTATGTGTGCATTATGTGTGCATTATGTGTGCATTATGTGTGCATTATGTGTGCATTATGTGTGCATTATGTGTGCATTATGTGTGCATTATGTGTGCATTTGTGTGCATTATGTGTGCATTATGTGTGCATTTTGTGTGCATTTTGTGTGCATTTATGTTTGTGTGCATTATGTGTGCATTATGTGTGCATTATGTGTGCATTATGTGTGCATTATGTGTGCATTATGTGTGCATTATGTGTGCATTATGTGTGCATTATGTGTGCATTATGTGTGCATTATGTGTGCATTATGTGTGCATTATGTGTGCATTATGTGTGCATTATGTGTGCATTATGTGTGCATTATGTGTGCATTATGTGTGCATTATGTGTGCATTATGTGTGCATTATGTGTGCATTATGTGTGGATTATGTGTGTGCATTATGTGTGCATTATGTGTGCATTATTTGTGCATTATGTGTGCATTATGTGTGCATTATGTGTGCATTATGTGTGCATTATGTGCATTATGTGTGCATTATGTGTGCATTATGTGTGCATTATGTGTGCATTATGTGTGCATTATGTGTGCATTATGTGTGCATTATGTGTGCATTATGTGTGCATTATGTGTGCATTATGTGTGCATTATGTGTGCATTATGTGTGCATTATGTGTGCATTATGTGTGCATTATG
This sequence comes from Aporrectodea caliginosa, assembly GCA_020284085.1. NCBI lineage: Eukaryota > Metazoa > Annelida > Clitellata > Crassiclitellata > Lumbricidae > Aporrectodea > Aporrectodea caliginosa. The sequence continues at coordinate 878,860 of JACEVL010000501.1, forward strand.
TGTGCATTATGTGTGCATTATGTGTGCATTATGGGTGCATTATGTGTGCATTATGTGTGCATTATGTGTGGATTGCATTATGTGTGCATTATGTGTGCATTATGTGTGCATTATGTGTGCATTATGTGTGGATTATGTGTGGATTATGTGTGCATTTTGTGTGCATTATGTGTGGATTATGTGTGGATTATGTGTGCATTATGTGTGCATTATGTGTGCATTATGTGTGCATTATGTGTGCATTATGTGTGCATTATGTGTGCATTATGTGTGCATTATGTGTGCATTATGTGTGCATTATGTGTGCATTATGTGTGTGATTATGTGTGCATTATGTGTGCATTATGTGTGCATTATGTGTGCATTATGTGTGCATTATGTGTGCATTATGTGTGCATTATGTGTGCATTATGTGTGCATTATGTGTGCATTATGTGTGAATTATGTGTGCATTATGTGTGCATTATGTGTGCATTATGTGTGAATTATGTGTGCATTATGTGTGCATTATGTGTGCATTATGTGTGCATTATGTGTGCATTATGTGTGCATTATGTGTGCATTATGTGCGCATTATTATGTGTGCATTATGTGTGCATTTTGTGTGCATTTTGTGTGCATTATGTGTGCATTATGTGTGCATTATGTGTGCATTATGTGTGCATTATGTGTGCATTATATGTGCATTATGTGTGGATTATGTGCATTATGTGTGGATTATGTGTGGATTATGTGTGCATTATGTGTGCATTATGTGTGCATTATGTGTGCATTATGTGTGCATTATGTGTGCATTATGTGTGCATTATGTGTGCATTATGTGTGCATTATGTGTGCATTATGTGTGCATTATGTGTGGATTATGTGTGCATTATGTGTGCATTATGTGTGCATTATGTGTGCATTATGTGTGCATTATGTGTGCATTATGTGTGCATTATGTGTGCATTATGTGTGCATTATGTGTGCATTATGTGTGCATTATGTGTGCATTATGTGTGAATTATGTGTGCATTATGTGTGCATTATGTGTGCATTATGTGTGCATTATGTGTGCATTATGTGTGCATTATGTGTGCATTATGTGTGCATTATGTGTGCATTATGTGTGCATTATGTGTGCATTATGTGTGCATTATGTGTGCATTATTTGTGCATTATGTGTGCATTATGTGTGGATTATGTGTGGATTATGTGTGGATTATGTGTGCATTATGTGTGCATTATGTGTGCATTATGTGTGGATTATGTGTGCATTATGTGTGCATTATGTGTGCATTATGTGTGCATTATGTGTGCATTATGTGCATTTTGTGTGCATTATGTGTGCATTTGTGTGCATTATGTGTGCATTTTGTGTGCATTATGTGTGCATTATGTGTGCATTATGTGTGCATTTTGTGTGCATTATGTGTGCATTTTGTGTGCATTATGTGTGCATTATGTGTGCATTATGTGTGCATTATGTGTGCATTATGTGTGCATTATGTGTGGATTATGTGTGCATTATGTGTGCATTATGTGTGCATTTTGTGTGCATTTTGTGTGCATTATGTGTGCATTATGTGTGCATTATGTGCGCATTATGTGTGCATTATGTGTGCATTTGTGTGCATTTTGTGTGCATTATGTGTGCATTATGTGTGCATTATGTGTGCATTATGTGCATTATGTGTGCATTATGTGTGCATTATGTGTGCATTATGTCTGCATTATGTGTGCATTATGTGTGCATTATGTGTGCATTATGTGTGCATTATGTGTGCATTATGTGTGGATTATGTGTGGATTATGTGTGGATTATGTGTGGATTATGTGTGGATTATGTGTGCATTATGTGTGCATTATGTGTGCATTATGTGTGCATTATGTGTGCATTATGTGTGCATTATGTGTGCATTATGTGTGCATTATGTGTGCATTATGGGTGCATTATGTGTGCATTATTTGTGCATTTTGTGTGGATTATGTGTGGATTATGTGTGGATTATGTGTGGATTATGTGTGGATTATGTGTGCATTATGTGTGGATTATGTGTGGATTATGTGTGCATTTTGTGTGCATTATGTGTGCATTATGTGTGTGCATTATGTGTGCATTATGTGTGCATTATGTGCATTTGTGTGCATTTTGTGTGCATTATGTGTGCATTATGTGTGCATTTTGTGTGCATTTTGTGTGCATTATGTGTGCATTATGTGTGCATTTTGTGTGCATTTTGTGTGCATTATGTGTGCATTATGTGCATTTTGTGTGCATTTTGTGTGCATTATGTGTATGTGTGCATTTGTGTGCATTTTGTGTGCATTTTTGTGCATTATGTGTGCATTATGTGTGCATTTTGTGTGCATTATGTGTGCATTTTGTGTGCATTATGTGTGCATTATGTGTGCATTATGTGTGCATTTTGTGTGCATTATGTGTGCATTATGTGTGCATTTTGTGTGCATTATGTGTGCATTTTGTGTGCATTATGTGTGCATTATGTGTGCATTTTGTGTGCATTTTGTGTGCATTTTGTGTGCATTTTGTGTGCATTATGTGTGCATTATGTGTGCATTATGTGTGCATTATGTGTGCATTTTGTGTGCATTATGTGTGCATTATGTGTGCATTTTGTGTGCATTATGTGTGCATTTTGTGTGCATTATGTGTGGATTATGTGTGCATTATGTGTGCATTATGTGTGCATTTTGTGTGCATTGTATGTGCATTGTGTGTGCATAATGTAATATATATATATAATATATATATATGTGTGTGTTTCCAGTGCCTCCAAGAGGCGGAGGAAGAGGTGGAAGAGGTTGGGAGTACGAGGGAGAGGAGGTGAAGAGGAGGAGAAAGAGGACGCGGTGGAGGAAGAGGTGGATGAGGAAAAAGAGGTTGACGAGGAGGAAGAGGTGGAGGAGGAAGAGGTGGAGGAGGAAGAGGAGAAGAAGAGGAAAAGGAGAGCTGGAGGAGCAGTACCTTAAGCTAGCCCTGTGGCAGCCATGGGTATGAATTAACGACTTCGGCCTACTCCATTGGAGCATGGCCATCCTTTACAAACGACCCTTAGTCTTCTTTACATGACATCAGAAATTAATATGAAAAAGTTTTGTATCGTATTCGTAAAAACCCTGCATTGGAGACGTTTCATTTCAATGATTGTTCGGTGTAATTTATTTTAGCGGAGAATGCCACTGAAGCAGGTGGAAGAGGAGAACACGGCCACAAATTCTTCGGACGCTCGTCAGAGGAAGGGGTCGGTACTTCGCACATCGTCGGCCCTCGGGGGCGGACTGGAGGAGACGGAGGACATCACCTACTCCCTCATCAACACCTGGGAGAGCTACCCGACGAGCCGCGACCTCATCACCGGGCGAGAGGAGAAGAGAGAGCGGTTCAGCTGGGAGGTCGACTTCAACGACTTCAAGCTCCCGTTTCTGAAGAACGTCGCGAGGAAGATCGAGGAGATGGGAGACGATGCGAAAAACTAAGGCCCACTCTGCCTCCGTACCATGCAATGCAAAGAACTGGAGCGACAGCGATTGAGTGGATGAGAATATATTTTACCTGCACTTGAGAAATTAGGAAATGTTGGGAAATAGGGTTATGTATGCACTGTCCCAGTAGACAGGGATGGGCAAATTACAAGGGAAAATGATAAATGATTTACAAGTTACTTTGGGACATGAAGGAAGAGGTGGATGAGGAAAAGGAGAAGAGGAAAAGGAGAGGAAAAGGATTATATATATATCATTGAAATTACAAAATACAAGTACATGGGAAATGTAATTGAATTACAAAGCACTTTGGGACATGAAATATAATTTCAAATTAAAATTACTCGAAAAAATGTAATTGAATTACAAATTAATTTGGGGACATGAAATATAATTTCAAATTACAATATACATGGGAGATGTTATTGAATTACAAATTATGTAACTTCAAGCAATTTCAATTACTGCCCATCCCTGCCAGTTGATGCATAAATACATTTACAGCTAAACTTAAGACACATTGTTTGCAAACTATTAGATTGCCAAGTTCAAATGCTTTTGAGAGGTGAATGAAAGGCACTATATAAATGTGTATAAACATTATATAATACATACACACACACACATACATACATACACATACATACATTCATACACACATACCTGTACATACATACACACATGCACACATACCTGTACATATATGCTACAGTAGATACAAATTCGCCAAACAGCTCATCAACACAGTTGATTGTTAAGTTCGTAAAATGCTCAGGACTGATTAAATCTTTGTTTTGATCATGAATAAACAATCATGTGATTAATTGGTGTTTATGGTTAATAATATAATAATAATAATACCACACAAGTTGTAAATTAGCTATGAAGCCCTCAGAAGTAAAAGCTAGCTCGTTTGTTTACGTGCTGCTTCTGTTAGCCTGGTTTTCAGGGCAAATCATAATTCACCTGATGGATGAACATGACCATTGTAATCCCATAGGACACATTTTTAAACCTCTGAATTTGTGTTGACACTAATTTACTGATCACTAAAAGACACGGTTATTGGGTGCCAGGAGGCATTCCACAGAAAAAAAATCAGAGTAAAAAAATCAAAGTTCCTACAGATGATTGCCCATCCAAATACTAAAATCTCCTTGTATTTTCAGCATCTCTGTATCAGATAAACCAAGTGACCAGCTATGATCACGATGATGACGACAACAACAATGATTATAATTACATATTTATTAAGCTCCACTATCTAACGATGAAGCATCAATCGATGGCACTGAGCAGTTGCGAGTGAAGGTTTTGCTCAAGGTCCCTACAGAGTAACGGTCTTATGGGGAGGATTAACCCGTACTCTCCACGTTACAAGGCAAGCGCTCGAACCAATCCGCTACCATGCCCCACAACCAGCTACTGTGTCCAATGATGACATCAGCAGAATACGATGATGATTATTATTATTACACATTCATCAAACTCCATTATCTCAAGACCAAGCATCAATCGATGGCAGTAGCAATTGTGAGTGAAGGACTTGCTCAAGGTCCCTACACAGTAACCGTCTCAGGGGCAGAGGATCGAACCCGTACTCTCCATGTTACAAGGCGAGCAACCAACCAATTAGCTACTGTGTCCCACAACCAGCCACTTTATGTGTCCCATGATGACATCAGCAGAATACATTGGGTGACACTTCATACATTTCGTATTCGAAAGTTTCTTGGTGATTCTCATCGAATATTAGTCCAACATAGTCGATGTGCAGTTCGAATGGACCGGGAATTGAATCCGCGACCGTAACACCGATCGTTCCGACGCGGTGCAGCTGGATCGCCTCCTGCTTGTCTTGAACACGACCTTTGGCACTTAGGTAGAACTTCGAAAAAGGAATCTAACAGAAATAGAGGCACCAGCCACTAAAAATGTGCTACATTAATGGTCTGCCTGTATATATGCTTGTCTGTCCACCACCTGTTCGTCCATACATCAGCCAGTCAGTCAGTCACAGTCAATAATAATATTCCTTTACTAATTCAAACAGTAAATAAGTCAGTCAGTCAGTCAATAATAATATCTGTTTACTAATTCAAACTGACTAGTAGGTCAGTCAGTCAGTCAGTCAATCAGTCTGTCTCCAATATCATAACAGACCACCAAGAGACAGTGACCATCCTGTCTACGGCTTCTGACGCTATTTCATTGGCACTACAGAAGCTCATAAGAGGGAGAAGGAAAGAGGTCATGTCTTGCCTTGGCCACTTGCCAGTACGGTCCACCGCGAGTGTAGAGTGGATAGCAGTACTGGTCATTCCACTGGAGATCGAAATCCCTGTCCATGTTGATGACCACCTGGTAGCAACGTCCATCTCCTCTCACCCTCATCAACAAGTGCGTATAGTCCGTCCATTCGTACGGACGCGGCCGTTTAAATGAGATCTGCACAAAAACAATAATATAAACTAAGGCTGTGGAAGTTAACAACTAATTAATTGATTAATCGTTAATTAGTTTTAACGATTAAATTTAGTTTTAACAATTAATCGAAGACCGCTTGTTATATTCGATAAAATGCCCCAGCATTATAGTCCTTTTATTTGAAGTAGGACATTTGAAGTGAAAAACATAAAACTAACAAGACGGAATCAAATCAACGGAGCCAGGCAATTCTATGCAAAGGAAAATAATGGGAATTTAATTGAACCAATGATCAATATGACCAGAATCATAATCATGACGATAATCAGTATCATGATGATGATCATGATTTTCATGATTATGATTTTTCATGATTGTGATTTTCATGATCATGATTTTCCTCCAATTAAAAAGGAGTGTCTGCCTTCTACATTCCACCACTTTGTATCTCACCATATTTTTCGGTGATCTGATATTGCAGTAACCAGCGCTTTTGATCACGCCGTCCTTCGGAACTTCTGTGTCAAGGCTTCCGTGGAAGATAGCCTTCTTGTTTGGCCCAAGCACAAAAGATCCACTACTCTTGCCCTCGTTGTGGTCACGGTCAGCCGTAAAAACCCACGAATCAACCGCACACTTGGAGTCGAACTTCCAGACGACCTCGTAATCGCCGTGCCAGACGGGGAACGCGCTGTCGCACCGTAACTTGCAAATAATTTCTTCTTTGAACTTCCCGACCTCACCCTTCAGTTCCTTCAAACCCTCCTTTATCAGAGTCGAATTTGGTTTAATGATTTTTGTCTTGTAACCCGATTTTCTGTCCGGTTCCCAGTAGTTCTGCACGGTTCTCGTCTCGTGAAGACAGCGCATGGAACCGACGTAGATCTTCATCAACGATGAAGAAGATGAAAGGAATTTCCTCCGTGCCAGAAAGCCCGCCATCAAGTTTGAATTATCTGGGTAAAACCAGAGTTGCAAAATCGGTATGTTATCTTTATACAAGAGAAATTGTACAACTCAACCATCGTTAGGTTACAGATAAGATTTTGAAATGTAAACTCAGTTCATGGCCTTTCTAAATAACTGTCCTGTCCCAAATACAAATAAATCGACACTTTCAGTCTGAACTGCAAGTAGATCTAATGTCCGTTTCCAACACTGCATAAAATATATCCTAAAACAAATTAAAATTCTTTCCAAATGAGCTAAGCCATTTTTTACTTTATACATCTGTTGGTCTTTGGCCATACCATAACTGGCCTGCATATTTGTTTTCATATATTTGGGCTAACACAGTCTGTTCAAAAGGGCCTAAAATGGCATCACACGTATTTAAAAGGGGTAACGATGATAAAGGATCCCACCCGACAATTTAATTGAATATGAGCCGGATCGAGGCTATACTGACTAAGAAAAACGTCTGCATACACATACAAATTAATGCATAAATACAAACATACATATTAAGCATATTATCACTAACGGGCCTTTCGGTGTTTAGATCGACCATTTAGCACATCCTATGAGCAATACGCCTACAGTGCCCTACACTGTAAAAGACGCACCGCAAACGATATACAGCACTCAATTGCGTAATATTACTTAAACAATGTAAAACCTTACTTTAACTATAAAGATTTACAAATAATAAATTAAAATATTATTAATTACAGTCCTGAAGGTCAATACCAATGCGCCGCAGCGCTGCCTTTAGCTGCGGCGGCTTCGGTGGATTAATAGGTGGTAGATTAGTTCATTAGAAAAGGATAAACGTGTATTAGGCTAATTCTAATAATGAAACTAGCTGGTCGACTCCAAAATCTTTGGTTAAACTATTAAATCTGTAAGAGTGGGCTACGCTTGTTTTGACCTACTTTTAATTAAGCGCTTCGTTTCTTCAACGACAGGAATAATTTCGAATACCACATTTCGCAAAGCGCGTATTGCCATGCCAATCAGCATACCTTAGAACACACTTACTTACTTACTTACTTACTTACCAATTAAAGATCAATCGATAGCTGTTAAAGGACTTTGTGAGTCTAAGAGAACATCATTATAGTGCCTGCCGCTTGGTCGTCGCCGTCATCATTATCAAAAGCATCAGAATGAGTGGGATGAAAGCCTGGGCTGTTTATTATACATTGTGCATGCATGCTCAGTGCTCACATTGTTCTGTCTTCCGATTGCCGTAATTATGGTCAAAACAAAGTTCGTAACTATCAATCAATCAATCAATCAATCAATCAATTTAGTTTATTCTCAGTGTCAAGCAACTTGTAACAAGTAACAGGTAGCAACAATAATTGTCAAATGTGTTTATATAGCAAATAACTAATGAACTTGTAGTATGTGTTAGAACTAGTCCATAATTTGACATGCCTTATCAGTAGCACAAACGTGCATAGCTAATAATATGCATACAGTGCTAACAATTGAAAACGTATAATATTTGGTTTTAAATCTTTACAATCAAATTTTCCCCACGTGAAAAAATAACTGCGCTAAATAAGTAAACGTGCTTGAGCCCGTGCACGAGACAGCGTGAGCCCCGCATTGGTTCATTTCATTAGAAAGAGATTTTCTCGATTTCTTCGATTTTTAGACAAATTCTGTCAAAATGTCGTCGAATAATTCAAAGGGAAGACGAAACAGAGGACCCAGAAGGTCATCTCCTCGTAAACCCGAACCGGAGGTACGGAATTTTCGTTTTAAAATGTGAATTGAGAGGTTTTACACAGTTTCTGAGTCGATCGGATTTTTCCATGTCTGACATAAATAAGTAAGTAAGTATGGCAGGATCGAACAGGGCTTCTTCCGACGCGGACTGTAGAATAATAGAATGTTGCTCATAGAATTTTGGATACAGTTTTACATCAGACCTGATGATGGATAAGCAGTATGATCGCCACAGACTCCGATAACATACAGCGCTACGACCATCCGCAGTTTCCGTAAGTAAGTAAGCAAATATGAATCAATACTGAAACTGTGGATAGTTGTAGCGCTGTATGTTATCTTATTCTGTGATGGTCTTACTGTTTATTCAGTGTCACGTTGGATGTAAAAGTTTACTGAAATTTGTTTCAGTTCTGCTATGGTGAGAAGTTTGTAAGAATCAATCAGAAATTGTTCAACGATTGGAAGTGATTTAAGAGAAAACTGCATCTGTTTCATCGAACTAAGTAAGAGTGTTAGACCAAATAACTTTGCTGAATAGAGTTGTCTTACCTATCTGAATAATTTCAGCCGAAGAAGAACGCTCCAAGACGAATACCAAACAAGCTGTACATCGGCGATCTATCGGAATCTGCCAAGAAGGAAGACCTAGAAAGAGAATTTGCACGGTTCGGCAAGCTGCGCGAAGTGTGGCTGGCCCACCATCCGCCAGGATTCGCGTTCGTCGAGTTCGTCAGCACGAAAGATGCGGCTGACGTGATCGAGGCGTTTGATGGTAAGATGCTCTGCGGCTCGAAAGTTCGAGTGGAGTTTGCAAAGGCAAACGGCCCTGCGAACATGAAGCGCCCGAAGCGGCGCGACCCGCCCAAGGCGACCGTGTCCGCAACTTCGCTTATGTCTGCGGACCGCATTTCGCCCCTCCTGTCGCTGCAGGTTGCGGCCCGGTCATTGGTATCGTCGGCAGTTTCGGGCCGTCAGATACCCCCGCTTCTGTCGCTGTGTCACACCTCGCCGCCACGCAGGGGCCGCGACGACCTGCGCTTCAAGGACGTCGATTCTCTGAATATCTGGGGAGACCGTACGACGTCCCCCGTGCCGCTTCTTCTGCCTGCTCCCAAGTTCCACGGAAGACGATCGCCCATTGGCCGCGACAGGTAAAATGAGAAGTTCTTTTCTCTCTATTGTAACGTTAACAGTGGAGTTTTATAGGTGTTCTTGACTTGTGGTAAATACAAGCTTTGGTTGCTTTTCTCTGTTGAAATTGTAATGAAGTCGTAAAGTGACGGTATTCGGCTTTTGTATACTTGTCAGGGCTTTGCCACAGAAGATTGTATGGAATTTTTGGCCCATTGGACCAGGCTACAAGAAAAAATCCATACATTGTGTGGGCACCATTCAGAATGTTGCAGTTTGGTGGGATAATTAATATGTGTCTGTTAATTGTTGAAAAATAATTAATAACCCATTCCAACAGCCAATGTGAATGCCTAAATTTCAATTGCGGTCACCTGTTCACGCTAAAGTGAAGTTAATTCACGGTTTGCGAATGGCACAAGGTTTTCAGCTTGGCTAGTCAGTGATAAGCATTCCGTATTTAGAAGATTTTTCAAGGAGCAGGCCTTGTGTTATGTGGGCCTTCTTTCTTTATATTGATATCTGACCATGTTAGACACCAGTGCAGCTAGAACAGTAGAACTTTGCCTTATGATGAAGCGTGATGTACGTTATCTGAGCTAAATGTCTAATGGCAGACAACTTGAAAGCGGTTTGAATGTGGTCTGTCTGTGATTGTTTTAGCTACACTGGTGTCTGTAATTAACGAAGATCTGCTGGTTTAGGTGTACCAGGGCCATACAAAATTACTTATTTGATTGTCATAGTAGTAGGCAAACGATAGCTTGATTTAGTTAGTTTGCTCATGAAGCACAGGTTAGCAGAATCGAATTTCAGGTCATTTTGTTTTGAATATTCACATTGGCTTTGTTGTTGTTTTGCATGGTTGTTGTCAGCGTCTGTGTGGATGTTTTTTTAGAACGTTATTTGCTTTGATTTGTTGATAAATGATATTAATTGCATTGACTAAATGGCAATATTGCAATGTATATTTAGAGCCTTATCTGTCGGCTGACTCGAACCCCCAGATCGACCGTACAATTTGTAGATCCTCGCTCAGACAAGCACGCAGGTGCCTGATAGCGAAACGCGTAACTTGGTGCCCGGTCCAACGCCAAACAAAAGGCGGCCTTGCTCTGGGATCGATTTAAAACACGGGACGTGCTTGCCGAGGTTCCGTGTATCATCGATTTCCGCCTCGGTACGTGGTACAGCCTCCTCGTACCATCCAGTCCTTGTACGGCCGGGCCATCCAATCTCTGCCTTATTACCAACGGGAAAATGCGTTAAGATTTTCCGACACGTTACCAATTCCGCTTCGCCGGTCGTCTTGCCACCACACCGGCGTCACGCCGTTGGCTCTTCATGGCCTGGTCAGGCAAATGCGAACGACTTCGTGGTCTTAATCTCGCTGCTCGTGTTTCTCATCGCGCGCTTCGTCTTCCAGTGGAAGAACTAGCGCTCTTACCACGACAAACGACCGCCCAGAGAAGCTCGACGATCAAATTTTGTCATTTTCATCGTCTGTCCCGTTCTTAACCAACTTCGTGTATCCCACATAAACGCCCTTCACTTCATCTCGTCGCTGCCAACACGACCGCTGTGCTTCTCACTGCGGTATAGCACCGCCGACGTGGCACATACCGTATCCACCACGCCTTGGTGGATTACACATTCCTGTCCAGGGCGACAGTTGGCTTGGCATCTTAGCTTTAGTGATGCCATCTTCGACGTATCTGGCGATACTGGCTCCCTAGTTGTCATGTGCTGAAGTGCACCATTGCGCTGATCTCATGACAAGGCCAGGCGTCACAAATTCCCCATAGGCGTCTGAAATCCTATCGTCGTCTTGCTCAGCTGTTGCAACACAGCTGTGCTGTGGCACATTGTCAACGTTGAATCCTCACCCTGCGCGCGTGTCACAGAACGTACAAGTCTCGCTGCTTCAAACTCCGACGTTACAAGCCAAAAAGTCGCTCGTGCAAAGTTCGTCTCCTGGCACATACCTCACTTGCTCCAAATCACACCAGTCTCGTCGTCTTCGCGAAAGTCTGGTTGGTCCTTGTGCCCCGTACATCCATTCGTGATGTCATAGAAGAAAGAAGCGAAAATTACAAGCAAGCCTCCGTATTCGAGACATCACAGCTTCGCTCTTCCATGCCAGGAAAGTCGATGACGACGACGAAAAGCTTGCGAAACCGAATCTCCTCACACTTACCATGAAACAAATCGCTTGTTTGAGTCATCTTCAGACTTCGACATCAAGCAAAATTCAACAGATGGCTCTAGGTACCTTGAAAGAGTGCCTACTTCGAATTGGTTTCGCGAAGATTCGCATGAATGAGAATGGCGAATAGATGGAGCTACGCTGACGCCTATCGTCTTGGACGCTTGTCCTTCCAAATACTCGATCTTGGATGTAGTCTGATTGTCATTTCCAGGTCTCCCTATGCCACTGCCTGTTTTGGTAATACAGGTTCTGAAATTTAATGTGCTTTGTACTATAGGAGTTCCTGTGGAATTTAATTGATGGGTCATTCCGTCTCAAATCAACAAATTTTTTGCAAGTTTCCCACTCGACCATCTCAGATTTTGATGAAATTTTCAGAGAATGTGCATTGATGTATTAGAACATGGTGTGCTAAAGTTTACAGCAATATTCGTAGTATTTTATTTTTTACGGAATTTTAAGTACGACTGGGGTGACCCTGTTTTTCGCGATTTGAAAATCGTGTCTTAATTTGCTGCCATATTCAGTAGGCCGTAAGTCCATTATTATTGCAGGTAAATTGATGAAATTTGCAGGACACCTAGCTTATGTGGTGCTAATCAAGGGCTGTTGAAGAACTAGATATCTGATGGATAGTTTTTATCTAGCTGCAGATTGAAAATTGGAAAAAAAAAAACGACCCTGTCTGGCGCCAGTACTTTACTGCTCCACTATGACCAAATGGGTTGATTAACAGAGAAATTGTGAACCACTTGCAGTAATAGTCCACATTGTGTGCACAAATAAGCAATTAGGTTGGCTTTATCATGTGTACCTTTTGCATTATGGCCATCTGAAATTGACAAAAACCTAATTTTTGTGTTTTGACGACCATTTTCAAGGCCTTATATTGGCATGTTTGATACGTGATACAGCTGTGAAATTAGCACCATTGGAAAGAGCAGCTCAAATACTATATACAACAACAAAAATTGTTTTTGAGACTCTTGTAGTTCAATTGATGTAGTTGGTTCCATTATAGTAGTGTTTTAAGCATTCGCGAGCTGATTCCAGGTGTCAGTACTTTACTGCTCCACTATGACCTAAAAGGGTTGATTAACAGAGAAATTGTGAACCACTTGCAGTAATAGTCCACATTGTGTGCACAAATAAGCAATTAGGTTGGCTTTATCATGTGTACCTTTTGCATTATGGCCATCTGAAATTGACAAAAACCTAATTTTTGTGTTTTGACGACCATTTTCAAGGCCTTATATTGGCATGTTTGATAGGTGATACAGCTGTGAAATTAGCACCATTGGAAAGAGCAGCTCAAATACTATATACAACAACAAAAATTGTTTGTGAGACTCTTGTAGTTCAATTGATGTAGTTGGTTCCATTATAGTAGTGTTTTAAGCATTCGCGAGCTGATTCCAGGTGTCAGTACTTTACTGCTCCACTATGACCTAAAAGGGTTGATTAACAGAGAAATTGTGAACCACTTGCAGTAATAGTCCACATTGTGTGCACAAATAAGCAATTAGGTTGGCTTTATCATGTGTACCTTTTGCATTATGGCCATCTGAAATTGACAAAAACCTAATTTTTGTGTTTTGACGACCATTTTCAAGGCCTTATATGGGCATGTTTGATAGGTGATACAGCTGTGAAAATAGCACCATTGGAAAGGGCAGCTCAAATACAGTATACAACAACAAAAATTGTTTTTGAGACTCTTGTAGTTCAATTGATGTAGTTATCTCCATTATAGTAGTGTTTTAAGCATTCGTGAGCTGATACCAGGCATGGTCTGCATTATTTCATGATTATTTCAGCCTTGTATCAGCTCGCAAATGCTTAAAACACTACTATAATGGAACCAACTACATCAATTGAACTACAAGAGTCTCAAAAACAATTTTTGTTGTTGTATATAGTATTTGAGCTGCTCTTTCCAATGGTGCTAATTTCACAGCTGTATCACCTATCAAACATGCCAATATAAGGCCTTGAAAATGGTCGTCAAACACAAAATTAGGTTTTTGTCAATTTCAGATGGCCATAATGCAAAAGGTACACATGATAAAGCCAACCTAATTGCTTATTCGTGCACACAATGTGGACTATTACTGCAAGTGGTCTCACAATTTCTCTGTTAATCAACCCTTTTAGGTCATAGTGGAGCAGTAAAGTACTGACACCTGGAATCAGCTTGCGAATGCTTAAAACACTACTATAATGGAACCAACTACATCAATTGAACTACAAGAGTCTCAAAAACAATTTTTGTTGCTGTATATAGTATTTGAGCTGCTCTTTCCAATGGTGCTAATTTCACAGCTGTATCACATATCAAACATGCCAATATAAGGCCTTGAAAATGGTCGTCAAAACACAAAAATTAGGTTTTTGTCAATTTCAGATGGCCATAATGCAAAAGGTACACATGATAAAGCCAACCTAATTGCTTATTTGTGCACACAATGTGGACTATTACTGCAAGTGGTTCACAATTTCTCTGTTAATCAACCCATTTGGTCTTAGTGGAGCAGTAAAGTACTGGCGCCAGACAGGGTCGTTGTTTTTTTTCCAATTTTCAATCTGCAGCTAGATAAAAACTATCCATCAGATATCTAGTTCTTCAACAGCCCTTGATTAGCACCACATAAGCTAGGTGTCCTGCAAATTTCATCAATTTACCTGCAATAATAATGGACTTACGGCCTACTGAATATTGCAGCAAATTAAGACATGATTTTCAAATCGCGAAAAACAGGGTCACCCAGTTGTCCTTAAAATTCCATAAAAAATAAAATACTAGGAATATTGCTGCAAATTTTTGCACACCATGTTCCAATACATCAATGCACATTCTGTGCAAATTTCATCAAAATCTGAGATGGTCGAGTGGGAAGCATTTGTTGAATTGAGATGGAATGACCCTGATGCAAAACTTGACAGTTGTTTTAGTCTCCACTTTTAAATTAATTATAATTCCCCAACGGAACACACACTTTGTTCTCATTGGTGTGTGGAGGGTTAAGCACACAGGTCTTAATAAGGCCATAAGTGATATGTGGGATGGATTTTGTCATTAATTTACGAAATATGCCATAAGGATTAAATGCTGAGAACAGTTTTAAGATCATTGGAAAATTAATTGTTGTCAGTAAAATTAAGTCTGGATTAAATATTTACAATTAGTTTCAATGAATTGGTGGTAGCGGCACAGTCTACAAGGCAAAGTAAATGGCTAAACCATTAAGGAAGTATACAACCCACACACCATAAAGAAAGTGTACAACCCACACACAACGTTTAAATTAAATATCTGCCTTCATCTCATTATAGTTTAGAATTGCACAATTATCCAGTCTCGTGTTTAATACATAGATGTGCCTTCCGATTCTGTTTTTAAGTTGGACCATGACAGGTACGATAGTTTTACCAAGAATTACCGGTTTGTGCAGCCTTTTGAGATTAAAGTATTTTAGGTGTGTAAATCACATGCACTTTTTAGTGTAAGTTTGTTTACAGGATTGCATATGCCCAAAATATAAATTACCATTAATATCGAGTTCACCAATTAGAGTTAACCGGATCAAGTTGTTTCTTTACTTCCAAAGAGGATGGATTTATGTAATTTTATTTTAGATTTAAAGTTAACCAAGCTACATTTTCTGATCTAGTCATTACTGTTCGTACGCACTCTTTCAACGAGACCTGTTGGACAGAGACGAAAAGTATCCAAAGAAATCTGATTATGTTGCAGAGGTTTCTGCCATGTGTCCCACATATGATTTACAGATCTTTTTAGGTAGCAGTAGCAAAGCTAGAGACAACGTAACTGATTTTGTTATCTGTTTCAGACCATGCAGTTGCAACCGTTGCTCGATCGCTCCTTTGGTGATCGTTGCATGTGTTGGTTTTTGTGTGTTTCTCTACGGCTCATTGTCTTTAGGTCACCTCCAACCTCGATCCGTGAACTGATGGCTCCACCGCCGCTCCTATCTCCAAGCATCACCAGAGATCTGCACCGGGTCTATCCACTCCTGCCACCTCCACCACCTCCACTACCACCTCTTGCATCCAGGAGGTCAGTCATTTAGAGATTTGTCACAAGTTCACTAACAGAGACCAACTGTTTTTGGTGGTCATTATTACGGTAATGGACAATGGAACAGTACTTTGGAAAAGAGATGGATTGGCAATGACAGGATTTGGTGCAATGCCAAATCCTAGAATATGCTGTTCCAATGTACAGCAGGGCTGAACCCTTTCGCGACGAGCGTGTATTAAAATGAATGGGAAACCAATGCAGCTTGTCGTTAAAGGGTTAAGAGCTTAGAAACAGCTGTTGCTTGTACCACTGTGAGCAAGAGCCAGAATACTTGTTTCATATGGGAACAGAAATTTTGAAATATCTTTCTATCCTGGTGCTGATTTGAATCTGGCTTCTTTGTGGACAGTCCAGTTCACAAAAGAAAGATGACTTGCACCATTAAACATTAAGCAGATGCTTAGGCAGTACAGTACATAGAATAACAGTGCCTCTTGTAAGTTCTTAAGGGAATAAACGAACAGTAAGGTAATTAATTGATGATGTTGATTATGTTGACAGCAGTCGAGGTGATGGCCGTGGAAGAAGTCCAGTGAGAGAACGATCCAGAAGTCCAGTCTACTTGCGACGCAACTCACCACCGCCGCTACTACCAACTCGTGGTCGGCTGCTGGGCCGGACCCCTCCACCTCCACTGCCTCGTGACCGCTCCAGCTCCCTGGACCGTAGGTTCAGCCCGAGAGGACGCGAGAGTCCTCCGCGTCTTGGCAGAAGCCCCCCAATTCGAAGGGGCTCTCCCATGTCGAGGAGTCCACTGATGGAAGGAAGAAGAACGTCACCAGCAAAGTACAAGAGCCAGAGCAGCACCCATCGACGTGGAGGAAGAAGCCCGTTCAGTCGGTACTCATCTCCTGAAAGAGCAGCACCTTCAAACTATCTGCCGAGACCGTACTCTCCGTCGCCTCGCAAACGGAGATCGCCGTCTTCGCCCCGACAGTTCCGAAGCGTGAGCCGGCCGCGAAAGGGCTTCTCTCGTTCCCCGCGTAACAGTCGCTCTCCTCAAAACTGGTCGAGAGCTCCAAGAAGGAGCCGGTCACCGAGCGCCAATCGCAATGCTTCTCCTGCGAGCCCCTCTCCCAAGCGCTTCAAGCGTGGCGAGGTCGACCGACGTCAGGCTTTGCCACTGTCGCGCTCTCCTTCGGCCAATGGAAGACGCAGCGTTTCTCGCAGGTCCTATTCATCACCAGGTAAGCACTACAGCCCACAAAGACAGAGCAGCCTGCGTCGAAGCCCAGTGGCTAGAAATCATCGCTCCAAGAGGAGCACCTCTATGGATTATCGCCCGACTAGTCCTTCTCCAAAGCGATACTCGGCTGTGCATAATAGGAGCCCGCCTGTCGTACAGAGTCCCTCTCCGTACAGGGGCTCCAGGCGTAGTCCTCCGCGCGGCCAAAACACCTTACCGGTGGGAAGACCCAGTTCGCCACCAAACCGAGGCCGGACTCCACCGCGCATGTATCGACAGGATTCCCCAGGGTACAGGTCATCGCCTGTCCCGACAAGGGGTCAATTGCAGAGGTCTTCGCCCCCGTTCAGAAGACTGGAACGGAGTCCTTCATCAAGACGAAGTGCTCGGAGGAGTCCCAAGGCTTCTCCGCCACCTCAGCGGATGAATCCTCGATCATTTGCTCGCAGCCCGTCCTCGCGCAGCCCCCGTTCGTACAGAAAGGGATCCCCACCTGTCGCCCGCAGATGCACTCCAATATCACAGCGCAGTTCGCCTCCGTCCAAGAGGCTTTCTCCTCTGCGCTCCCGAAGACTGTCACCACAGAAGAGCCCTTCGTACGCCAGACGGTCCTCACCTCCTTCTCCCCCTCTGCCGCGGCCCAACAGAGGCTCTCGCCTGTCTGTCAGCCCTCCCCCGGCTAGAATGATGTCGCGCAGAAGCCGTTCTGCATCACGCAGTCCGCCGCCCATGTCTCGGCGAAGTCCGCCTCGTGGTCCTGAACACGGTCGGCGCTTCTCTTCACAACGGAGCGTCTCGCCTCGCAGGAGAAGCTCTCCGCTTCATTCGAGGCGCAGCCCATCCGACGGAAGACTGAGAAACTCTCCTCCGCTGGCCAAGAACAGTCAGTCTCTTTACCATCGCAGCTCCTCCCCATCCCCCCGACGAGGCTCCCCATTTTTCCGAAAGGGCGGCCTGGATACCGGTCGCAAGCGCAGTCCGTCGCCGGCTTCGCAGAGTCCACCGGTGAGGAGAGGCTCTCGACGTTCGAGGAGTTCGTCACCGGCAGCAAACAACCGGAGAGACTGGAGCCCCGTGCGACCCTCTCAGCACGCATCATCACCTCCAGCCAAATCTCATCTGTCTGCAGCATCGTGGGATCAGGGCAAGCGCTACAGAAGCCCCAAGAGGAAGTCGCCGTCCCCTCCTCCACGACCGCCCTCCCCTCCTCAGCGCCTTCACCGCCACAAGGCCAAGAAGATGAAAGCCTAACACTCGGGAGGTGGAGGTCCTGGTCGTTCTCAGAACAAGTGATATTCGTT
Source organism: Aporrectodea caliginosa (assembly GCA_020284085.1). Lineage (NCBI taxonomy): Eukaryota > Metazoa > Annelida > Clitellata > Crassiclitellata > Lumbricidae > Aporrectodea > Aporrectodea caliginosa. Next base: position 897,384 of record JACEVL010000501.1, read on the forward strand.
TTCTAAGTACTTTTTGAGAAGCGCTGAACACAGTCGCGGTGCCCAGTAACAGAAGAAATAAAGACGTGAAGAAGATGGAAGGCTGTTGGTCGAGTGGCTTGAACTGACCCAGGTTCTCTGCTGGGTCAGCATTGTTTTGAACTGACCTAGTTTCAGTGCTAAAGACTTCAGTTACGAGTCATTGTCGTGTTTCGACAAACGTAGTTGTAGTGTTTGTGTTAGTTTTCGTCAAAGTCAAGAATCTTGTTCATGCTGTTTATCAACGGAATTGTTTGACTTGACGCAGTGAAGATAGAGTGATGTATGAGCGAATGGACTGGAGTTTGTGTTTGTTGCATTTCTATAGCACATTTTGGTAACTGGGATCATTGTCCTTGGAAGTGTTTTTTATTTGGCTTTCGATGTGTTTTGAGTACTGATTACTGAAGAGTACTGATGGATTATTGAAAAGTTTAAATGTTAGCTATAAGTGGCATGATAGATGTTGAAACAGTTTTAAAATCTAGCAAATAAATGCTAGTTCTGGAAATGATTAAGAACAGTTTTAAATTCTAGCAAATAAATGCTAGTTCTGGAAATGATTAAAAACACAGTTTTAAAATCTAACAAATAAATGCTAATTTTGGAAATGATTAAGGACTTGTTAACTTTGTATAGTATGCATTACTGACAGGTGGGTCTAGGTCATGGCATGTGCCTTGCTAGCCACTTCATCTAAATCAATTTGCCATCGACCTAATAGACATTGCGAAATTAGCTGTTGATCATTGCTTTATAGTTTGAGGGCAAATTACTTGGTATTGTGTCCTGAATGGTTCGAGTCCCTAGCCAACTAGGCTATAATGAGTACGCTGACCATACACGGTTGATTGGAAGACAAGGTGGCAAGTGAGAAGTCACCAACTGTTCATCCCCAAGGCCACCTGTAAAGGTCAGTGGCATACTTGATTTAGCCGAGTTGGCTATTCTTGAAACAAATTTTGGCCTCGACAGGAATTTGAACCCCGACCTCTTGGGTGACCGTCCATCACACTAACCACTAGACTAAAATGTGTCAACGACAGGAATAAAGAATGATGCGTGTTGAAAGCATTATATAGTAATGCAAATCTTATCCAAGTATAATACACAAAAACCATTTTGAAAGACTTTTGAACAACATTTTGTTAGTCAAAACTACACATCACTGACATTCATTCACTGATTCAATGCAGTTTCAAAGAACAAAAAACCTATTATGCCTTGGCAATAACTCGCATATTTGGCAGAAAAATGGCATCATTTGTGCTCGATTCAAAACTCAATATCAAGAACGCCCTGCAACTTCAAATCTATGCGAACATTTACACTTGCTCGAGTCAAAATACTACTAAATGTACTACCGTAAATTAAATTATAATACTGTAAATATCAGATAAAACTGGAGTATATTCTAAGACAAGATAAAGAGAGTTTTCATGGCAAACAATACTCCGCATTATCTGTGCAGACTAAATAAAGTAACAAATGTTCACTCGCGCTTGGCCATTTTGATAATTTCGCATTTTACAAATGTGTATTGTTGCACTTCAAATGTTCAGCCAATGTGCTATGTCAGGTAAAGTTGACAAAAAATGTCATGGAAATATTATGCACAGTTAGTGCAGTAACGTGAAATTTAAAGCTGGAGTATCCTATGGTGGAATGTAGGGAAGTGTCTTTGAGCCAGCAAAGGACAAATTATCAGACTTGCTCTTTAATTCCTGCATCAGACAGTTCCAAATTCTATGGCTTGGTATATAACCGAGACAAAGTGTCCATGACCAACACATCTCGGATCATTAAATAATCCATTTAAAACCAGCCATCATTAAGACTAAATGCACTACAGAACAGATATTACCATGCCTCGCAGGCAACTGAAATAGCCATGATAACGAAATGAACAAAACATCGCTACAGAATGCACAGTCAACCGAAATAGTCATGATAAAATGAACAATTGATCGCTACAGAATATTTAGACAACCATGAGTATTAGTTAACCGAAATAGCCAATGATAACAAAATAAACATCGCTACACAAGAGACAACCATGAGTAATAGTTCACCGAAATAACCATAATAACAAAATGAACAAAACAATGCTACAGAATACACAACCACGTGTAGTAACAGTCAACCGAAATAGCTGTGATTTGATGAAATGAACAACTGATTGCTACAAAACTGAAATTGCCATGATAAATAAATGTTCAATGGATCATCTTTTCTATTAAAATAGACATAATTATGTACATTAAAGTACAGCATCGAATATGCACATGATGAACAACAAATAGGTTCTGCAATTAGCGGTCCAGTGGATCACAGTGCAAAAGCAGCTCTGCAATAAAGCACTGTACATCGTAAATAGGAACAAAACTCAGCAATTTTCTAAATCTGTACAGACACAGTTTGCAAACGCAAAACTGGCCATTTGCTAAAGCACCAAATATATTCAGCGGCTATTCTGTGTTAAACTGAAGTCTGCATTTACTCTCTTAGAGATTTTACAACATAATATACACAAGCAGCTGCTAAACCAGGGTACGATTGAGGCCTGCATTTGATCTTATTTGATCTAATGTTTCACGACATATACATAACCAGGTTACAAAGTAATGATAATTAAACATTTATATAGCGCCACTTCAAGATATCTCTGCGCTAGCCTATATGATGTTAAATGTCATTACGAACGAATATATTACATCAGTTAGCAAAACAATGTACAGCTTAAAGAATCACCATTGGTGGGCCCACGCACACACCAACGGATTCCAGTCAACAGCAAGGATGTTCATTCTTTATGAGACTACTTTTTGCAGCCTGCACCTATAACCCTAGTCAACTGCTGTATTGGCTTTTGTTCCTAGTACATGTCCAGCCTTTGGCTGGCATTCGTTTACAGTTGAGGGTCCCTAAGACTGGTGCTCTCAACCTCTGCACATGCAACTATCCTACCAAGAACTGTCCTTTGCTATGAACTGAAAACTTGCCTCTTCCAGTCTGTTATGATTCTTAGCATGTCCTAACACTGCATATCTGTAAGGAGGGCATTAACAAATTACAGTTGCATTGCATTGCGTAGCTGTCATAACAAGGTTTTGTAGGCAGGTCAAATCCTAAAGTATTTGGGACCATGTCCTAAAGCACCTTGTCTAAAAGAAGCGAGCCCCGAGGCAGCCATGGATATGAAGTGTCATGAAAGCGGGTCGCCAATCCTCTCCCTCACTGTCTCACCTTCCCACCGACAGTGTACTCACTATATGAGTTGGCCTGCCCTGGCTGGGATTTGAACCCCCAACCTCTCGACTGACAGTCCAGTATGTTAACCACTACACTATCGAGCACCCCACCTTGTGATTTGCTAAGCAGTTGCACTATAACAAAGCTTGGTTTAAATTAGCTGCTCCTGTAAGGGCATACCCTGTTCGGCAGCTCACACAATAATTACATGTATTCCAACATTGCTAACAATAGCAGACGCGATGTTTACAGCCAGCGTGAACACTGCTAAAGCTTGCAAACTGTAACAACCTTTCAAAAACAGCCTGCCACTCAACTACTAACCTCAACCTGACATGCACCAACTTTTCTAAATTTACAGCACTACTCATGTTCAACACTACAGCTTTGTAAACAAACTGAACTCAATAAAAGAAACAAAAATGAAATTAGTAATTATGCTATAGGGGACAACATACTGTCCCCTCTCACTTTGATATCTGCATGCTCCTGCCTAGCGCCGAAAAATGAAACAACCAACCCCGCTACTGCCACACTACTAAACTCAACTTGACATGGACCAACTTGCGAGTGTTCGACAGGAAAAATAACATATGAGACATTAAGCATTTCGTGGTCCACGAATACAATAACTGCTCAGAACTTCTTGAATAAAACATTTCTTAAATTCGAAACAGAAACCGGTAACAGTCCATCAGTCGCCGACGAGTAAACCCAAATGACGTTCGACGATATAGACCCATACTGCAGATTTGATCATTTGCTCTTCCTCAGAGTTGGCTGGTCACAGTCCAAGAACGTACTGGCCGACGCGGATCCACATGGCAATGTGTCCCGGGAGGAAGAGATAGGTTGTGTAAGTCGCCATCAGGATGAAGGTAATCAGCAGAGAATCTTGGAAAGTCTGGTTAAGGAAGAAATTATTGTAACTCCAACAGCTTACAGCTATTGTTGGTCCCAATAGCTGGAACCAGTTACCTCAGTCCCTCAGGACTGACCTTTTTTTCCATTTCTTTTGACCAGTTCCGCAAGCGCCTGAAAACCTAGAGCTCTTTACCAGTGAAGAGACTGGCCCGGGTCGGGAGCGCCTCTGTTTTTGAGTGGCGCTATATAAATGCTTGACTACGATTACTTAAAAAAATTTATGGAATCCTATAGATCTAGCATTTGCACAGAGTTCTGTATACGTATTAATACTCTCGCAAAGCACGTTTAATAGACGCATATCAATAATTCATTTATGTCTTTTATGCACCTCAGACCCTGACCTGCAGTGACCTATCTAGCACTAGTAATTCTGTCAAACTGTAATATCATGCAACAATCAAACAACCAGACTCTTCTGGATCTCAATCAATCAATCAATCAATCATCATTTTTATTGATCCAGTTCATCAAATATAACAGGTGTTGAAATGAAATACATCAACATTAAGCTAATAAACAGAAGTAACACTCAATAATACAAGTAATAATTATGATTAAGTGTCAGGGTAGACGCTGGTTGTTTCTCTGATGTTGCTATTGTGTGGGAATATTCAATGGGGTAACTCTGAGACATAATCATATAAAGATGTCTTTGGAAGGGTACTAAGTACTAAGGGTACTAATAAATGTTAAGCGGCACATACAAATAAGTAAGTAAGAAAGTAAGAATATTCTTTAATGAGAAGCACTAGCAAATGCACAGCACAGTGCTGGTTCTTTATGATTTAACATCCAACTTAAAGACATCTATCCTGAGTAGATATCTTGAAGGGGCGCTATATCAAGTTTTTGCAAGCTTATAGTATCGGGAGCTGAAGGATATTATATAGTGCAGAAGTTTACTGGCACCGTGAGTGTCGATTAGGGTCTGGTTAGGCGTCGTGAGGGCAGGTTAGGGTCAGGGTTGTCATTAGATAACCTGGTACCGTCCTGCATCCACGCAGCATGCCCAAAGATACTCTATAATCCTCCAGCCCACGATACTATAAGTTTGCCACGTGTCTGTTTGCTTGATTGATGTTGACGCACGCTTCACAGATAATAGCGCCTTCGATTCAGCGAAGACCCTGTGTCGTTTGCGGGTTCAATGACTTTTGATACACGAAACGAAGTCAGTCAATCGCGAAAATAATTTGGGGCACACACGCGCAAGCATTACAGGCCTATCTTCACGTGAAAATCCAAGTATTCCACATATGGGGCTGTTTACACACTGATAAATGTTTACAGTCAGCTGGCCGAACTATATCTAGACTTTGAATCGACTACAGAACTCAAAACAATAGGAAACAGTCCCCAAAAGGATACTGAAGACTTTTCGTTCCCAGGATTCGAGCATATAAAGGGCAGTAACCAAAGTATATTGAAAATACCAAAACGAACAGAAACTAACGATGTTCTCACAGATCGCCATCTTGCAGGTATTTTATTGTTATGAATTATCTAGCGCAGTAGCATAGTCTTTGTATTGTGTATTTAAATGCAATGTATTATGTATACGCTGTGTTAATACTCTTCGTTCAATATTTTCTGACAATTACGCAGTATGATTACAAATCAGTATGTTACAAGAGTCGAATTAACTGTATATGGCAACCATGCAAGGCGCCCATCACGTCCTACATCTCATTTTACCAACGCGCCATCTCGCGAATGAATAGGCTGAGTGGACCTTGGGAGGGTTGCGGGAAGCGATTACAATTCATAGTATGAACAGATGATCACAAGTTACTACAGGAGTCGAATTTAACTGTTACGGCAGCCATGCAAGGCGCCCATCACGTCCTACTGCTCATGTATTCTACCAACTCCATCTGGCGAATGAAAGGCTGATTCGACCTTTGGCAGGGTAGCGGTATGTAATCCCAAGTCCGTGCTTACGAGAACTTACGAGAACCTTAAACCTAGGCCTATTTGAAATTTCTGAGTCAGCTAGTAGGCCTAATACGTTTTCTACACGTACATTAAGCGAGTTTCCAAGAATAGGCCTAATAACATTACTACTCAGCGTGCACATCGGTCGCGTTAAAGAACTTAGACCTAGGCTATATCTTTTAATCTGATAATAACAGTTTCATTCAGGCCTACGTGTGTACGTCTTGGCTAACATCACCGGATGTTTTCTTACTTGGCAGCGATTGCATAAGGGCTTTCACTGTAGGCTACATGTTGACTGTTTACTTGGGCTTAACCCAGATAAAGGCCCATACGCTTAGGCCAAAGGTCTACGCACACCGGCAGGCCTATACAAGGAATTCCGCCAGTGGTACCAGTCAGAAGCATGCATGGTGAACGGGCGGACAGTACACATGTTGATTCCTGGAATAATCGATCACGTATGAGATCGATCAACTAACTGATCTTGATAACATTGATACAATCATGCTGTACAATAAGAGTCTTCGAGTTGAAATTAAGGGCCTACTTTAGATCCAGAAATACGTTCAGCGCGTAGGCCCACATATACTGTATAATTGTATATGCTATGACATATATCATGACCTATGCCCCAGCTATATGGTTTACTTATTTTCGTATACAAGTCTTCGATCGAGTTGACATGGACCTACTTTAGTTAGTCCAGAAAGAGGACTACGTCCAGTGCGTAGGCCCATATATATATATATAGCCTATATGTTATGACCTAGTCACATATTATAGGCCTACTCATTCACTCACCGGTAAACCGATCACATTTTGTACCGTTACAAAAGGCCTATGCTTACGATCGATGACTTGTAACTCAAGACTTCGGCTTATAACAGGCCTAATGTGACGTCATTCATCTGCATCACTCTCCTGCAGGTTAGGCCTACTCACCGTGACAGTTAGCATACCAGTGACAGAATCATAGCGCCTCTGAATAGGAATGTGGAAGGGGCGCTATAACAAGTGTTCAAATACAATACAATACAATACAATACAATACAATGCCACTATTGAATCCATACTGGACCCACATTCCAGTATGGAACCCGAATAGTCCCACGGTCTTCGACGAGGTTTGGCTCTGGGCTTTTTTAGCGTGCAGCTCTACACAAAATGTGCAGTTCTAAATGAATTTTTGCAGCTGTAAAAGCATTTTTGTGCAGTTAAAAATAGCTAAAAAAAGGTCATTGTCATCCCATTGGGAATAATTTACCATGACTTTTTGAAACGAGAGAAGAGGTTGTGCAGTTCTAAGAATTCCTTTAAAAAAGTCCTGGTTTGGCGACTGTTCCTTAATTGCAACGATTTCTAGAGCACGTACCATCACGCTGTCCCTCAACCCAACTCCCGGACATTGACCTGGCACAGCAACCAGTCGAACCACCCATAGGCTAACTCTGGGGGGGATTAGTTTGATGTATACATAGCTCGAGCCGGTATGCATAAGCTAGTCTTTTAATTCTCAGACGGCTTTTGTGTTGCACTGAGGAATTTCGGAGATTCACATTGCATGTAAGCTTAGCTAGCTATTGATGTTTCAACAACGAGGCGTTGTCGTGAGCTGCCAGTCGTGATTCAACTTGCAAGTTCATCGACCATTGCACGACTACAGTTGGACAGGTTACAAAACAGACACCTTACAAAAGCTGTAGCCTACGCTCGAGCAGTCTCGACTACAGTGGCGGCACTACACCAGGGTATGCCAGGGCAAATGCCCTGGTAAAAAAGCCTTTGCCCTGGTCGTTGCCCTGCCAAAAATTTTGCCCTGCCGAGAATTTATTTGGGGCACAAACCGCCTCTGCACTGGTTACTTGTATGACTGCCCTGGCTAGTGGCTAAGCCCTGGTTACAAAAAATCTCTGGCGCCGCCACTGCTCGACTAGCCTAATAAGCTTATTATTGTGTATGCTTGGCATGACTGCAACGTGTAGGCTACGTATCCCAAGCAGTGTGGGATAATATACCGCACATAAATAATCCTATTCAAAATATTATGTAGGTTCGTTATACGCAGGCCATAAATTCAAAGTAGGCCTAGGTACAGTAAGTATATTCCTTAATTAGGCCTATTACTCCACTTCCCGCACAATTGGACATATAGATATAGCTACAACAGGAAACATAGGCCTATCGTACGTGGTATAATATATCAAAGTAATTAGCAATTAAAGATGTAAATTAAATGAGAAGTTGAGTGAAATGAGTGAAATATCAGTATCAACCAATTAAGTCATCTTTACAGCATCATAGTGATAAATTCCTTTCCAATTAACAAATCACAGCGTCCATGGTATATCAAGATTATGTGAGCGAGACCTATATAGAGGGAATACCCGGTTATAGTGGTTACCCTCTCTGACGGAAGTAGATAATGGAGGACATGTGGGGGCGGGGTCAATGAGGATAGCAGCAATGAGGGTTAGGGTTTCATCTGCCTTAGAACACAACAATGTCAAATGTTGGAGTATTCGTTGGCAAAAACCTATATATGTCGTAGCCTATGAGCTTTCTAATAATAGCCAACAAAACCTCATCGCCCTCGTTTGCAAAACCCCACCATGCTGGAGATGAATACACTACATGCAGTACGTAGGCCTAGGCTATTCGTGTTACAGTGGTGGAACGTACAATATCATGGAATCTTTTGCCTGTCAAAAGGCCATAATTATTATGGGCGATAATCTTTCCTCTAGGCTACTCATGCAGTAGGCCTAATATAGCTCGGGCAACTTGCAAGGTCCTATATATATAGCATAATAGCCCAACATGGGGCTTTTGCTTTTGTGGGTTCTTCCTCTTGGAATTATGACCTTCCCCATTTTACGCTAAAAGATTTTGACCGGGATCTCTCCCTCATCTGCCCGCTACTTCAAGACTTATTCCCTCGGGACTGTCACGCTGAGAGCGTCTTTGAATAGCTTATAAGCAGGCCTATAGGCGCGGTGGTGTAGGGGTATGTTCGGTGCCTTCCAGCCGGATGGTGGCGGGTTCGAATCCACCTCAAGCCGCCGCGTAGGGACCCTGGGCAAGTCCTTCACTCGCAATTGCTCATGCGCTTCGGCGTGAAACTCCGATTCATACATACATACCGGTACATAAAAACATACATACATACATACATACATACATACATACATACATACATACATACATACATACATACATACATACATACATACATACATACATACATACATACATACATACATACATACATACATACATACATGGGGCTTGCCAGATCTGCGTAGGTGATCTTGGGTCCGGATACCTCATGAGAGTCTGGCGTTTGTGACAAGTCAAGCTACTTTCATCAGAGCGTGAAAACGAGTCACCGATTCGTCATGCGCGGAGAAATAATAAGTATTTCATTGATTTCAGCTCGGGCGCCTTCTGTGAGACTTCTTACAAACCAGTTTGCTGCAGTCGTGTTCAAAGATTATCAAAGTGGGTCGCTGTTCCAAGTGGACCACTCTGATAAAAACGCCGATCAACGACCGCGAATTGTTATTTCCGTGACTTCAGCAGAGCTCGTAACTTATGGACGACTCACTCAGTGGATCGCTAATCAGCCGCCAGGTAGCAGCAGCAGCTCAGTACTAATAACCGAAAATAACTAACAAGGATCGATTTAATAAAACAGATCGGAATAATTCTCATAATATCCGTAAATCGACTAATTTATTTTCCGCCTTTTATTGGCCGTCTATAGTAAACGTACGGCTGATTTCTGCGATACGGGATTAGTCGTTCTTCGCGTCGTATTTTGTGTTTATTTGCCACTTACTTACTTGTCTGCCTTGGGGGAGTTCCGTTTGGCTTGGAACATGAGAAGGAATCGATTACCTTTTCCACTTCTTCCTTGATAGATCTCCCATCCACCTGGAGTTTGTGCCACCTTGCCCAAGTTTTTGATCTTAGGTTAAATTGCGAAATAATGGCAGAATTAAGTTTTGGCACGCGTCCAGTTCAATGCTGTTGCTGTGCAGAAATAAGTTTTGACAGGTTGATGTTGCAGGGGGTGTAACATAGATTTAGACAGGGATGGGCAAATTACTCTTGAGAAATGTAATTGAATTACAAATTACTTTGCGACATGAACTATAATTTTAATTGAATTTCAAATTACAAAATACTTGTGAAAATGTAATTGAATTTCAAATTACAAATTCTGTAATTTCATGAAATTTAATTATAACCTAGGTTGTCGGAACCAGCCAAGCTTACTCACATTGAATCCATCCTACGAACTGACCAAAGCTGCCTGTTAGATTGGATTATATGATTTTATATTATAACAGCAAAGTTTTTCTTGTGATGACAGGTTTCTGACGGGGATGACCTGGAATTTCACGGCAAAAGCATGAGATCAATGTCTAAGAAATCACCTGACAAGCAACCGGGTTTGCTGTTGGCCGCCCGTAAAGGCGACATCGCCAGCATTCAGTGCTGTCTTTTGGCGGGCGAGTCGCCAAACAGCGTGGACGAATCTGGCTACACTCCGTTGATGCTACTAGCGAGCCAAGGCCACGGGGATGGCCTCCAGCTCGTCCTCGATGCCCCTGGTTGCATCGTTAACAAACGCACGAACGCGATGCAGGTCGCTCTCCACTTTGCGGCCGAGAAGGGCCACGCGGACTGCGTTCGTCGGCTGGTGGAGGGTAGGGCGATGGTCAACGTATCGAACGACTGGGGCGAGACGCCACTTCTCAAGGCCGTCCACAGCGGAAACCTACACACTGTCGAGCTGCTCTTGAAGTTGGGCGCCAAGACAGACATGACCGATCTCCGTGGTTTCAACGCCCTCATCTACGCCGCGCGCCTCGGAAACGTCGAAATACTGGATGCCCTCGTTCGGTATGGAGCCTCCGTTAATCAAGGCACGAAGACGCTACCGTTGCATCAGGCCGTTGCTTACGGTCACGTCAAGACCGCCGAAGCGTTGCTGAGATTCGGAGCGCGACACACGATCCGCGACCTTCACGGTTGGCTGCCGATCGAGATCGCGACACACACGGATCAAGCGGACGCGATCGATTGCCTTATAAGACACGGATCGTCGCAGGAGGACATCGACATGGCGGTTACGGCTGCGGCCAAGTACAATGCGGTCAAGAGCATCTCCGTGCTTCTGAGGCGGGGTGGCGACCCTGACGCCACCGATTACCAGGGTCTCCCAGCGCTTTTTAACGCGGTCGACCTTGGGTACCTTGACATTGTTGTCCAGCTCATACGACACAACTCCAATGTCAATCGGTGTCTCAGCCGAGTGTATATACCGGATGCTTCATTGCGTGACGCGTTTTCCTCTATTCAGGCCGATCTCGTCTCTCCGATGATGATCGCGTTTCTCCGCGGAAGTGCTGGCGTCGTCAAGGTGCTGGCATGCGCCGGCGCGTCGCCGTCCATTGTTCTGCGGATGTCCAAGTTCGCGACCCTCTTGTCACTGAACGCGGATGTCGTTCGCTGGGTGACGGACTTCTACTCGTCGCCGTTGTCCCTCGCTCATCTTGCTCGGCTCGCCATCAGAAGAGCGCTCGGTCGGCGAGCGACGAGAACGATCGCCTGGCTTCCGATCCCTCGTACCCTGATGGATTTCTTGGAGCTGAAGGACTTGACGGAACACCTGGAACTGAGGGAATCGGACTGAGGATGTTTTTCCCGGCGGGAAGGCTCGCGACGGACAGATGGACCCTTTCCTTCTTTTCTCCGAATGCAATTACCTGTTTTTTCCCAGTCATGCAAATGAACTGCGTTGCAAACGACAGTATTTTGTGGACCTTTTTGTTTGTTTGATTCGTTCCTTTTTATGAGTCAAATTTCTCCGCTTTAATTATTTAAGGCTTCTACGCAGAAAAGCCGTTCCGAGCTTCTAAGAAAAACTATTTATAGTAAGAGCTGAATTGACTAGGGGGCGCTAGCAGAACTGAAAGCTTGAGTTGTCAATATTTGCTGCTGGGATTTGAACATCTGACATGTGAGTTGGCAGTCCATCACACTAACCACTCGACCGTTATGCAGAGTGAAGAACAGACACAATATGGGCCGTGCAATTTGAAACTATGCTGTGTCGCCTTTACTACCCTGAATGTGGGGTAGGTTATGTTTGCTGGACGCCCCAAAAGGGCGCTGTAATTAAGTCGCTTGATACGCACACGCATACGCTGTAATCCCACCACTTTTTGAACTGGTGTTGCTGCGTGGTGAAACCACCCAGACGCCACAGATGACTGTGTTGAATTAATGTCTACTTTGCTTCTTTAACAGGTTATACAGACTTTGGTCTACTCGTAATGTTTTAAGTACATGCTCACCTAGCAAAGCCCGATAGCGCATTGGATAACACACTGGCATAGAGAGCGAGAGGTACCGAGTACATCCCGCGGCTTTGATGCTTTGTAGGCTGCTATTAGCGCCGTGTATTGCAGGCTGTCTGTTCTGTTAGTAGTTAAGATTTATGTCTTCTGTCATTTGTGTTCTTGTGAATTGTTTCAATAATTGTATAACTGTACACTGTAACCGTATGCACTGTATGTATGTATGTTGCGGTTTGTCAACCGGATTGTTTCAATAAAGAATAATAATTATTATTATTAAAGCAGAAATGTTATATTCTTACATCCTGTGAATTTGAACCCTGACCTCTAGGTTGACAGTCTGCTTGCTAACTCTTCTCTGTGCTTTGTTGTTGAAGGTTTCTATTGTGGTTCTCACTTGTTCAATGGATAGACTCCTTGTATCATGTATGTATGTATGTGTAATCCCGTATCGCAGAAGTCAGCAGTACTTTTTCTATAGTCGGTTGATATATGTACATATGTATGTATGATATGTATGTATCCATGTATCAAATCAGTATGTATGCATGCATTGCATCGGTCGATATATGTATATGTGTGTATGGTATGTATTCATGTATCAAATCAGTATGTATGCATGCATTGCATGTATGTATGTATCCTATCCAAGACCTTGGGATTCACCGTTTGCTGGCTTAACCCTTTACCGACGAGCTGCCTATGGTTTCCCATACATTTTAGTACACGCTCGTCGTTAAAGGGTTAAAGGTGTACATAATGGTGGGATGAGTAATGAATGCCTCCCCTAAGTTCCACCAGGTGCTCGGATAGTTATGGAGCTGCTCTGACAAGTTTCTGTGAATTCGTGATCACATTAATGCGCCGCTAGACTGTCGTGCTAAAGAAGGGCACAAAAACCCATTGGAGACAGTGCATGCTTTGAAGGTACGCTACTTCACCCGTTCAATGCTGATCTTGAAACTGTCGCTTTTTAAAACTGCTTTTACAACCTCATAATGTAATACAGTAACAAAAGCACGATTGGTAATTAATTAATTGTCTGATTATAATTGTGTTAGTCGTTATTTATTTGATCATTTCTGTCTTTAAGTTACACCTTTAGTTAAGTTGACGAAGCATCAGTGAATGACACTGAGCAATTGTGAGTGAAGGACTTGTTCAAAGTCCCTACACAGTAACCGGCTGAGGGGAGGAGGATCGAACCCATACACTTCACACTACAAGGCAAGCGCTCCAACCAATTGGCTCGCCAGTTTCTTTTCCGTGGTTTTTACATAAATACTTGGTAGAGATCTCTAGTAGGGATGCTACATAAATCCTTTAATACTGTACATGACACTGTGTATTAGTTTCTAAAGCTGACCAGCATGTAAGGACCGTTACATAGCTCCTTTTTGGAGTCTCTGTTTGTTCTGTGACTTTGCTGTTGATTGACCCTGAATGGTTTTTTAGCTGCTTCAATCTCTTGGGACCGTGTTTGGTATGGAAAAAAGATTTCTGTTGGCTTAAACGAAGCTGGTTTTTTGTTTACTGTGAATAGATGGAGTTTTACCCCAGCCGTGTTTAAATTTGGCAGCAGGCAATTGCGTGGCCCCAGACACAAGGTTGTCTGGTGCTCTTGAGGCTAACAGAACTTTGCCTGTTCATTTGGAGATTTTGAACCTCTCGGTTCATTCGCAGAATGTGGCCAAACTATATGAATTGATACTAACAGATAGAGGGAGAATACCAAAGTCTAGATCCTGCAACAGGAAAAATCTTGTTAACCAAGAACAGTTTTAGCTTTAGCTATGACCAGAGACAGATATTATTAGACAACCTTGTTGAACGGGCTGAGGGTGAAATGCAACACGTAAGATTGACACAAAATTTAAATTTATTAAAACAACTTGACCTCATCTAAGCAGGAGTAAGTTCATTTCTAAACAACAAACCACAAACGTCATCATCTACTTTACATGCATAATCATCATCATCTTCATAACCAGGGTTCTCTTTACAATGTATCCAGGCTTAACCCTAATCCACGCTATCCCAACCACGGCAATTGTAAAATCCCCCATCTGCTTTTTTTTTAATCGAACCCTAATAATTGTGATCGTCTCTCTCATTTACAAAAGCACTGTTGTTTAACCAGAAACAGTGCATCAGCCTTACTTACTCTCCGCAATGAGATTCTGTTTTTATAGTGAAACGAGATTAAAACAGACAGGGTGGGTCATAAAAACAAGCAGCTCAAAATAACGAAGACGTTTGCAGTATTGCACGGACAGTCGATGAATGCCAAAGTTCACGTACAGGGCGCTTCATAAAAAATGCAACATAGACATCGGATGGTGATGGGCTGTCACAGCTCGGCTTTAGTTGAAGGCACGGCTGCCTTGTTCTTTTACCCTAAATGTACACCGCCGAGTTCAAACATGGTCTAAGAAGGAAGAGGGGCATCGAGCAAGACAGTTAGAGAGGCAGAACAGTACATAATAGGGGTGCGAACATAAAGCGATCGTTAGCTTCGAGGGTTGAGCAAAGAAAACGTTCAGAGTTTAACAACTGGAAGACTTGTGGGAAGAACAAGAAGCAGACAGTGACACAGAAAGACACACAGACAGACAGAGACTGACAGAAAGACAGACAGACAAAGACTGACAGAAAGACAGACAGAAAGACAGAAGAGAAAGACACAGACCTGTAGACGGACAGTCGAAAAAATGGACAGTGCAGTAAAGAGAGATCGAGTGAGGGAGGCCAACTGTATAAGAAAATAAGTCACAAAAAGACACACACTGACAGAGAGAGAAACACAGAAGAACATATAGAAACAAACAGAAAAACATAACGAAACAGAGAGCGAGAGATGGCAAAACAGACAGCAAATGTCCAGTGGCACAAAACATCAAAAAATCCAGATTCCACGAATTACGTTATTATACAGTTAAGACAACACCGATACTTGCTTCCTAGCCAAATCACCCTAAGCTCACCGTCCCCAACACCTCACCCCTGCAGATGAAGCATTACTTCAAGTTCTCTCAGAAACCCTCCATTATCCTAGCAACAATTATTACAATGGGTGGCTAAACTAATGTCAGGGTCACTACTGACAAATCCAGAAACGAGTTCTACAACAGACGACAGGAACATCACATTCCGCAAATCAGAAACAAAAATAAATACATTAAATAGGAAATTGCGATAAAACATTTGTTCCGGCGCGGTGGAACACCCAGGATGGTGATATACCAACGCAAAATTTCAGAGACGTCGGCAGCATGATTACCAAATGCAACATAATGCCACAATGAAAGAAATGTGCAACGATTCGCCATGGAAACGCGAATTCCGTGGAAACGAGAATTCCATGGAAACATCGTGGCAACAAGAATTCCATGGCAACAGGAACTCCGTGGCAACAGGAATTCCATGGCAACACGTAAGCATCTAAGAATGTCTCATAACAATAATACCATGGCAACAGGACGTGCGGTTGCCATGACTACGATCCAACAACAGGTGGTTGAGTAGACAATCAGCAAATACTAGAAAGCCAAAAAATTTCAGTTAATCGGCGGAAACGCGTCGCCTTCAAACGCGGGTTTTAAATGATTTTGAAAGTGGTTGCGAATGACGGTTTTTGTCAGAAAGAATTCCGATTTCAAGATAGAGTGCTGCCGCCTGGTGGTGACCCGAAGAGAAACATCAGCAGACGGGCGAAGCTTCGGTGTCAGCAGTTGCTACGGTGACGCTGCCATGACGACGCGATCGACTCTGAAAAACAATGCAATAAATATCGGATGCTCAAAATGCTCTACACATCGTAACTGCAAACTTATATAGCGCCACTCCGAAAGAAACTCATCAGAAGAAGAGAAGTCCCTTAAGCTAGCCCTGAGGCAGCCATGGGTATGAAGTGTTAGCGACTCCATTTTCTCCGCCTCGGCATATGAGGGCGGGTGGCCAGTCCTCTCCCTCGCCATCTCATCTTCCCACCGACAGTGAACGGTCAGTGTACTCATTATAGCTGAGTTGGCTAGGGGGTGCTGGTGGAACAGAAATATCGACCCAAATTTTCTGCCCTAGCAGGGATTTGAACCCCCGACCTCTCGATTGACAGAGGCATGTAACTAAGACTAAAATGGACGATCGGGTCGCTGGCACGCCTGCCTGGAACAGTCTTCCTGCATCTATTCAGGAGGCCAAAGAACTTGATGTTTATAGAAAACAGCTTAAAATGTACTTGCCATGTAACTCTCAGCACCTGTGCTGACAGGAACATCACATTCTGACAAATCAGAAATGAAAATAAATAAGCTAAATAGGAAATTGCAGTTAAACATTTGTTAACATTTTACCAATGCAATCTGGCGAATGAAAAAGCCGAGTCGACCTTAGGGAGCGTAGCGTGGAAGCGATCCCGTGCTCATGCTGATCTTCTGCTCTTCGTGCCGTAGTGTTACCCCCCTCCATGGGGGCCCGATGGCGCATCAGATGACATCTGGCGTAGAGAGCGGGGGGTATGAGTTCGAGCCCCCGTAGGGCGGATTTGCTTTGTAGGCTGCTATTAGCGCCGTGTATTGCAGGCTGTCTGTTCTGTTAGTAGTTAAGATTTAAATTGCATAACATGTAAATGTACAGCGCAGTGCGTTTGTCAGGCGCTTAATAAAGAAAAGATTATTATTATTATTATTATTATTATAACATTTACTCGATCACATACCCACTCACCTTTTTTCGATTGCTGGCTCTGTTGCTTCTGCGCGTGAGCTTGTTGTATATTGACGACATGTGCTTGTATTCGATCTGAATCTTTCTCATCTTTCTTAAAATGTAATCTTCCTTCTCCACCTCGTCCAGACCCTTCAATTCAGCTTCTGCAACCACACGAATACACAAACATCGTAAACTACGAACAAACATACATGTTTCTAAAGCATCACTCTCAAGCAAAATGTAGGGCACCAGCTTATTCATATCAGACTTATTTTAGACAAAAAAGGGCGGACTTCTAACTGCTTTATTGATGCAATATTTATCGAAATTTAAAAATATGATTAGAACTATGTCTATTAATGATTTCTCCATTTTCCATGACTTTCCTAACTATTTTCAAATTCCATGATTTTCCAGGACATTTTTTGGAAAATCTGTTTTTCCAGATTTTCCAGGCCTTACATTTCTTACAGTCATATTCCATGACTTTCCAGGCTCCGTGCTAACCCCGTGCGTCGTAACTCACCGAGGTCGATGAAATTGGTCCTGAACGCTGGCGAGCTGGGGATCCTAGCGAAGTGTCTGGTACTCTCAGCATCATACAACTGGCTCAGCTGGCTACAGCTGCTGGTGGTTGTCGTGGTGTTACCACTGCTGTCCGGTCGACGCTGATGGTGATTGCTGGTGATGCTCGATGTACCACCACTCCTCACGCTATCGGTCTCCGCTGGAAGGAGCTCATTGCATGCTACAGAATCACACGGTAAAGCACCTAGACATTAATTCACAAAATAATTCACATAATTATAATAATTGTATTGTGTCGAAAGATTTATATAGCGCCTTTCTCAGAATAACTATTCAGAAGCGCTCTCAGCACGAAAACCCCGGGGAAAAGAAACGTCTTTAAAGAACGCGACCAAAGTCATTAGTTTAGCCCTTAATGAGGGGGGAAGGTCATTCCAAGTAGAGGGACATGCCAATAATAATTGTAATCATACCATGTTCATGTCAGTTTGAATCAATCAACAAAGATTATTATTATTATTATTAAGTTGAGGACAAAGTGACATAGTGACTGAGCAGAACCTCTTCCCCACAGATACAAGGAGAGAGATATTAATTATTATTATTATTATTGATTATTATTAATTATAATTATTTCTGGTACTGATCCAACTATGGCACTATAGAAGTTGTTTCCTAATAATAATAATTATTATTTTTGATTATTATCATTAATGTCTATTATTATTGATTATCATGAATTATTATTATTTCTGGTAATGACCCAACTACGGCACTACAGATTGTTGCTTACCAATACTATTAATAATAATAATAATTATTAGTGTTGATTATTATCAATTATTACTAATAATAATCATTATTTTTTAATACTATCATTAATAATTACTATAAATAATTATAATCATAATACCATCATCTGAGTTGGAGTTTGAAACAGAAACGTCATCATGCGCTGTTTCCTCGTCGAGAAACTCGTCTGTTGTTGTCGTTTTGGCGTCACAACCAAACACTGGTTCCATGCTGTCAGACTCAGAGGACGACTCGCTCGTCGTGATCGAGTCATAGATCACGGTCGGCTTCCGATCGCTACTCGACTGATCCAGATCGAGACTCAGGATCGAAGTCTCATCCTGGAGAGTTTCGTTCTCCTTGTTCGATAGGCTCAACAGACAATTCTCGACTTCCTCGTGGTCCGACGCTGGAACGACTCGAACAGCGGACTGCTCCTCGGAATCTACGGAACACTCCTCCGTACCATCCTCCTCCTCCTCGTCTTTTTCTTCCTTCTCTCCATCTTCCTCTTGATCCTCCTCTTCCCCATCTTCCTCATCTCCACCATCATCATTCCTCCTTCCGCTATCCTCGCTACCACTACTTTCATCCTGATCTCCAGTATCCTCATCATTTGACCGCATCTCTCCATCTTCCTCGCCATTCTCCTCCTCCGTACCACTAGCGCCTTGCTCTCCATCCTCCACCTGGCCACTCCCTTCATCTCCATCTTCCTCCGACTTCTCCTGCTCTGCAGTTTCCGTGGCACCGACAATGCCTTCCTCCGCAACCGATTCCACGCTGCTTCCATCCATTTCGTCCCGAGCATCACTTTCCGCATCCCCAATCTCTTCCAGGTTTCCGTCGGAACTACTCCGGCTTGCCTCTCCATCATGGTTCTCATTGGTGAAGGGCAAGCTGTTAACATGCAGTTGTTTCTTTCTTCCGGATCTTGTCTGTCTCTCCCTGGCGCTTCCATCGTCTTCCCCTCCATCCTCCTTTTCCTCCTCCTCCTCTGAATCCTGTTTCCTCTTCTTACCCTGTGTCTCAGCACCTGGGTTTATTTCCTTTGCAGAATCTGCCTTTGAGTCTTTCCCAGTTCCGCTGTGACTTCCGTTAAGTTTACAGTCTGAAAGCAAGACCTACAACAGAAACACTCAAACCGTACAAGCAGATAATGCAAAATACAACAAAGACTCAAAACAACGCGTTTCATAACAACAACTTGGCATTAATGAATCCACCCAGTATTAGTAAGCAGGCAAGTCAGAATATTCTTTATTCATCATCAGTTCCATTTGGCGGTGATGGGTATGAATAATATTCTTTATTAACCAACTGCTAATCGCACCTTGGTGTACAGACATCTAATAAACACAGTTAAAAAACAATAAATGTTTTGCACATCAGGTTATCAGCTGAGGTGGATTATGCGGACATGGGCACAGGGACGGAGGGAGTAGTGGATGGGTTTTGTTGGCGTAGTAGTTGGTGCAGGATGTGGCCCAGGCCCATCAGGATAACCCGAAGAAGCAAGTAACCATAACTGTAACTGTAACTAAAATAAAATCTAACCGTGGCGCTTTGGATAACAGCTGGCACAGAGACCGAGAGGTACCGAGTTCAAACCCCCGTTGGGCGGATTTGCTTTGTAGGCTGCTATTAGCGCCGTTGTATTACATGGCTGTCTGTTCTGTTAGTAGTTAAGATTTCAATTGCATAACATGTAAATGTACAGCGCAGTGCGTTTTGTCAGGCGCTTAATAAAGAAAAGATTATTATTATTATTATTATTAAGTGTAGGCATTATCGCAGCGCAGTTCAAGCGTTCGGGAGTCATTGGGGAGGTAATGAAGGTGTATCAGTCTATGTATTAAAGCCTGCATAATGTTTACCTGATTAGGACCTGGTTTTAGTACGCCATCAGTCGATATCTAGTACAATGGACACATTGGCACATAAGAAGTTACTGGTTAACCATGCTTTCTGGAACCTCGCCTAGTCTCACTCTCAACACCGTAAACCAATACAATTTGCCCTATTAGAAAATACTTATAGTGCTAAACAGTGCAGTACCTAAAGCTATAATAGTCCCTAGTCTCTCATTCTATAACTGCATAATCATGCATTGATGTTACTTGCTGCGTTTTGACAGCTAGCTATGAAATAAACTAAAATACAATACAATCCGACCTTCAAAATACATTCACCCGATTAAGCATAGTTCGTTTGATCGCTCCTAATACCTTGGCTGAGATTTTCGGAGTAATATCTGTTGGTGGTTTGACCGTCTCTCCTCCGCTGGTGGTTGCGGCCGGTGAAGATGGTTTCTCGATGATGGAGACAACGTCGATTTTGGTGATCCACGAGTCATGGCTCTTGTTCCAGCCCCGATAATGAACGCGGTAACGTGGAACCTGAGGGCTGATGTCGACTTCAATCACCTGGAGAGCAAGGAATACAGTAGCAATCAAGAAAACATGCAATTATCTCTCATTTTCTCTCTCTCTCTCTCTCTCTCTCTCTCTCTCTCTCTCTCATTCTCTTTCCACATTACCTGCTTTTTCTCATACATCTCATCATCCTTTTTACCCTTTCTTTCTTCCCATTATCTTCTACTTACTCTTTCAATTCTTTTCTCTACTTCTTCCTCCCTCCCTCCCTCCATCTCTTTCCCTCATGTATCACTCTCTCTTTGCAACAATTGTAATTATTTAATTATTAAGGGCATTCATTGTGTAATAATAATTATTATTATTATGCAACGAATGAATTTATTGTGTAATAATAATTATTATCGTACAATGAATGACCAAGATTAGATTAAGCCGCAGAGAATCTTACCTTGGCTTCGTAAACCTGTGGATTAACGGCTCCGTATTTGACGTTTAGTCTCGTTCCAATTGGATATCGAACGATTGGACCCAGACTTCTCCTTGTCACAACTCTGCTAACGCCTTTCCTGTAGCAGAAAACAAACTTTATCTTAATTCCTCATTTATATATAAAGCACCACATCAAGGAAACACAGTGATCTATTACACAGAGTCTGGGATCCAAAGATTGTGGAGTGAGCAGACACTAGCCACACTGCTCAGTTGAGCAGACACTGGCCACACTGCTCAGTTGAGCAGACACTGGCCACACTGCTCAGTTGAGCAGACACTGGCCACACTGCTCGGTTTAACTGGTTGTCTGGTGATTGCTCAGCTAATCACACAACATCTCAATCAACCAATCAATTAAATAAATAAATCATGAAATGCTCAGTCAATCAAACAACATCAGGTAAGAAGACTCACTGTGCAGGCGAGGTAGAATGAATTGCTGTTTTTGGTGAATTTTTTGCACTGGTTTCTGAGGAAGACGGACTCTGTCAATCAAATGAAAACAATCAATGTCAATCAAAAGAACACAATCACTGTCAATCACTGGCCAAGCACAATCAAGAGAAATATCCTAAATCTAGAAGGCATTCATTTTCTTGGTTGATCGGTTGCACTGTAACCGCACATTTAACCCTTTCAACCTGGCGCTCCCAGGCATCCTGGGTTAACGATATCGGTTTCTCGGGTTGAAAGGGTTAAACAGTGCTTCTTCCGAAGAAACCTTTAAGAGATTAGATCAGATTAAATGATCCCCAGTAGAGAGTGACATGGGGACAAAATCTGTCTCCATCCCAATCTAGGGTTGTTAAAATCGTTTTTTTTGGCAATCCGAATTTCGGTTTTAGAAATCCGATTTTAAACCGAATTTCGTATTTTATTGGCCTTCATAGAAAATTTAATATATTATTATATAACGCAAATTATTTTATATATTAGGTACCGTAACGTACGTTAATAAACACCTTCTCATCTGCCGGCTATATTCGATGAAAACAATCGTAAACACTAAAGAAAGGCATGAATTAATTCTTTCTGGCATTTCTTGAAATTTTCACTACGAAAATGATTTTTTTTAAATTTGAATTTCGTTTTGTCAATAATAAAAACCGAATTTCGTTTTAAAAACCGAAATTCGGATTTCCGAATTTCGTTTAACATCCCTATCCCAATCCCACTTTTGTGGGTCTATTTCTGTCCCCATCCCATCCCCATCAGATCTTCCAAATTCCCACTCCATCCCCATTAGGTTTGTCACCATTCTCATTCCAATAAAGCAAAATAAGATGATCAAAATGCTCCTGCACAATAAACAGTTCTGTTATAATCTTAACTTTTTAAATACAGAAATTGAGAAGATGTCAAAACTTCAAGGATTTGAATTATATAGCACAATGACTTAACACTGTGTGCAGACTTGGTTAGCTTAATAATTTAATGGATAGTTCATCACATGAGTGGACAAATTTACAACCGCTACAGCGGTAAATACCATTTTTTGCTACCATCCAATGGCATTACCACCTCATCTGACACCATTTACCGCGGATGTTACCATGGTAACCGTGGTATTACCACTTTCCCCAATACCGTGTATTCTCTAATCCCAAGAGCTGATCTAACCTTCAAAGATCTCTTTTTCACAGCTGGTTCATTTGCTAGGTTCTTCCGCTGCTCCAGGACTTTGACGATGTCATTGCTCACCAATCTGCTCACAAGCGGCGAAGACAAATACTCGTCATCCATGAACCTTGACCTTTTATGACTCCGTTGACTTCTCCTTGGAGCATCAGTCGCCACGCTAACGAGCGCCGAGTTACAAGGAGACTCCTGCGCCTCAGCATCGTCCGACGTATCGGGCGTCACGCTGTGACCGACTCTAGAAAGCCTTTGCAAAATGTTCCTATCCTCCTGGGCCATGGCCAGTTCGGTGGCTGGGTCTAGTGATGTTACCCCACCATTTCGTTGGCTTCTCCTGGGTTGGCATGTTGCCATGGTCTTCTCAAAGATGGGCGACAGGTTGACAACGGGATAACGGCCTCGTTGATCTATAATCTTTAACATCATCTACAAAACATGTTATTCGTTTATACGTCAGTAACCGAGTCGAGAAGTCGATAAACCCTCTCAACGGTCGACTCAGCATTTCATTCTCAAGATGGCCTTGGTAAAATGAGCAGTAGGACGTGATGGGCGCCTTGCAAGGCTGCCGAACAGTTAAATTCGACTCTGTAATAACTTGTGATCATCCGTTCATACTATGAATTGTAATTATGCTGCGTTGTGTCAGTTTGAAATAATAAACGAAGATTATTATTATTACAACTGTTTCTGAGCCAGGCATTTTTAATGAAAGTATGCACTTCGGAAACAAAACATACAATAATCACACACTGACCGAGTTCACGGATTACGCTTTACTCTTTGGAAAACTCGTATATTAACTATAAAAACTTTCGCCTTCTCAAAAAGTTACTTTAAAAACACTTCACCCTTGAAAAATTACATTTAAAGAGCAAGTTATCAAAGAACTTAACACCATTTCACCGCACTATTAAAAAGTGATGGCCAGAGTAGGCTAAATACTAGATGCAAAAACGCAAAATCGCTCAGAAATTCTAAAACAGAAAGCTATCCTAACCGAACCTTCACTAAGAAAACGATGTATTTAACTGCAATAAAATACATCGGATCGTAAAACAGCTGCATTATAATCAAACCGTATTAAGCTCAGCATAAGATGTTGCACATACAAAGAACACGCGGAAAAAAGGCGCTACATAAATTCCTACGCTATCTTACGCTCAGCGCATGTTAGCGTGTAACTTCGAGCCTCAACTCGTTCCATTGTAACGACAGAAAAACAAGACTTTCCACGTCAAGACTTACAAATCGTGGACGTTGAACGATCGGATCAAATCATCAGATCGCTTTTAAGGCTTCTTTTCTTCTAATTAAATAGAGAATAATTAGAAAAAACAATTATAAAACACGGTTCTGCGCTCAAATAACAACAAACAAGGGCGTCGCTGATTGGCTGGAGGCCGGTCACGTGGCTAAACCAACCCAGAATGCACTCGACGACCATCTGGTGAATCAAGGTGGTGCCACACTCACCGATTCATTCACTCTAATAAATATATATATATTTTCGTTTATATTTTCGTTTATTCAACAATCCGGTTGACAAACCGCAACCGGTTACAGTGTACAATTATGCAATTCACAAGACAAATCTTAACTACTGACAGAACAGACAGCCTTCAAACACAAAGCATATCCGCCCAACGGGGGCTCGAACTCGGTACCTCTCGGTCTCTTTGCCAGATGTTATCCAATGCGCCACGGGCATAATAATAATTTCGTTTAATTTTAATTCAGTAAACCGGTAAGTACAGCAACTGTTATGCCGTACGGAAGAAACAAATTGTGTGTTTGATATTAAAAGGTAGGAAAAGTAATATACAATATACAGATCTTCAACATTTACGCTCTTCAAAAAGAACCTCGGATAGTGGGGCTTCGCCAGTAGGCTAAGCAGGAACTTGACTCTTTGAGCGCGCTGGTCCGCAAGTTGGTACGCCTAGGTTTCCTACCCAAATCTTTCCCTACCTTTGAGGAGCTTTGCAAAAAAGCTGACATAGACCTCTTTAGAAACATCTGAACAACTACTAGCCACACCATTCACGACCTTCTCCCCCTGTCAATTGCACTGGTCATGACCTGCGCCCACGCTCACATAACCGTATTCTCCCTAGATTTGATTTCCTTACCAGGCGCGGCTTCTTGGCTAGGATGTTGTACAGTTAGACCTGGGACTATTATTACTGACATAGTCCCAGGTTAGACATTTGTTTTCTAGTTGACTTTATTTTTTTCTAATTATCGTTTTCTTTATACCTAAATTATTTCTGACTTTATAAAGCGTTGAGCTTTTGCTTGCGTTTAATAAAGAACATACTTACTTACGTACTTACCTCAAGACTTATTTGTTGAAGATTTATCATGACTAGACTTTCTTGTTACGCGCTTTTGTACAAGATTCTTTTTGTTTATGCGGGCTATAAATGACAGTTTGATAATAATAATAATAATAATAATAATAATAATAGTAATAATAACAATGCAACTGCGTTTGATACTGCCCTAGCTCCTTTCAATATTCAGAAGTGCACACGACCATACCACAGAACATCGATGGAGCATAGCAACTGTGATTTAAGGACTTACTCGAGGTCCTCACACAGTGACTGCCTGAGGCGAGGCTCGAACCCCCTCTCCGCATTACAGACCGAACGCTCTAACCAATCAGACATGATGTCTCATAATTGGCTACCGATTCCTAGAATAGCGGGTCCCGGGCGAGTTGTCAACTTCCCAGTTGGAGCTCCAGTGGAATAGTCTTCGACAAATTATGAGAACGAGTGTATTCACAAATGCCAGTTTGGAATTTTCAATCAGACATATACTTACTCACTTACTTATATTACAGCCATCCTATAATTTCATTGTTAAACCAGTAAACTTCAACTCACTAGACAGTTGTAATCGCTACTCCACTGTTGCTGTGCTGCCAATCTAATCTAAATCTGACTTCTATAGCTAATCTAATCGGACATCTATAACAGTTAACCTAATCAAATGACTTCCATAGTTAATCTAATCTAACGACTTCTATATCGCCATTGTGATAATGTTTAAGGGTAGGTTGTGCAGCCTATTCCAGAATGAAGGTCACACTATAATATAGTACATGTATGTGTATTTGAATGCAACGTATTACAAAAACACAATTAATCGAACACTGCCTAAAATATTCAGAAATGTCAACTACTCTATACATGTACTTCCTCAAACTATGAAACTGTAGTCGAACTTGTAAAAGTAAAATTTCATTTATAGAATGAACTCGTGTGTATTTGACTCGAGCTAAACCCTGAAAAATTCACACAACACACTCAAGACAACTCTTCCTCAAACTGTACTTGAACTGGTAAGTAAATTTTAGGCATTAGAATGAAATTGTGTAATCGTGTGTAGTTAACTTGAACTAATGTCTCAAAAATTGTATGATATTGTGTACAACTCATACTACACAATGCCCACTCCAGACAAGTCAACGGCACATTCGACAAATTCAGCAGCACGCTTTGTCAGTAAACACACTGTTTTAGGCCTGGTCAAACAACGAAGTTCTGCATCTCACACATACGTACGGTGGCAACAAATACAACTTAAAACACTTTAACGACGAGCTGCATTGGTTTTCCAGCCACTTCTAGTACACTGTCATCATCGTCATTAAAGTATTAACACGTTCAGAAGAGTGCTTTAAGAGTCTGGTTGCATAGGATCAGCTTTTAGTGAATGCAAATCCTAACAGCTTGTTCGTTCCCCCTTTTGACTTGTTTCCTGTTCTCTCAGTCTCTTTCATCTTCTTCGATTGCGGTTCAGTGGCATCCTCTGCTGCCGTATCCGGGTCCTGTCCGTTCTCCTTTGCCTCGTCTTCTGCCTCCGTATCCAGCTGCTTTCTCTTCCGCTCTGACTTCTTCTCGCTTGGAGCCTCGGCTTTTGTCTGCCATTCCTACCACAAAACAAAACAGTCTGTAAATTGAACAGAAATGCTGCATTTCTTACTTTGATTGTCATCTCGCTCTACGTTCATAAGAACTGTAATTGTTACTGCTACTGTAAATATCATTGGGACAGAGGACACTGAGGTTAAAAAATGAAGCCATGTTGTTACTACTGAATAATCGTAATCTCCTAACTTCTAAAGCGCCACTCGAAAGCCAAGCGCAGGGCACAGCTTATTCACGAGCGCAGCATTGAGTAAGAGGGGTTGCCCAAAGGGTAGGGTGAATATATAACGAGGCTCCACAGGTGCCATAAATATGTAGAGTTCCATCACTGTCATCAAAGGTCATGACCTGTTGTAATTGAACCTTTAATTTTAGGTATAGATTTATGTAGCAACTCTTAAAGAGAGACTCATCAGCAGGCACGTAACCAGACTTAAATTCAACAGGAGGCAACTTCACAGACCATTGGCAAAATCCTGGTTATTGGGGTCATTGGTCAATAGATGTTCCAGTGTATACAAAAATCAAGAGGAGGCAACTGCCTCCTCGTGCCTCCATGTAGCTATGCCTATGCTCATCAGCGGCACCGTGGAAAGAATCCTCAAACCTTTTGTTCTTCTTTCGACAGCCGCTTGAATGCTTTTGCTGCTCTGATTGTCAGCTCGTCTTCCTCGAGGTCGGGCGAGTCGGCGAGCAGCGACTCCCGGTTTGCGTCAAACCACATCTGGAACCCCGTCTTTGTCACTCTGTGGGAAACAGATGATAAACAGATGTCGTTTCTATAAAGTAATTCGGATCAAAGCTTCAGATTCATCCGTTCAAACTTGCTCAACCAGACCGACTTCTGCTTTCACTGACTATTTGCATTTTAACTCGACTTCTCCGACATGTTGCAACTTACGATTATGGTTATCACATAAACAGATTATTGATTGATATTTGTACATTATGTGATAACGAAGTTAAAGAAGTCAATAGATTTGATGGAGTATGGAAAATTAATCTAAACTGATTGAAGATCTTCCATATGTATAGTATGACCACAGTATGGCACTGGACTGTTCTGGAGCAGTATTCTGCTCAGTATTGGAACTTTGTTAGAACAATATTAGAACATTCTGGAGCAGTCTTCTGCTCAAAATTATAACTGATTTTTAGAACAATATTAGAACATTCTGGAGTAGCCTTCTGCTCAAAATTAGAACTTCACTAGAATATTAGAACTTAATTAGAACATTCTGGATCAGTATCCTGCTCAATATAATAACTTCACCACCAGGCAAGGCTCAGAAAACATTTTCAGCTTCTCTTCACAATAACAACAATTATAATTGATAATAATGATGAAGAACACTTACCTTGCACCATTCTCTTCTTCCTCTTTGTTGTCTTTAGGTTGACTCTTCGTTTTAGTCACACCAAACAGTTTCATTTGTGATGTACCCTGCAATCACAAATGCCAACACTGACTTTCAACACTCGAAACACTCAAAATATCACACGCTGAAAACTGGGCTCAAACACAGTCCAAGTTTTTCCAGAAGTAAACCCACATAGATGAAGTACATGAAAGAAGACACTTATTACATAACGGTGGGACACAGTACCCGATTGGTCAGAGCGCCCGTCTTGTAACGCAGAGTCAACGGGTTCTATCGTCCTCCCAGGGTTGCCACAAGGTTAAATAAAAAAAATCCATGACTTCAATGACCTTTTTCCATGACTTTTAAGACTTATTTTAGACGAAAAAGGACTTTCTAATTGTTTTATCGAAGTAATATTTATCAAAATTTAGAAATATGATTAGAAATATGTCTACTAATGACTTCCATTTTCCATGACCTCGCTATTTTTAAATTACATGACTTTTGTGGAAAACAAATGTTTTCCTGGCCTTAAATATTTAAAAGTCTAATTCCATGA
This sequence comes from Aporrectodea caliginosa, assembly GCA_020284085.1. Taxonomy (NCBI): domain Eukaryota; kingdom Metazoa; phylum Annelida; class Clitellata; order Crassiclitellata; family Lumbricidae; genus Aporrectodea; species Aporrectodea caliginosa. The sequence continues at coordinate 926,289 of JACEVL010000501.1, forward strand.
CTTTCCAGGTTTTCCAGGATCCGTGGCAACCCTGTCCTTCTCTGAGACGGATACTGTGTAGGGACCTTTGAACAAGTCCTTCACTCACAATTGCTCAGCACCATCGATTGATGCTTTGTCATTAGAGAGTGGCATTTAATAAATGCTTAATAATAATAATAGAAATAACAACCTTCTTAGCCGATGTTGTTGTTGGCTGATTTGATGACAGCTGAAAGTCTTTGCTTGGCTTCAAGGTGAAACTGTTGCTGACCCGACCTGGTTTAGTTTTCTCCATGCTGTCAAATACACTGGTTCCCTTCATTTGGTTTACGGCGACTGGTTTCACAGAAGAGGCACTGAAAACCTATCAACACAAAATAAACACATTCTGCCACTCAGAAGGTCAATGCAGAGAGAGATAGATAGAGAGACAGACAGAGAGACAGACAGACATAGAGACAGACAGAAGCAGACAAACATAGGCAAAAAGATACACAAAGAAAGACAGACAGACAGAAAGACACATGGACAGACAGACAGACAGAGAGGCAGACAGAAAGATATACAAAAGAGAAAGACAAGGACTGAATGAGACATATGTATAGACAGACAGACACACACAGAGAGACAGAGACAAAGAGAGACAGACAGAGATATAGAGACACAGTGAGAGAAACATACATACAGACAGACAGAGAGGCAGATTACCTTAAATGGATTCTTGTTGCTTGTCGAGGCCTGTGAGCTTGACAGAGATTTCGCCGGAGGTTCTTTCGATTTGCTGTCTCGTCTAATTGGCAGAAGACCCTTACCTGCCCAACAACATTTAATATTCATGAGTTACTCCATGAATATTCATTACAAAATTTGAATATTTATATGCAAGTACGTATGTATGCAGTTATGTGCCCATATGTAAATATATATGTAAGCTTGTTTCTATGTATGCAAGCATGCCTAAAATTTAATATTCATGAGTTACTCCATGAATATTCATTACAAAATTTGAATATTTATATGCAAGTACGTATGTATGCAGTTATGTGCCCATATGTAAATATATATGTAAGCTTGTTTCTATGTATGCAAGCATGCCTATATGTATGTGTATGTATGCATGCATGTGTGCATTTATGAATGCATGTATTTAAGTATAAGACGGCGAGAAAGAGGACTGGTCACCCGCCCTCATATGCTGAAGCTAAGAAAATGAAGTTGCTAACACTTCATACCCATGGCTGGTTCTCAGGGTTAGCTTAAGGGACTGCTCTTCTTTTTCTACTTCTAAGGAGCAGAAACAGAAAAGGAAGCAGCTTAATGACTCACTGGAAATGTTCGAAGGGGTATTTGTCTCCGTACCACCATCCTCCTCTTCCACCTCATCTTCTCCATCCATCACTGCATCTTCGTCATCCTGAGTTGCATCATTGTCCTCATCCGAATCTCGGTGCTGCACGATCGAATGGATTCTGGTTCCCCGTTTTCCGAATGGTTCCATGCCGCTTCTGAAAACCATAAATTCATCACATTGTTCAGAACCACTCAGTAGCTACCTATGCAAATTGATAATTCGATAAATACGATGCGATACAATTTTGCTAAGGAGAGAGCCTGAGGTGCCAATCCAGCTATGAACCATATTTTGGGGTGGACCATGCCCCATATCGACTTGGTGAGAGACCACGACTTTGAGATGTCCATTACCAATTTGTTGGGGTGAAGTTTACCCATTAAACGTGTCACGATAATAAAGTAAGACGTAACAGAACTCTAAAGAAAGTTCAATAAAACCTGAGAAATCTAAAAAAGTTCAACAAAACCCTGAGAAATCTAAAAAAATCAATAAAAACGTGAGAAACCTAAAAAAATCAATAAAAACGTGAGAAACCTAAAAAAATCAATAAAAACGTGAGAAACCTAAAAAAGTTCACAGAAAACATGAGAAATCTAAAAAACCTGAGAAATCTAAAAATTCCATAAAAATGAGAACTCTAAAAGTTCAATAAAAACCTGAGTAAAATCTAAAAAAGTTCAATAAAAACCAGAGAACTTTACCGTTACTGCGTCACACAAACCCTTGCATTCGAAAAAATTGCTAGACTTTACCTTGATGAGAAAGTCGCAACCGGCTCATTCATTGTCAATGTCGACAACTCAGCCTCTGACTTCTGCTGAGCGACTTCACCGAGTCGCTGAGCGAGTTGAATGAGTCCAGTCTGAGTCGCGTACTTAATAGCGAGCTGGACGGCTCGACAACTCGACATAAGCTGACAGATCTCCATTGCTCGAAACTCTCGTCTCGACTTACAGGCAAGCTGCAAAGGAAAACCAGCATCATCATCATCATCATCATAGATGACCAATATCATCATCAATCATCATTATCACATTTATAGTCGTCATTGTAATCATCATAGTCATAATTATGACTATGACCATCATCATCATTATATTGCCATTGCCATCATTAAAATGGTCAACATCATCATTGTTGTTGTCGTCGTCATCATCGTTTGTATGAAGTGCTAGCGACTTCATTTTCTTAGCCTCGGCATATACGTGCGCAGAGACAGCCCTCTCCCTCACTGTCTAATCATCTCACTGACAGCCAACAAGTTACCAATATCAATAACGACGTTATTAATAATAATAATAATAATAGTTATGATAATATTATCATTATTATTATAACAAAACATCAAAAGTGACAATGAAATTGGTAACTCGTATTCTGAAACAATAAACCATCGCCGCAGAACTCACTGCAAACTGTTTCATCAGCAGTTCCTGCTCAGTGATCATCAGTTTCTGTTTCTCCACTTCGTCAAACTCGTACCCTTCAGCCGCCCACAGGCTGAAGTGCTCTCCGAAAAGGTTTGTCCTCCAAAATTGCTCCTAGAAAAATAAAAAACGTACAGAACACACTATAAATTTCAAATCAGAAGACTATCTGAAACTTTGGTTTTAAACATACTTGTTAAAAACGGTATTTAAAACAAAATAAAAAACGTCATCTAAAAAAAGGGGGGAAAAACGGGGAATAACGGAAAAGAAAATAATTTGACTTTGTTACATCTTGAACTGCATTTTCAAATAAAAACCTTAGTTTACACAATTCAATTTTAATCAGCAAATAACAACTTTATTAGTAAACACCAAGTAACATTAATCTACAAACTATTACACAACTAAATTATGAAATTAATAAAATGGAGTTGAAACCTCGAGGGATCCTTTGTCGGTGGCGAGTTCACAGAGCAGAATCTGGAACGGAATGAGCTGCATCGTCGGTCGAGGAAGGATAGGTGGATATCTGGCTCCTTTGCAGAGAACAGCCCTGGAAAGAAAAAAACACACATGACGATGCTGTTTCTACTGGCTTTGTAGATCATTTAATGTGTGCAAACTCTGATGCTCCAGCACATACTCAATGCACAGCTATCAACTGTACTGTAAGATAAGGAAAGGCAAGGTTAGGCAAGGAAAGTTAAGGCAGGGCAAGGAAAGTTAAGGCATAGAAAAGGAAATGGCAAGGTAAGGTACAGAGAGGATAGAGTAAAGTAAGGCAAGGCAAGGCAAGAGAAGGTAAGGAAAGGCACAGCAAGGTAATGCAAGGCATGGCAAGGTTAGGAAAGGCACGGTGTGGTAAAGTAAGGAATGGCAAGGCATGGAAAGGAACTGTAAGGCAACGTACAGAAGGAAACTCGGGGCAACAGGGCAAGGTTAGGCAAGGTACGACAATGCTAGGCGACATAAGACAAGGCTAGATGAGGCGAAACAGGCCAAGGCAAGGCAAAGTCGGCAAGACACGGTTAAGCAAGGCAAGGCAGGGCTTAACATTTGACTGACCTTAACTGCTGTGGATTCTCTCGAACTCCAACCACCCAATAGTTATCCGTCTTGCCTTTACACTTGAAAACAGAACAAAGATTGATTGATTGAGAATCGATTGAAATATAAATCTGAAGTAACATACGTGCCTCAGAGCAATAATAATAATAATAATTAAAAAGTGACCCTTAAAAAAACAAATTAAAGCAAGCGACTCATTTTCAAGGCAGACATCTTAATAATAATAATAATCTTCGTTTATCATTTCAAACTGACACACAACATTATGATTACATTTCAAAGTATGAACAGATGATCACAATTTAGTACAGGAGTCGAATTTAACTGTTTGGCAGCCAAGCAAGGCGCTCATCACGTCCTACTGCTCATTTTACCAACGCCATCTGGCGAATGAAAGGCTTAGTCGACCTTTGATTCACGCTCGATTTTTAAGCGAATCAAGCATGAAGTGATTCACTCACGTGGTCTCGTAGATTCACAACGGTCGTCCAAGCGTGACAGAAGTTCCGATTTAGCATCTGAACGATTCCAGACGAGTCGACGGCAAAAGGAGATCCCTCGCCAGAAAACCTATGAAGCAAAATGATGGCATCAGCCTCTTTAACATTCAGCATATGTCTGTCCCACTAAATACTCGTGAATGCAACACTGTTGCGACATGAAATTATTAAGGAACATTCTCCTGCGAATTTCGAGGTCAACACATCTATTTTCAGCTAAAAATGTTGTTTCGATTCCGAGATATGGTCATTTTAAGTTTACATAATGTTTACATGAAATAACGTGAAAGATCAAGCCTGCCATTTCTCTTGACGGACCATGTGATACGAAGGTGGGGCTAAATATGCAAATCAAGCAGAGAGTAAATTAGAATAATTTGATTTACCCGATCCACGTGAGCGTGGATTTAGCACTGAGAGGCAGGCGGTCAGAACACAAGGTCTTCTTAGAAGACAGATTCAGCAGCTGAAAGCTCAAACACTGGTCCCCTGGCACACCTGAAAACAAACAAGCTGGTTCGAAATTGATCATACAGAAGAAAGGGGTGCTCGATGGTCTAGCGGTTCGCATGCTGGATTCTCAATCGAGAGGTTGAGGTTCAAATCCCCGTCAGGGCAAAGATTTGGTTCGAGATTTCTGCTTCACCTGCACCCCTAGCCAACTCAGCTAAAATGAGCACACTGACGGTACACTGTTGGTGGGAAGATGAGACGGCGAGGAAGAGGACTCGCCCTCATATGCCAAGGCTAAGAAAATAAAGTTGTTAATTGTTCATATACTATGGCTGCCTCAGGGCTTGCTTAAGGGACTGCTGCTCTTCTTCTTCATACATAAGAACACAATCTATTTGGCCCAAATGTATATATATATATGTGTATATATATAATTATGTATATATATATAATATTATATATATACATATATATGTATGTATATATATATATACACAAACACACACATATATATACACACATACACTACCATAACGAGACTGAGATCTAACCGATGCCACTGTGGTAGACGATGATGAGCATGTCCAAGTGCGCTGCCATGGTAACCGCTGGCCCTGGCAACCGGATGACCTGCCTCTGAAGGCCACTGATGCTGAAGAGACGAACGAGACGATGGTCCGTTGCTATCGCCAACCAACTGTCTCCAAGACAGAGTGCCTGACACAGACACACACAACAAGACAGAGTAAGACACACACAACAAGACAGAGTAAGACACACACACACAACAAGAAACACTAATCTAATTGGAAACTTCTATAGCGCTGTTCTCAATCCAAATCGGATAACTTGAAGTTCTACAATACCGAAAAAAACTGGAGTCTAGTCTTTTGAGTGATGACATTAAATTGATAATAATCTGTTAATACAAAGCATTCTTTAACTTTAAGAGAGACAGAGAGAAAGACAGACAAAGACAGAGAGAGAGAAAGACAGACAAAGACAGAGAGAGAAAGACAGACAGACAGAGACAGACAGAAAATAGCGAGATAGAGCAGGAGACAGAGAGTGTAGAGAGTGAGAGATAGATCGAGAGAGACAGAGAAGTAATGCAAGAGAGAGAGGCAGTCTGACAGACAGACAGACAGATAGATAAATGCCAACCATGATGTCTTCTCCCTTTGGCATGACAGTATTCCACTCGGTGCAAGAATCCCACGAACCAAAGTGCATGCAGACCAACTGACTAAAAGAGAAGAAACACAACGAACAGCAACACATCAATAATTCATCTGTATTATTAAATGCAATTGTTACTAATTAGCAACTTCTATAGCACCAGTTTCTAATGACCAAAGCATCAAATAAATAAAGCATTGTAAAGCACCTTTTTAAAATTAACTCAGCTACTTCCCGTACTCTGGTAGTGCCAGTCCCAAGTCTGGATAAAACAGGAGGGTGACGTTAAACTTAATTTGCAGTGATAGTGTCATTAAACAGTAAACAACTAGCCTTCAAAAATCTCTTGAGAGACAAATGATTTATTTATAGTCTTTCAAAATTCTGCCAATCTCAGCCTTCAGTATTCTAATTACCGTAATTATGAATAACAACTGAAAATACTTTAACGTTACTGTGAGATACCCAGATTGAGTTTTACAGCGTACACGCCAAGCAGAGGAAAACAACGAAAACACAACTGATACAGACAGAATTAAAAACCAAATACGAAAAACCGTGCCTCTCTGCAGGAAAGAAATTCATGCAGATGAAGAGGAATTTATGTAACACCAGCATAGTTTATAACGCAGTAAACTCAACCGACCTTGGAGTGTCCCCGTCGGCCTCCGTGGCCAAGAGGACGGCCTCGGTCGAGAGGTCAGCCATCGTATGACCCTGGGTGTTGTTGATGTGGATGGCATGGTGGGTGGCCGTGTCGTGGAACTCTATGTCGATTGACTCCTCTTCTTCCGTGTTGTACTGCGTGATGATGCCAACGCTGTTCCACACCTAAACAGGATTGACCAGTTTTAGCACTAAGCTTACTAAAATGGACACGGGATCAATTCCTTTGCTTGCGTTCCCACCGTCCCAAAGGTATATTCAGCCTTTCATTCTCCAGATGGCATTGGTAAATGAGTAGGATGACGTGATTCAAACGCCTTGCATGACTGCTATATAGTTAAAATCCGACTCCTGCAATAACTTGTGATCATGGCGTTCATACTATGAATTATAATCAATTCGGTGGTGTGTCAGTTTACAGTGGATAAACGAAGACTATTATTGTCAGAAGCAAAGAAGTCTTAATATCCCATCTGCCAAGTCCTATCCCGAGTATCTCCATTGAAACCATCCCTTCACTAAGTTCTTCAGTAACCAATTACCAAGGAAATAAGCAAAACCTTTGCCAAGGAAATTAGCAATTCCCTTGCCTCAAATAAGCAATTTTTTGCAACAGGAAATAAGCAACTTTCCTTTGCCAACATCTTGGTATCCAAGACAGTAACAAGGAAACAAACTTTTCCTTGGTATCATGTTACTGATGTTCTTCCGGCCGCTTACCATGAACCGCGTGGCGACAGAGACGGGACATGACGCAGGTTGGAATGGTCGCTGGAGAGGTACTGGTTCCCAGGAGCTTTTCGATACCACAGGCACAGCAGCAACCACTGAGTCCTTGGCACTCATGAGGCTCTCACGATCTTCAAAGACATATCACCATTATCATTACTGCCATCATCACCATTGTGATTAACAATGTTATCATTACTGCAGTTGTCATTATCACTGTAATCGTCATTAACATCAATATCACAGTCGTCATTATCAACAATGTAGGCATCATTGATAAATATCGTAGTCATCATCATCAAAATCATTTTGTACAACACTTCTATATCACCGTACCACATGGCCATGATCACGGTTTAGAAAAACTCAGCATTACATGGAACACAGTTATTTTGCTATTTATTTACTAAATACATTTTATTTATCATTTATTTATAAATAAGTTTTATTTATTATTTATATATTAAATACGTTTGATTTATTTCTTACCTGCGGTGTCGTCGTCATCGCCGATGGTTGGCATCGGTTTCTGCGTAACCTTGACGATACTGCTCGCATCATCATCATCATCCTCGACATCTGTGTCGACCCCGGGAATGGCGCCAGCAAAGGCTTCATCATCTACGTCGTCGAACAGGTCGGATGCCGTCTCAAAATCCACTTCACCCTTCAGAAACATTTACCTCACATCAGTAAGTAAGTAGCATTTATTAGCATCTGACATGTGCAAATGCATTAAATTGCATACGATGATTGCATACATTTTTTTAAACAAACTATAACAGGAGCAGATTATAAAGTCACACGTGCATAACTAAATATAACTAAAGATGCTTCGATTAACAAAACTGCTTCTAAACAATTTAGATTTAACAAAAGGCAGCATGAAGTGATGTCCTCTCTTGTCCTCGCAAAGAGGTGAATGCAGTGACCACAGAACTGTGATTTCTCGAATTGGTGCTAAATAAATTTTCTTAATAAGTGAATAAAATAAATGGCAAACTAAGTATGACAAACTGTGCTACAATTCATGACTACTAAGAAATTAAAAGCTCTTGTGCCCCATAGCAGAGTAACTTTTGATACTGGTAAAAATGCACATTACCAAGGAAAAAGAATTTTTCTTGCTACATTTTTCATGCTAACCAAAGAAATAAACATTGTCTTGGTAACCAAGAAAATAAGTCTCTCCTTGGTAACCAAGGAAATAAGCCTCTACTTGGTAACCAAGGAAATAAGCCTCTCCTTGGTAACCAAGGAAATAAGCCTCTCCTTGGCAATGATTTGGTAGCCACGAAAGCATGTTACCAAGGGAACGAGCAAGTGCTCAGCTACAATAGGAAACTGAGCCATTTCAAAACAACCCTAGCACAAGATGTCTCGCTCTTACTGGTCCAACAGTAGAAGATGAGGTAGCCAAAGGATTAACGGGTATCGACGAATCAATGACATCCTTCAGCAGGCCCACATAACCCATGTTGTCGCAGTAGGCCAGTTCGTAGCGACGTGGGTTCCACACCAGACCGGTGATCGGCCGAGATTTGTCGTGTGCCTCCCTGCATTCGAAATACAACAGCAGATCCCAAAATGTAAGCACTCTATCTGAAATACATGTCTAGGGTCTTTGGAGCAAATCTGCCTTTCTCATACTAGAAATAATCATAAAAATCCAATTCTAAAATACAAAAATCCACCAGAAGCAACAAGTCCACAAAGATTTTATGAGTATAAAAAGAAGTGTTGCCTTAAACACATGAGCACCACGTCAAGTCTGAGAAACTCTGCCACTGATCGTACTCTGTCAGTGCCAGTCCCAAGCCTGGATAAAGGAGGGCGACGCTCATGATCTTTGTTATCACACAGTGTCGTTAAAATGAAACTACTAAAAGTCTGAGGGGTTGTCCCAAGATACTAGAGATACAAGGTATCGACAAATGGTGCATGAAATTCAAATCGTAAATGAGTCAAGACAAGATCCCAAAATTATGCATCGTATTGCACACAAGAACATGAAACAAAACAATAGAAAAAACGTGAACCTCACCTGAGAAGGACTTTTCGACTGCTTGTCTCCCAGACAATGATTCGTCCATCTCGTCCTGCCGCTGCCAAGTATTTGCCACACGGAGATAGGCAGATGACGGATAAGACCTGATGACGAGAGGAAAAACAACAGAAAACATCAAGCGATTGTAGACATAAATAACCGACATCATCCAGTGACAAAAGGAAAAGTGAACTTCAAAAAGAAGAAGATGAAAATAAATATCACTTATTACTGACGGCTTCTCAAATTCACTGTGTGACTATGTCCATTATTATTATTATTACTAGAACTAGTAATTAATTAAATTTATAACGTGTGTATGGTCACACTGAAATGTGAACCTGAGGCAAGGATAGTCAGCTGCCACCAGTTAGGTAGATCCCAAGTGCTTGAAACCCAAGGAGAAAGTGAGTTTTGAGCCGCTTTCTGAAGGAAGTGAATTTGAGCTACAAACAGAGCGGCAGTCTCATAACAAAGTAACAATATCAATAACAATAATATCAATAAAAACAATAACATCAATAACACCAATAAAATAGACTCCACTGGACAAATTATAAAGCAGTATTGTTTACCTGGCTGATGGAACTATCGCCAAATTCAAACGTCTCGTTCCAATTCTTTGTGTCGAAAGCTTTGATAGATTTTTCTATTGGAACAAATAGATACTGAAAACCAAAAACAAATCCACTCAAGTAATGCTAGAATCTAAAAAATTTCTGCCTTAAAATCAGCCATTCAAGGTAGATAAAAACTTGTTTTACATTATGAACTACAGTAATTTTATTATTATTAATACTACTATTATTATTATTATTATGCATTTATTAAGCACCACTAATGACCAAGCATCAATCGCTAGCACTGAGCAATTGTGAGTGAAGAAATTGCTCAAGGTCCCTACACAGTAACCATCTCAGGAAGGAGACTCAAACCCATAGAGAACGAGAGGTACCGAGTTCGAGTCCTGTAGGCTCTAGGCTGCTATTAGCGCTACAAAGCAAGCACTCAACCAATCGGCAATTGTGTCCCACAATGTTCATGACTGGTGGTGTTGCAAGAGGCTGCTTTGATAGGTGGTAAACCAATTCACAATCAAATGAGACATCATCAACAATTTCAAAAAAAGAGTGCTACATATGGTTGTAGCTGCTTAGAAATGGTCAGATACCATACAATCTAATAAAAAAATAGCAAAATATGACATACCTTTCCTGTTTTATCGAAAGCCAGCCGACTGAGAGTTTTGGAATTGATGAAATCATTTGACTTGGGCAGACCACTGATAACTTTAAGTACACTAAGGTCGTCCAGCTTAACAATTCGGACTGTTCCATCGCAACTCGATGATGCCTACAACAGGAGGCAACACACCAGATTATCCAAAGAAGTTTGGTCAAGATAAACATCAGAAATAGAAACACTTAAACACATTTGTACAAATAGTAGGTAAAGCAAAGTAAATCAATCATACGAGATCATTAAATTAAACAATTACGAAAAGAGAGTCAAATATTTTTTTTTAATTATACGGACACCAAATTTTTTAAGTCCGTGCCCTTATGTGAGAGCGCCCTTTTGTGTGCGCCCTTATTGAGGGGTACCTAACAGTGATTTACTAATGTGGGCCTTTCCTCTTAGAATGACCTCCCCTTCTTGACCACTGGCAGGGGTCTGCCATATCTACCCATTGCCTGAAGACGTTTTTATTTCCCCGAGGATCCCACACTGAGAGTGCCTCTGAATAGCTTTATACTATAGTACTTTATAAATGTCCAAATACTATACAATACGACCAATTGAAATCTACTCACAAGAAATAGTTCCTTTGGGTGTAAGGCTACGCTGAGAACAGGCGCACTGTGGCCAGTCACAGTTCGGTGACTGTTCGTCTCCAAGTCAACGACTTTAATTGTAAAGTCACTAAAGCATACAAATTATAACACAATCACAAGCAAATCACCAAATGTTAATGTAATCCCTCAGTACTTAGAGAAAAAAAATTCTGGAGACTGTTAATAACAACTAGGTGTACTTTTCGAAGAAGAGCAGTCCCTTAAACTGGCCCTGAGGCAGTCATGGGTATGAAGTGTTGGCGACTTCATTTTCTTAGCCTCGTCATATGATGGCGGGTGGCCAGTCCTCTCCCTCGCCATCTCATCTTACCACCAACAGTGTACGGTCAGTGTACTCATTATAGCTGAGTTGGCTAGTGGACATAGGTGGAACAGTAATCTCGAAATCAAATTTCTGCCCTGGCGGAGATTCGACCTCTCGCATCATAACCACCCTATCGAGTACCCCCACCTTTCAAAAGCAGAGGAAATGCAACAGAAGCCATGAAAACCGGAGAACACTTTGTGTTCCTGAAGTCAACTCTTTATTTGTATCGTCTCCAGCTATTTACCTTGCACCTGCAATCAACATCGTTCCAGCTGCATTGACGCAGATGTGTGTGGCATGTGCAGTGAAGCGTACGATCGGTCCGTCTGGTTCGCCCTCTTTCAGCCGATACGACTGAACTGCATTGTCATCAGCCGCAACAAAGAAACGACTTCCCTGAAAACAGAAAACATCCCGATCAGTGCAAAAGGATCCATCAACTGGTTCCCTTATGAACAGCGGAACATAGAATATAGAAAATGCCCTTGACTTTGCTTTGAAATTAGCCAAGCAAGGGCACCAGCTATATACATAGCCTATTCTAAATTAATTAATTTTTTTAATGCTTATGGTTATCTCTGTGAGTAACACAAGGTATTCAGGCTATCCATGGCTAATCATTTACTATTTAAAGTCATCATCCTTACCAACATGATGACGGTGATGGGGGGAAACGAGGACGATCCTCGAAACCCCAATCCGCAAAAACAGAATTTCTGCCAGATCCACAAAATCTGTTTTATAAGTTAAAACTAAATTATTTGCGCACATCTAGCTTTCGATATATTTTTGAATATGCTATTCAGGATATATGGCCAACTAGTTTTTAGAATTCCAACACTTGGTGGAAATTTTTTTCGGTGATTCGATCAATTTTTATTCGGGTAGAGTATCCCATTAGCGTCGCCACGGGGGGGGGCAGGGGGGGCAGCTGCCCCAACCCTGGTCAGGCTGGGTCCTGGGATTCGTGCAAATCCGGTGAGTTTTTTTAGGGGGTACCTATGTGGTGTGTGGTTTGACATTTTACATTGAAGGTCCTGTTCTCCTCTTCCAAAGTTTGTTTTCTTTTCAAAGACTAATCACTAATCAACAGGTGACGGTTTACACAAAATATACAGAAGAATAGGGAAAAGTCCAATGTTGTTTATCTCTCCTATGCGCAGTGATGAGTCATGATGGGGTGACCTATTTACAGTCACACAGCCGCATTCCAACAGGCCGTCCAAGACAACATGTGGAAATTATTAGTATGCCTGCCTCTTAGAGTGACATCTGCAGGGATACAGTCAGATGATGCATTCTCGCTCAACGGTGAGAATCAGTGTGAGTGTGTGTACACTGTACAGATATATATATATATAAGTATATGTATGTGGCGCGTGTGTGGGTATAATACTTGTTGTGAAATAGATACACATTATATACAGAGACAAAAGATAGCAAACTGATTAACACTATCTTGTTTTAAGACCCAGACCCAGCAATACGGCTATTTATATCAACCAAGGAAGAGGGAGAGACCATGATCAGTCGCCTTTACACCATTGATCATGAAACTCAAAATGGAAGACACAACTACTTACTCTCGGGTTGAAGTCCCGATCACTTAATTGGAGAGATGGGCTGGTCGGTTCAGGAGGCTATGCACCTGGCATACAACAGGGAGGGATGGAGGTCTTCCATAAACGAGAGGCTTATGCGTGCGGGAGCATCGCCAAGGCCATAAGTCAAGGTTTTAAGACAAGGGAATAAAATACATGTATCTATAAATTATTACTCCCTCGCCCGTCAATTCTCGAGAGCAGTGGGAGGCCGTTCCCACGCATTCCCACCCACTTTAACCCCGAGTACAGTCGTTTAAAGCAGTCGGCGTTCTGTTTCTATTGTCGATTGTTCACCAGTAAAACTGCATCATCACTGCTTGGCTTCCCGATTCGGTAGTTGAATCCTTCTTGCTTGGTTTGTATGCCATTTGTAAACTATGTCTGCTAATTGTGTCTGGTCAACAATCTGTTTACCCTAAGGCTTTTGGCGTTCTTTGATATTGAATGTGTTTTCTAGTTTTTATATTAATTTCAATAAATGTCGTGTTTGCTAATATTATCTGTAGTCAAACTCAAATACAGTTCAAGCTACATCTTAAACCTCGGGGTAGCACGGTCCTCCGAGCCATCGAGTTACACCTTAAATGGTGTGGCGTCCATTCGAACGGGCGAGCAGTGATGAAGGATGTAACCCAATCAATTCATTGAATAAAAAGAACCAATAGTAAAACAAAGTTTTTACTATATCCATCTAGTATCCTATAACGTGTACTCTGAAAATAGTCCGCGTTCATTTTACAACATAGCACGCTTAACGAGGCAGCGCACCCATTATTGTTGCAGCCAATCACAACGCTGGCCAATGAAAACGGTGCGTATCGGAAAAGGAGATTCCCCGATTCGAAAAGTTTAGTCCCCGATTCTATAAGCTAGCCTCTTTTGGGGGAGCTGAAATTTTGATAGAATGAAGTGTGTGCGCGGGCCGAGTCTGTCTGCCAAGTTTCACGACGATTGAATGATTGTAAGTGATCGAACTAGTCGTCGCAAGATTTGACTTTTTAGCCTGTGGCTCAAGCAATCAATCAATCAATCAAGATCTCAAGATTCCCGCAAGTTAAATAGATGGATAAAATGAGCAGAGGTCGAGGCCGTATACGGTCACTATATGATAACGCGAACATTTAACATTTAGCTACGAGTCACAGTTGGCTCCTATCAGCGCTGAAATAATAGAACAATTTTGTTCCTATGACAGCTTAAAATGCTACCATTACAGTATGAAAATTCAAAAAAACATTTAAGTGGGGAGGGGGCACATCCCCTCCCCAAACCCTCCTGCTCGGCGCTCCGCGCCTCAGCGATCGTCCTTCGGACGCTCATTTCTATGTCCTCCTATCCCTTGCCCCCCCAACCTTGAAGCTCATTCGCCACTAGAGTATCCTACTCCTTATTCCATCCCTAGTGTGGTTAGTCTTTTTTGATGACCCCCACCCAGCTAACCTGTTGTGCAATGGCATAGACAATATCTCCGACTCGGTGCGACACTGGATCCTCATCCTCAAAACCTTTGTAGATACGAACGTCTCCATCAGACCCTCCAGTTAGAAGCTGTCTGCAACAAGCAACACAAACTTAACAATCGTATGGGTTCTTTCAATCTACCTTGTGCTGTACAGTAATACTCTGCTCAATTGTACCAGCCTGTGTCAAATCAGCACTGGGCCCAGCTCTGAAGCCCATGGCACATTTTAAACAGTGGTTGAAGTGGTTTGAGTGATCAGTGGGAACTCCGAAGAAGAGTTTTATTGGAACGCATTTGTTACCAGGGTTCCATTGCATTTTGAGCAGTGGGAACGCAAGCAAATAATTTCGAGAGCAGTGGGATCGCCGTTCCCAAACACTTTAAACGCTGCTTTTAAGCTTGGTCTCCACCAATCAGCACAAAGATAATATAGTGGAGATTTACAATACGTTACATGGCTTGTTGTTTGTAACGTTGTACAGAGGCGTTATAAAGTGTCTCATTTAGCTTGAATGGTGGTTCAGTCACTTACTCGCCACTCTCATCAAAACAAAGGTCGACATGGCCTTCCGAATGAGCGTATCGCATCAGCTCTTTTGCAACCATCGTAGTATTTATTTAAATAGATATTTCCTATATCGAACAAATTTAATAAAATTTTATCACTCCCGCCAGAAAATCAACAAGCCACAACAGATTACATATTGACGTAGAGCGCTACTAGCACTTGCTGATGAAAGCCGTTTCAGGTTCTTGAGTAGCTACAATAATTATAATGCTGTGTCTATACTGGATTTGTAACTATTAAATTCAGCCAAAGTGTTCCGCCACTGTCCGTACTCTGACAGTGTCAGTCCTGCCTACAATAATTATAATGCTGTGTCTATACTGGATTTGTAACTATTAAATTCAGCCAAAGTGTTCCGCCACTGTCCGTACTCTGACAGTGTCAGTCCTGAACCTGTATAAAGTAGGATGGTCACGCTAATCATCTTTCTCACGACACAGCGTCGTTAATCAGAAAGTGCCTACTATAATAGCGTCCGACTGAGCGTCGAGGTCTCGAATAGGCTATTGTCGCTATCATAGAAAAAACGTGAATATTTACATTTTCTTACGCCCTGCTATAGAGACAGGGCAAAAAACAATAATAAATTATGTAAGAAACTCCTTTTGAGTTTTGCAGTTTAACCGTCAAATTTAATGGTGACCAACATCAATTCCAACAAATATCAACTAACAAAGATCTGAAAGTCTTTGCTAATAACACGTACCACCAATCATACCGATCATGAATTAGACCTCATTTTGAATAAAATGCCTAGCCATCCGTTTTTTATAAGTGGCATTCAAGCTATGTTTCTATTGTATTCTGCTTTGCATGACCTTACACGTTTGTCACTTAATATAAATAAGCATTACAAATATTACTATTAATAGTTACAGTTTAACGACACTGTGTAATAACAAAGATCATTAGAGTCGTCCTCCTCCTTTACCAAGGCTTGGGACTGGCACCACCAGAGAACGATCAGTGGCGGGTTATGATAAATATGAGGGCGCTACACAAATGGCATGGACGAGCCTGACGACTTCCGATGTGAAAACTGCGAACATGGTGCTGCTGGAAAATGATGCGGTCCGTCAAATAAAAATCACTTTTGGGGGATTTTTTATTCTTTTTGACCGTCTATTGTTGGCCGATTAAAGTCTTATTTATTTACGCTTTAACTAGTGATGTTTGTACGGTTTTGAGACGAAGACTTTCTTTTATTCCCGGTTTATTTGTGCCGTCGCTCTAAGCCATACGTCAGCTCTTCTTCTTTAACTGCATGAATTTCAATGGATTTTTTATTATCAGCTGGTCAACGTAGTTTCGGTTGTTACAATTTAGGAAACACTTTCAAACTGTCACAAGTCGCATCTATTTAACCCTTAAGGGTATCATTCATATAGCCAGACACACGCGTACATACACCTGGCGTTTTAGCCCTCTCTTCACAGCTGCACGTAATAATGGCTGTCAAGTTGGAGTGCACATTCGTTTTTACGGGTTGCCGAATCCCCGAAACCCGAATCCCCGAAAGAATTTCGGCCGGATCCCCCAAATTGATTTTCTAAGTCCGACCCGAATGAATCATTAACAAATACATATTTGAATAGGCAGTATATCGTATACATCAAGGCCACGCTAGGTCTTTGTCATGTTTACAATTTATCTTTGAATCGACCGCTTTCTAGAAAACTGTTTTCGGGAAATCGGACTTTTGTCTGTTTTTAGCGTTTTCGGGTTTCGGGGATTCGGGCTGACCCCGTTTTTACAGTCCGGTTTCACTCGTACTGAGAGTGACATCCCCATGCATCACCTACAAAGGGCTCACAAATACATCTTGCAAGAAAATTATTAGCACTCCAACATTGACAGACATCACATAATGGGAGTGAGGTTGGTTCAACAGAATGTGTATAGATTTTTTCCATTCTTTATGTTTTGTAGTTTCTCAGCGAGTTGACAAGGTTTTTCCAGAAGTCAAAAACTGGAAAACCAATCCAGTTGACAATGAAGAAGTGTAAGTCTTCAGATGTGAATTTCTCAGAAGGAGTGTAGGGAGACAAGCCTTTAAATTAGCATAATGATAAAAACTAAAATATGAATAACACAATAACAGTTAATATTCACAAAAAAAGGGAAATTGATTACTGGGAATCTCTGACATTACACAGCACTACTGAACAAGCTGGTGTCTTGCACTTTTGGTCATATTAGTTGCGTTCTTGTAGAGAATACGAGGGATATCATTCAGAGATGGGTAACTAATCGATTAGATTCTAATCGATTAGACAAACTTCTAATTGGAATCGATTAGCTAAAAGATTTGCTCATTCTAATTCTTATCGTTTAGCAAATTTCAGCAGCTAATTCTAATTATAATTGATTAGCATTTTGACTAAGCGTGACTATCTCTGATATAGTTGTAGTTGTCTTTTTTGGGTAATGTGAAATTGAGTGTTCTTGTGCAGAGATGATAATAATTAAAGAATCAACCGGTGCCTTTTATGGAACTCTTTTGATGTCTCCGTTGTTTTCACTTGTCACAGATGATGGGAGGTTGAAGCCAAAGCCACGCGAAGGCCGACCACAGCCTCCGGAACCACTCGAACACAAGTGTCTGATAAGAGTTGTTCTTGGAAACAAAAAGATCAGCACCGTGGTATGTTTTGCCACATTAAACATAAACTGCCGTTACCCTTCATGGAATTACCTCCCCCTTGATCAGTACTTAAGATTTTAGTCGGGGTCCCACCCTCAGCAGTTCGTTGCTTGAAGACTTTCTTATTTCCTCAGAGCTGTCATACTGAGAGTGCCTCTGAATAGCTTGTACTGTAAGCGGCGCTTTATAAATTCTCAGATATGATGATACACAAACATATCTGGAATAAGCTGCCTTGTACCTTACAGCACAAACATTTCCTTTCTGTTCCTTTAGTCATCCATAATTTCAAGTGAAACCTCAGTAGAATTGTAATCCACTGGAGCAATCTAGTTAAAATGTGGCAATGGTGAATGGTCTTTGCAATTTTATATAGTATCACTTCAAGAGAGGCTCGTCAGGTAACTTGAAGTCGAGTTTCGGTGAGTACAGAAGTTAAACAGAGGAGTCTTAAAGTCGTGGCGTTAATCAAAGAAGAGGAGCAAAATAAATTAAGAGAAATTAACCAGTATATTACGCTGCCTAAACCAAACTTTGCAAAATTAGTTTCTCAAAATTATTCTTTGTTGTTTTCAG
This sequence comes from Aporrectodea caliginosa, assembly GCA_020284085.1. Classification (NCBI taxonomy): domain Eukaryota; kingdom Metazoa; phylum Annelida; class Clitellata; order Crassiclitellata; family Lumbricidae; genus Aporrectodea; species Aporrectodea caliginosa. The sequence continues at coordinate 944,714 of JACEVL010000501.1, forward strand.
GTCAGTCAGAAAGATATTAACAAATTCCAGTTGGTGAGTTTTGGTTCATTTGTTCTGCAGTTGACCATGAAACAGATGCATACTAAATAATTATTATGTATTTATTAAGCAAAACAGATCCATAATGAATATTTATTATTATTATGTATTTATTAAGCCCCACTATCTAAGACATTTATGGAATTCCTTTTAAATCAGTTGTGCTGAGCAATTATATGTGAAGGACTTGATCAAGCTCCCTCCACAGTCCACATTAACCATCTTAGCGGAGGTTAGAACCTGTACTCTGTGTTACAAGGTGATCACTTTAACCAATTGGCTACCATGTCCCAGCAATAACACTATAGTAAACGTTTTGCTGTTACTCTGTTTACGAAAAAAACACAATTAACGCTGAATTATCATTCTTTCTATGTATGAAGAAGAGCAGTCCCTTAGGCTACTAGCCCTGAGGCAGCCATGTGTATGAAGTGTTAGCAACTTCTTCATTTTCTTACCCTCGTCATATGAGGGCGGGTGGCCAGTCCTCTCCGTCACCATCTCATCTTCCTGCCGACAGTGTACGGTCAGTTTACTCGTTATAGCTGAGTTTGCAAGGGAGTACAGGTAGAACAGAAATCTCGAACCAAATGTCTGTCTTGGCGGGGATTTGAACCCCGACCTCTCGTTTGATAGGCTAGCACACTAACCACTACACTACTGAGCAACCCTCTTCCATGTTTGATTTCTGTGAAAATTGTGTCTGCTTATAGGCCTATGCCAACGTTCTGAAGGCAAACATGGATGGACTGAAGAAAAAGGAGAAGAACAAAGCGAAGAGTAAGACCAAGGCGCAGGTCATCTAGGTCGTTGGAAGAGGTCATCGGGGTCGTTGGCAGAGGTCATCTGGGTCATTGCCTGAAGTCTTCACACATGTCGGACGAATTGATTCAGTGACTGAGTGAATGAATGGTAGCCAAAGAGAGACGTTAGACTATTTGTGTTTGTCCAGAATAATATCTTCTGTTTGTTATCTCAGTTTGTGTCATAAGAGATTGAAGTTGTACAGACCTTCCGAGTTTTTTCTCATTTATTTATAGCATTTAAAACTGGTTCTTGAATTTGAATTTATTGCGAATTTTAAGAAGTACATGACCATTAGCAAAAATTCAATTATATAGAGAAACAATGAAAAGAACTGATCACTATCCTGTCTATGTCCTATCATCCAACGCATGAAGTATAATACTTTTGAGTCTACTAGACTAGTATAAACCTGTAACTACCAAAAACGAAACGCGAGGAGAAGAAGCTGAATCAGCTCATCATGTCATCCCTGTTATGTTAGAATCATGGCAATTTATCAGCGAGATAACTGATACGTTAGAGCTTGAAGGACACTCGGATAGCACTGCTACAAATGATGAAGAGTTTGCAGTATTAATCAATCAAAAGTGATTTATATGCAATCTTAAAGTATGATGTCAATGTTTAACAAGCTGTAGAAATGGTTAGATGAAGTTGATTGTCTGTATTGGGTCGTTTGTTTAGTGCCTTTTCTTCAGTGATGTAGCAACAAGAGGGGACAACTGTCTGAGTCCTGGACTCAGTGCCTGGAGGGGGACCAGAGGCACCATTTTTGGGTTTCACATGTACAGTGAAAATACTAGACTGACGAAGTAGTGAGAATACCAACTGATGAAAATGCTATGCCAACTGAGAATCAAGTTATTATGAAACAATTTTTGTAATAGCTGATCTAGGCCTACACGTTATATGACAAAAAACACGGACAAAAACTACAGACATCCAATCACGGTTGTTAACTCAATCAATCAGTCAAAATTTATATAGCACCTCTTGAACATGGGCGTATTTAGGGGCTCTTTACGGGTTCAAACCCCCCCCGAAATAACTAATTGCAAAAATTTTTTTAGTCATATTTTCCAACTGAGAAATTAAATCTTTGGATGACATTGCTTGTACGTGAAACTTCTAAACTTTTACTTACTTCTTTATATTTTTTTTGCAAGTATTGTCTGCAGTCAAACTAAACACACGACTCAAACTACATCGTGAGCTACGAGTGCATGAAGGACACTCAAGTTCCTATCAGCACTGAAATAATAGAGCAATTTTGTTCAGATGACAGCTTAAATTGCTACCATTACAGTGTGGAAATTCAAAAATTTCAGTGGGGAGGGGCACAGTCCTAGTCCCAAACCCTTTTTAGTTATAGTTATAGCTGCGCGCCTCGGCGGTCCCTCCTAAACTTTGGAAACCCTCCCCAAATTGTTTCCCTGCCTACGCCCCTGCTCTGAATTAAATACCTACACAAGGTGCTCCTAACCCAGGCCAGGCAGTTGCATTGATAATTGCAGATGTCAGTTTCCAAAGACTACCAATTCCTCTTGCACCGGTTATGTTGGTTTTAAATTTTTAATGCAGTAGGCCTATGACTCATGTACTTTGATATCACTCTCCTTCTAAAGCTCAGAAGTAACACACGACCATAATTATGACAGAACAGTAATAATAAACTGATGTTCCTGAGTAATTGTCAGTGAAGGATCTACTCAAGGTCTCTACACAGTAACTGCCTCAGGTGAGGCTGGAAGCCTTGAACCCGTACCCTCCGCGTTACAGGCCATAATTATAGAAGCTCATAAGCGGTCTATGTTAGCGGCAACATTTCCTGCAGATTTGTTTGGTGCTTAGATATTTCAGAGATCAACACTCAATATACGAAACATACGAATATACACACTGTCTTAGAGTACCAGGTCTCACTAAATAGCGCGATCTAAGGGACAATGATATACTCTAAAGTCTAACCAAATCTTGCACAGCCTGACAATTTTAGCAATCGGGGATTGTGAAAACAAGCGATGACGCGCCAGTTAGACGTCTTCGGGGCATGGGTCACCGATCACGACGACGACGATGATGAGGGAAACGCATGTCGGAAGTGTGCCCTCTTTGATTAATAAAATCTCCTGGTAAGTAGCAGCCAATCAACGCCGTCGGATATTTATAGCGCAGCCAATGACGTAACGAGACAATAATTGCGGCGGAAGATTCAGTTGAGTTGAAAATGGATCGAAATAATAATCGTAGAAACAATTCTAAGAAAATCATCAAATCGACCGGTATTTATTTCTTAAAAGCTTAATTGCATTTATCATATATTAGTTAATAGAAACGTCGTTTTAAGAAGAGCTTAAATTTGGATTTAGTGGTGAAATAAGCCGAGTGTTAGGTCTAAGTACGCAGTTGTTTTGGGAATGTGTGTTTATGTTTGTGAAGTTGGCGTGCATATTCAATTTCACATTGAAATTTTATATTCATGCATGGCTAAATCGAGCCTCCTAATTAATTAATGAAACCTAGGTCACAACGACAGCTTTTTCCCCTACAACCACTGAACCACTGAAATGGCGTTACATTAAGCACCGAATAGTAAGTAAGTAGGCAAATAAGTACAAGTTTATATTCTAGTAAGACTACATAATAAATATTCAGAAATATTTTATTCAATTAATATAATAAAGAATTAAATCTATGTACAATTATTCTAATTCTTATATTCAAGCTAAATGTTCTTGATGCAGTTCTAGGGAAAATGTTTGGGAATGGAAAGCTTAACCTAACGGTAACGTCTTATCAGTGTTTTTCATTGATATTTATTGGAAGGCTTTAGGAATTGTTACGTTAGGGCTCAGCAGCTGGCTGTGCGCACGACACACAGAATAGCGAATTCAGTTTTTATATAAACAACGTTTTGTCTACAGCGGAAGAGACTGGTGAATCAAGTTGTACAGACATGAAGCGACCAGGAGGTCGTGAGGCGAAGAGACAACGTGTCGATGTTGTGCAACCAACTGGATTTGATGTAAGTTACTTGTAGTTGTTGGTTTGTGGTTCAAACTATAGGAAAACATGCATATTTATATATAACCCTTTAACGAACATATGGTAGTAAAATACATGTTAAAGCACTACCATCTGTCGGGTGCGGGCCGAAACCCGAATCCCCGAAACGAATTTTGGCCGGATCCCCGAAATTGATTTTCTAGGTCTGACCAGAATGAATATAATTATTTGAATAGGCAGTATATCGATATACATCAGGGCCACGCTTAGGTCAATGTCATGTTTACAATTTAACTCTGAATAGATCTCTGGAGTTCGGCCTCTTTATAGAAAACTCTTTTCGGGAAATTGGGCTTTTGTGTATTTTAAACATTTTCGGGGATTCGGGTTGACCCCCCCATCGGTCGTTCAAGGGTTAAATAATTATGTGTGCCGTGCTTTTGTGAGGTACTTATAGGAGCTGCTGTAGTTGTCCTGATACATGCATACACAATATGTAAGTGTGTGCGTACACAAAATACAATACAATTGTATTTTGATATTGCCCTCCTTCTGAAGTTCAGAAGTGCATACGGCAGAACATCGACGGCATTCGAAATGTATTGTTATAGAAGAATATTACACCTACGCAATATTAAGCGATTGAGGACCATCTTGTTTGATCATGGTTTTGTTGTATTAGGTTGGATGAATCTCTCTGAAGTGGAGCTACATAAATTTGCAATTACCGTTACCATTGCCAGGCAATTGGTGTCAATTGGAGAACTTGTTATTTTTGTTTAGACATATCAGGAGGAGGAGGACGAGGATGTACGTCCGCTGCAGTCTCAGCTAATGTTGTCACAGCCTCTCACCGACACTCAGATCTCGGACTTTGAAGCGGCTCCGGTCGAAGGGATGTCAAGTCCTCTCTTGCACGATCTCTCTCCTGTCCTTGGTGCCAACGCGCTGGATGCACTGGATGGATGGAGCCTTGGTTCCAACCTGTATTTCTCCGACACCGGAAGTGGAGGTGGCTTCCTAGAGAGCCAGGCATCGGCGACGGAAGAAGAACGCGGCATGGCTTCACCGTTGTTGGGCGTCTTGCCACCGCAATTGGGTAAAGGGCGTTCTAGAAAAGGCAAAGGGGCATCACCAAGTTTGCTGACGTCTGATTCTGTGTCAGCAAAACCATTGAAGCCTGTGTTAAGTCAGGATCTTTTAGAGGATGAATCGCTTGCGGATTTAGATGATGCGGGAGAGTCGTCCGTGAGCCAGTCATCTTTGAGGATGTCGGATGGCAAGTCTCATGATAGTGGTGATGATGAGGAGGAGGAAATGGTTTTAGAATCTGTGCGAGAGAACAAGCCAAAGAGAAACGTTAGAAGCAGGAAAAGGGTTGAGAAAGCGGTCGAAGCGAAAAAAGATTCGCATACTGTCGCAGACGCTTTGGTATTGTGCCCAGAACTGAGCCAGGGATCCAGTGGAACAGACATGTTTGCAGAAAGTGAGAATCTGACACGTTCACTTTCACAGTCGTCACTCGAGGTTCAGGTCGATGCCACGTCGCCACCACGGGTGGTAGCGCCAGCAAGAAGTGGTGTGCGGTTAAGAAGAAAGAAAGTGGTGGAGGCTCTTAAATTCCAGCAGGAACAAGATGAGAAAAATAAAAGCACATCAGCTGCTAAAACATCCCAGAATGTTGATGTGGCAAAGAATGATGTGAGTCAGGAGAAGAATCTTGAGCAGAAAGATGTGCAGTCTGCTAGTAAAACATCCCAGAACGTCGATAAAAAACAGGGAAAATACAGTGAGAAAAACAGTGTCAAGTCTGTTATTAAAACATCCAAGAATGCCAACAAATTTGAGCCAAACACTTTTATTAGTCAGGAAACAAATCCCACAGCAGAAGACGAGGAATCCATTGCTAAAACTTGCAGTAATGTTAATGAGTTGAAGTCAGAGAGCCAGTCATCTGTGAGCGAAGTGTCCATCGGTGTTGAACTTTTGAAATCGAAAGAGCAGTCGCCTGTTGCTGCCGTGATCCAGAATGTTGAAAATTTGCCGACAAGCAGCCGTTTGTCGCTGAAACGAGCAGGAACGTTGGCCAGAAGTCAGAAAAATGACCAAGGCGATGAAAAGATCATCGTAAGTTCGCTGTCGTCTGCCGCGGTAGAAGATACGGAGGATGGAGATGACGCCGGAAGCAAGCTGGAGGACGAGAAGAAGGATGGTGGAAACAACAATGCCAAGAGTTGTTCTGCGCCTAATAATAATGATGATGATGATAATAATAGTAACAATAATAATAATAAGAAGAAGAAGTCGCCTGTAAAGAAAAACAAAAACAGAACGAGACGCAAGAGAGGAGGAACGGTGGTAGAGGAAGTGGCACCGGCATTTGTGGTCGATCTGGAGAAACCCACGATCGGGAAAAGCGGCTTAAACAAAGCAACGGAAAAGACTCCAGCAGATGACGGTAGAACAAAGGAAACAGATGACAGTAGAACGGCAGATGGTAAAACATCGGGTGATGGTAAAACACCAGGTTATGGGAGATCAAGATCGCCAAGTCTGTTCGAGTACGAGTCGGATTCTATGATCGCTCCATCCGCGTTGGTCACCCATGCAAGAAAACCCAAAAGATCGACAGATCGTGCCGATAAAAAAGTCCTCGATCGATCAGAGCATGGGGAAACCTCTTCAGCAGGGAAGACAAAACTGGGAAAGCAGCTGCAAAACTCGAACACATCGCAGATCAAAGCGCCGCGAAAGAGCGGCAATCTCTCCACGTCTTCCAAGTCTACGCTGACGGACAGTGGAATCGTAGCCACACCTGCGTCATTTACACTGGCTTCCTGGCCGGGGCTTGCGAAACTGACAACATCGACACCTCTTGATCTGTACAGGTCGATGGTGGGTCTCGACAAGCCGAGGAAAGGCGTCAAAAAAGCGAAGAGACCGAGAGATTCCGGCAACGACTCCGATTTCGTCCTGGAGTCAAACATCTCGATGCTGTCGCCCGTCTGGCCCGCACCACGTGTCACAGCACAGGGAAAAGGTCGCGGACAGCTCAGAGGGGGTGAGACCGTGACCAACCCGAAAAAAGGGAAAATCAGCAAGGACGTCGGAAAAGTTGTCTCCGAAGCGCAGCCAAGGGAAGCAATAACTGGCAAGAGATCGGCAAAGAGAAAGAAAGTGACTGATGTGAAGGAATTCTTGCCGAGTAACGAAGTCGCTGTTGAGGAGGCGTCGAAGAAGAAAGATGCAGTAGAAACAGCTCGTACAGGTAACCCTTCATTTTTTACAGGAGGGGTGGATGGATGTACCGAAACATATTAATATAATATGCCTCCCAACACCAAAGTCCCTCAGAGATGGTAGTTCTAATCTTTCCATCTCCTCTGCCACTGGATCTGTGGCAGAGAGTATGTTATATGAGGGTTGAGGTAAAACAGTCAGACATGCAATAGAGTTTTGATTGCATTTCATTCTGGCACATATAAGAGATGGGTGCGATTAGTTAAATTGCCAATCAATTAGAATTAGCTGCTGAAATTTGCTAATCAGAATCTGCAAAATCTCGTAGCTAATCGATTAGAATTAGCTGTTTGTCTAAAACTTTCTAATCGATTAGCTAATCGATTATTAAAATTGCTAATTGATTAAAATTAGAATTAGCTACTGAAATTTGCCAATCAATTAGAATTAGCAAAATCTAGTATCTAATCGATTAGAATTAGCTGTTTGTCTAATTGATTGATTGAATAGATTAGAATCTAATGGATTAGTTACCCATCTCTGCTACATAGCTGTTCATTTCTGTAAAGTTTACAATGGATTTTAGAAATTTACTTCAGTGATGTTTTATTTTGAAGCCACCCAGTTTATTGGTACGGCTAACGTCAAAGCGGAGGGTCAACAAAAGAAGAAACAGGACAGCCGGGTAAGACTTCTACACATCTCACTTAGCCAACAGATAACAGTAGGTGTACGACATGGAAATTTGGGTGTGTGCCAGTCGAGAATCCCCAAATGAAAAGTGAAGTTCGCTAGAAGGAGAGAAAAGCAGTCCTTTAAGCTAGCCCTGAGACAGCCATGTGTATGAAGCGTTAATGGCTTCATTTTCTTAGCCTCGGCATATGAGAGTGGGTGGCCAGTCCTTTTCCTCGCTGTCTTATCTTCCCACTGACAGTGTATGGTCATTGTACTCTTTATATCTGAGTTGCCTAGGCGGTGGTGGGGATTTGAATCCCTGACCTCTCGATTGACAGTCCAGCACGCTAACCACTACACCATTGAGCACCGTGAGATGTTCACTGAATGTTCTTTAATCTGGGTTATATCTGAACGTTTATTTCAAAAACAAAACTGTTAAAAGTTTCAACGTTTTTATTTATTTTTAATTTTCAGGTTATCTTGACTAGTTTGGATGAAAAATGGGGAAAAAATCATAGCCATTCATTGTTAAAAACTAAGATGATAAGTAAATTTTTTTCAATATGTGCAAAATCCAGGGGCAAATGCCCCCTCTTGCCTCCTCCGGACGCCCATACAATCAATCAATCAATCATAAGATTTATATAGCACCTCTTCAAGGGTTCTACTCAGAGGCGCTCCCGAGCCAGGCCTATCATAGAGAAAAGTCTTCAGTTGTGTATAGAAGGAAGTACATAGATACATACATACATACATACATAAATGCGATTACAATTTCTTAGTACAATTTCGCTTGGAGTGACCAGCAATCACTACCTTGTTCATTGTGATGACGTCCTTCGAGAAGTGCTTAGTTTGCCTGAGATGTGTGGGCGTTTGTGTATGTATCTAATTACGTATGGGTTGGTTTCAGCTGAGCTCTTTATCCTGTACCGATGACTCGTTTAATGTTGACTCTGAGAGATTACCATTATGTTAATTAACCGTTATGCTAATTGATATTTGTGCTGTGAAGAGATTCTGACCTAACTGCTGGACTTATGTACAGGATGTAGTTTCAAACGAGGCCAAAGCTCGTCAGCTGAACATCGAAGAACGACTCCTACAGGAGCTTGACGATATCGACCAGAACTACTCACTCATAATCGATGATTGACAGGTCGCTGTTCGGCGTCCTGTTTGATTGACGGCTGCGTCAGTGATTGACAGGTCATTCGCTGATGGACATCCGAGATATTGACTGCTGTTTGATTTGAACTTATGTTCTGTTTGCGCTCTTTGACAGTTTGACGTCAGTTGATGTTTTTTGTTTGTATGTGAATCTTGTGATGTTGACTGTTGGACGGTTTTTCAGTTTGATTATTAAACGTTGTTGCACATGCTTTGTGTGTGTACTGTGTACTGTACTTGGACTGGTTTGAAATAAAAGCTGTTGAGATGTAAATGGTGTATGGGCTACAGGTGTTTGAAATTGAAAATTGTTTGACATGAAATTTAAAATTGGCTGGCCTGAAATTTAATTTTCTTTGGTCTGATATTTAGAATTGGTTGGCATGAAATTTTAACTTGGTTGGCTTGAAATTTGAAATTTAAGTTTCCAACAATCAATATGGTGTGCGGACTTAATTGTTCACTCTAGATCAGGGGGTGTCAAAGGTTTATTAATGGAGGGCCAGTGGTGATATTTTCCAGCAAGTGGCAGGCGAGAAATGGCCCGTGGGCCAGACTTTTGACACCTCTGCTCTAGGTATTTAAATTTGTAACAATGGAAGCCGAATTGAAAGAGCACTTCAGTTGAAACAACTAATTTCCTGTCTTGTGCATAATATTACGGCGCTGTATAAGCCTTAGATTAATCATTAAGGTATTAAACCCTCAAGTTATGGTATTACCTTACCTTGCACTGGAAGGTATGGTTATGGTTTCCTACCTATGGGGATGACTCGATAAGCACTTTGTGCTTCTTCTCCTCATCAGTTGTTATTCTAGTGCTTATGAACCGATGTATCTTATTATTGCACTGTTTATAACATTAACTTGTCTAGTTAACATTTCTGAACATTGTTTTAATGTATATTATGTTTGTTTTTGCTTTTTCTATTGAGTTCTTGCTGTTCGCTTATTCAAATAAATAAATAAATAATGTTAAACAAGTAAATGTAGGCCTGTATAGGCGTACTTGATTTTGTATAGCGACCATAATGGCCTCAACCTTGCTCGTTATTCAATTAATTGATCGGGTGAAATCTTCAACTACCCCTGCCTGCTTGAGTTGGCGCCATGCCCCCGTGAACGGACCGTGCTAGCCCGAGATTTAAATCTCTCAAGTGAGCCAGCATCGGGAGGAGAACCACGATCCGAAAGCTCTCCAACATGGAGGACTATGGGATGCAGACTACGCTCTAACGAATGTAGCTAACTGGTTCAGCATGTATTGTAATACAGTGTATCGTTTATTGCATTGCTCTGTAAACAAAGGCCTATAGTTTTTTGCATAGAAGATATTATACTTGTGAGAAATAACAACAAAATCCGTCATGTTTTTAAGAATATTTATAAAAGTATTAAATGTGAATAATAAATAAAAGAAATAAATATAAATAGTAAAAAATGTACGGTACGAAACATCATCTTGCACCTGCGCCATGAATTGCTTTTGATAATTAGGCCTAGTTGGTTCATACATGTCCTGATTGGACACTTTGGTTGATTCGGTCTGGCAGTTTTTGTAAATAAAAAACCTTTGGAAATGTTTATGTTGAATAAGGTATAGGGCCTACGCAAATCGCTTAATTAAAACGAACTGTCTTGAAATACATCAGATTATGTGGTTTTCATTAGTTGACCAAGTTCGATTCTTGAGACTGTATTTGCCTAGTTAGAATTTGTAAAACTTTTTTGGAGATTGTCGGTACCTTTAACGCTTTAACGAGAGTTTACTAGAAACGACTTGAAAACGATGCAGATCGTCGTTAACCTGTTAAAAAATAGGATTCTTCGAATAGAATTAGTTTTTCTCCGGATAGCATTTGCTAAGTTGCGGAACAAAATGTCGAGTTCTGCGAGATAGGATTCTTGTTAGGCTACAGGTTGTCCAATTTTCAGGAAATTGTCGAGTTCTGAAGGATAGGATTCTTGATACAGGGTTTGGCAAGGTTCTTGATGTAGATGGCTACATTTGCGTTGAAAAGAATTTAGCTTTAAATTCTGGTCTTCCTCCTGAGATTTCCTAAGCCTTTGCTGCTCCCTCCGATAGGAGTCGTTATAAGTTGATTAACGTCTGGTTGGACGGCATACAATCGATGGACGAAGAAGGTCCCTCGGCTGCAGACGGCATTCCCGTGATCGGGGTCAGTCCCGTATGGCCATCCGCCATAAAGTCCAGCGTCAGGGAGCAAGGCGTAAGAATGGATCCACTCCCGGAGAACTGTGGGGTGTTCATCCCTCCTCCGCGGGCCATGGCTAACGACGAGCTGATCGGAAGGGAGTTGGGGCGACTGATGCTGCCGCCGAACTTGGCGTTGAAGACACCACCACCGGGGATCATCATCCTCTGCGATGAGCTTCCGTCTGGCCGTTCAGTTTTGATGGAGGTCAGGTCAACTGGAGCTGGCAGAGGATCGGCGGTTGATCTTCCGGTGTCGACCGTCATCTGACATCGCTTGCAGTGAGAATCCAGGACGTACTGAAGTTCGTTTGTCTGGCGGTAGAGTCCTTCGATCTCCCTTTCCAGGCGGACCTTTTCGCCTTCCAGGGCCTCCGTCTCCTACAAACAAAATGGCGTGTCAAGCAGCCCCTCATATCATGTTGCGGTTACGTCTTTAGTTCTTGGTTTCGTTCTCCTTATTAACACGTACCCTTCTCTTTCAGCTACTGTCCCATTTCAGGATTCTGTCAGTCTTGCCTTCCAGATATTGTCACTCTTGCCTTCCAGGTATACTGTCACTCTTGCCTTCCAGATATATTGTCACTCTTGCCTTCCAGATATACTCAGATGCTCTTCCTCTTGTCTTCCAGATATACTGTCGATCTTCACTCGTGCCTTCAAGATATAGGGCTACTCTTTCTCTTGCCTTCCAGATATGCTGCCACTCTTGCCTTCCAGATATACTGTTCATTTTGCCTTCCAGATATACCATCCTTCTTGCCCTCCAGGTCGTACACTCTTGCCTTTATACTTTGTCCCTTTTCCAAATAATTTCCCTCTTTCTTGTCTTCCACGTTCTGTCCCTCTCCCAGTATCTGTACCTCTCTTCCTTAATTTTCTTCTTTCCTTCCTCCTTGTTCTCTTATGGCTCTGACCAACCCTCCCTTATAAATAATCCCTTTTCATCAGCGCATTGTATGTGCGTGTATAATAATATAAAAAGTAGTTGTGCGTGTCTTACCTCCATGAGGGTATTGGTGAGTTCGACTCGTCGCTGGCGACACCTTGCGGCCGCCAGTTTGTTCCTCTCGCGACGGACCTTGCGTCTGTCGTCATCTGGCGCTCCCTAAGGACGTCATCAACAAAACAGACATCAATGAAACGAAGAGCATTCGAAACTCATTACATGCATAGCCTTTTGTACACCAGCATAATATGGGCGCGATTAGTTGAATTGCTAATCGATTAGAATTAGGATTAGCAAAATCTTGTAGCTCATCGATTCGAATTAGAATTAGCTGTTTGTCTAAAATGTCTAATCAATTAGCTAATCGATTAGTTAAATTGCTAAGCGATTAGAATTAGAATTAGCTACTGAAATTTGCTAATTGATTAGAATTCGAAATTTTTTGTAACTAATCGATTAGAATTCGATTTTTTTAGCTAATCGATTGGAATTAGAATTAGCTGTTTGTCTAAACGATTAGGTAATCGTAATCTCCAAACTTCTAAAGCGCCACTCGAAAGCCAAGCGCAAGGCACCAGCTTATTCACGAGCGCTAATCTATCTTATAATCTAGAGTCTCTAGACTCTAATATACCCATCTCTGTTTAGAATTAGAAGTCATTGGATTAGATGTAGCTCATACCCTATGACTGCCGGTTGGATCCTGATGACCCAAGAGTTGCTGTTGATTGGATGCTGATGACGATGATGGACCACTGGCTCCGTATCCATCGTAGGACATTCGCGCTCTCTTGGCTGCTGCTGCTGATGTTGGAGACAGCCAGTCCTGCTCGCTTCCGGTGTCTGAGACGGACGAACAGGAGAGGTCATCGACCGGGGCAGCATAGGAGGAGGAGGAAGACGGTGGCACTCCCCTCTGTCCTTGGCAGTCCATCATTCGCCCTCGCTGGTCCATCTGCTGCTGAGGATGGTGAGGCTGCTGGCCCATCATGTCCAGACGACGCTTGTACATCTGCAAAGGGGTAGATACATTGGTAAGATTAATCGTGAAATTTATACAGCGCCCAAAAAAGCGAGGTCGCGGGAACCAACTTGTTCACAGGCGCTTAGGTATAGGTGAATCTGAAAAGTGATTTTAGCGGTGGTCATGATCGGCATAATTTATCAATACTTATCAATACAGACTTACATACGCGACACTGTTATCAATCAATCAGAATTTATATAGGGCCCCTCAAAGTTCTCTACTAAGAGGCGCTCCCGACCCAGGCCAGGCGGAAGAGAGCAGTCTCGAGCAACTAATATATAACGGGGAGTTCATATCTATAGCTCGCATGCAGGGTGCGACTTGTAGGGGAATTCGCCCCACCCAACGTGGTCCGAACTATCCCCGATGAAGACGCAGATCTCCTCTCACACGAATTTAGACTAGGCTATATATAGCCTGCAGAATACACTTCCCTATATATTTAACCCCTGTAGGCCTAATTAATTCCCTCACTGGTTATCTAGTATACCTCCCATGGCACTGAATTAACACTGACTGAGGATAATATAGGCCTACGTGTAGGCGTACGGCCTCACTGAACTTATAGCGTGGCAACCTTTCAAAATGGTGCCGTTTGAAAGGGTGTCACGTCATTTAAGATATCCGTGTAGGCCTATATACTGACCGTGCAAGCCCAAGATTCAAATCTCTGAAATAAGCTTAGCCAATAGTCAGCACACTATAGAAGGTATGCAAGCAGAGGCGGCCTTTGACAGTCTTTGCCAATTTTGTGCTATATTTATACGAGGACAAAAATGCTGCCCCTACTCATAAATGACGTCTTGACGGAAGTGACCATCCTGTATTTTGCCGGAATTTGCCGCCCCTTGAAAAATGCCGCTCTATATATAGGCAGCTGCCTATAGTATATATATATATATATATATATATATATATCCTATACATAAAGCCGGCTCTGTGTGCATGTCGACATTTGTGTATACGGAGTCGCAGTGTCGCAATGCTAAATCGATTTAGTTGACCTAACTGCGTCATCAGCCGTCGTGTGTGAATTATTATTATTGCAAACATTCCTAACGCGCTCAAAGTCACGCAGAAATGCGATTTCGACTGGTGAAGAGCAGTTAGATATTAGATATCCAGATGTTTGAAGGCCAATGAGAAAATAGTGAGTTTTCAGGCGTTTCTTAAAGGAAGAGATAAGAGTTCGAGCATCGAACAGATATAGGAGATTCCATTCCTTGGGGGCAGCAACGTGGAATGCACGAGAGCCCACGACAGTGCTACATCGAAGCTCAACCAAAAGACCCACATCCGAAGATCTCAGACATATACACGAGGCCGAAGCCTGATCAGATCTCTAAAAAAAAAGCGGACCACCTCACGCATCACGATGTGCTTCGTGTCGTTCGTGATAGGGTGGGACCTAAATAGTCGTGACATCAGTAGGTATCATTCTGCACAATGGTCCGAAACTCAAGGTTACGACAAGTAATTATATCTTTATATCTCAGGATTTCTTCAGTAAAGAAAAACCAAGTTCATATGTGAAGGTCAGGCAGCAATAGGCCTTAGTACTGACAGACAACTCAGGTGGACGGTGTTTGGGACTGGAGCTGTGAGAAGATAATACGAACAAGAATAGGATTTTTAAGACTCTTGTTTAGATCCTTATGAGTAATCCTGTGTTCCCGACGCCAGCCTTTTGGAGGCAATGGGTACGAATAAATGATTTCCATTGTCTTCGGTCATTTGTCAAGTCCATTGCTCCCCTTTGTGTCAGTCCAAGTGATGTTATGTCTTCATTTATATTATGTATCCATCGAACGTATTCTTGGTCTGCCTGCCTTTTTTCTTTTTCCTTCGAATCTTGCAGGTAGTGCATAATTATATTGTGTGGGATTCGATCTACTGGCATTCTCTCTACGTGTCCAAACCATCGGAGTCTTTGTTGAACGACTTCGTCTAACAGAATTGTTTGGATACCTAGTGATTGTCTTAAATATGCTATATCGTTTCTTATTTTCTGTAGTCTTGAAATCCTGCGATCTTCCGCAGCCAACTCATCTCTGCTGTAAGAATTCTGTTCTCATCTTGCTTTCGCATCGTCCAACATTCCGATCCGGTAGATAAATATGCCCCTAGGATATATAAACTGAGCATCTTGCAATCTCTTCTGCGCAGGTCTTTCAGTGTACGGAAAGCACATCTCCACAAATCCTATATCTTGATTCCGCCCCTTCCCCTTTCCCTCTCTGGCTGTTCCAATTCCAAACAAACGTCCACCCTATGGTGGTGGATGGCAGTGTGATTCTCCTTACAGAATTTATTTTAGTTATAGTTACAGTTATAGTTAATGTTTTTTTTTTAAATTTTAGTTATAGTTATAGTTATAGTTAGTATTATTTTTAGTTATAGTTATAGTTATAGTTAATGGATTTTTATTTTAGTTAATTCTAGTTATACTTAGTTACAATAATTAAGTCTATGAGCAAAATTGTGCGTATTAACACGCTCTTTCACAATTGTTCAGAGCTGTGAAAGCCTTTGAAGCATGGGTGCATTCAGCTTCATGAATACACAAGTTTCCAAAGTAACTGACAAATTGCATAATAAAAATATCGCATTTTTCGATCTCATTATTTTATGTCGAATCGTCCATATTGCACTTCCTTTCTAATTTTTTTGTATTAACTAAAATAAAGATGAATTTTCGTTATTGTTATTTTCGTTATAGTTATAGTTAATGATATTTTTTAGTTATAGTTATAGTTATCGTTAACGAAATCATTTTATTTTCGTTAACGAACATTTTCGTTATCGTTATCGTTAACGAGAATCATACTGGTGGATGGCGTTTTGAATAATAGTGGAGCTTCGTGGAATCTATCTGCCTGATTCCTCGATCTTGACCAGTGGCGTCTAACACCTGGAATGGGGAAAAAATCACTCTGGCCGATTGTACTAATTTTCGTCATGCAGATCGTTATTTATCCCATTAAACTAAACTGTTTTCGGCAAGTAAGTAAGTATAAGAATGAATGTACTTACTCACTCACTTACTTAAACCTCGTCTGCCGTAGTACCATGTTATTAATTCCGTTGAATTGCCTCTGTGGGCGCTATAGAAATCTCCAGATTACGTTGCGATCTTTCCCCCAACCAGCTGCCACTTGAACATAATTATAATTATAGTAGTAGCCTAGAAGACCGTACAAAGCTAGCCTGAGAGGTAGCCATGGGTATGAAGTGTTAGCGACTTCATTATCTTAGCCTCGGCATACGGCGGCGGCTGGCCAGTCCTCTTCCTCGCCGTCTCATAGTCCCACCGACAGTGTACGATCAGTGTACTCATTATAGCTGAGTTGGCTAGGGAGCGCAGATGGGACAGAAAATTCGAAAAAAATTCTGCCCTGGCGAGGATTTGAACCCCCGACCTCTCGGTTGGCAGTCCAGCACGCTAACCACTAGACTAAATTCACGAAAGAATTTCGCGCCTCTGAGTAGGTCCCTGAGGACGCTATATAAATTCCCAAATGAATGAATGAATGAATTTGATAGACTTGTGTGAACGGTCTAGACTCTATAGCGCATATACGGGATCGTATAGGGGTCCATAGAGTAGTGGTAACATCACTGGCGTGAAGATCAGTAGGAAGCGGGATCGATTCCCGCAACCTCCCAAAGGTCCACTCAGCCTATCATTCGCTAGACGGCGTTGGTAAAATGAGATGTAGGACTGATGGGCGCCTTGCATGGCTGTCGTATACAGTTAAATTCGACTCCTGTAATAACTTGTGATCATCCGTTCATACTGAATTGTAATCATACTGCGTTTGTCGGTTTGAAATAATAAAGAATATTATTATTATTATTATTATTATTATTATTATTATTATTATTATTATTATTATTATTATTATTATTATTATTATTATTATTATTATTATTTATTATTATTATAAGCTTCGATTCACATACCGTTTATGGCGATCTGAATTTAATCCACTTATTATCAGACCGAGTATCGGTATTCGTACGCTATCACTTCGGTATTATAGACTCCCTGTTGCTAGACGATTGACCTTGGTATTAAAACTCTTCTCCTACTTAATACAACCGTCCGATACCGTGTCAGCTTATTAATCCTTTTCTCGGTAGTAATCCTGAGTAATCTGGAGCAGGGACGACGCGTTGTTTTGGTTCTAGATTTTGCCCAGACGATCACTATATAAGAGCAACAGATGGGTTCGTTGTTGTCTGCGCTGTTTACCTACATACGCCCCGTGCTTCGGCCAGCCCGCGATGATCATCCCACTTAACTTTGTGGGCCAGTGACCGTTTGGACGCCTCGATTGGTCGCTGGGGAGTGGCCCATTCACGGCCCTAGCGTGGGTCTGGCTTCGGCTTGGAGCGGGTGGGAGTGAGGTCATAGAGATATGAGAGTGGAAGGAAGAGAGCGGTACATCGTGACATTCCGAGAATTGTTTTTGAGCATTCCGTCGACGCTGACTAATAATACACTTACCGTGCGTGGGCACGACCCAGTTTCCAGCCGTCTCATTCGCCGACGCCAGACGCTAAATTTAGGCTCGTTGGCCGAACCACTTTCGCTGCGTCTAATTGGACTTCGCTGAGCCATCTCTTCGCTGATTAAACACGTAAAAATTATCTGCGCTGTCATTGGTCCGACGTGAAGGCTCTCGCCTGAGGCAGCCAGTAGGCGGTTCCGCTATTAATCACGTGTCGTTTGGCAGTTCAACAACGCAATTGATTACTGTTTGGTAGTACCCCCCCAAGGGTAAGATAACCCCGTTTGATACACTCATAAAGGACCGAAATTTACCCGGACAAGACAAAGATGACTCAACAGCATCAAAGTTAAAAACACGCGAGGCCAGGGAGGCGGAGACAGCCTGGCGGTAGGATATTATATCAAGGTACCCTGTGGCACGGCTAAACGGGGCAAATGCCGATCTCTGGGTCCTATATATTGTTGCCCCTCTTGACCCCTCCTGATCCGGGTCAACACAGAACGATGAAAACAAACTGGCGCCAGCACTTGAAGTTTCAGCAGACGAGATAAAATCGGGGTATTCGACTGGGGTGGGGTAATAATAGGCCCACTTCCCACCCCTACCCAGGATCCCACCCCTACCCTACTCCTACAAGTAAACAGATACGACAGGTAGGCCTAGGGTAGACCTAAAACACTGCTTAGAGCAGTAACACGTGAACAGTCTTAACTGTTACAAGAAGTGACGCCAATCATCGTCGTTATGACTGCAAACATTGACTCTAATGTAAATACTAATATCTTATGCATATTTAGCATCTATATACTAAAGACATAGGCACAAGCTGTTGCAACAGTCGAATAGGACCGATTATGTACTCTGCTTAAATGTACATGTGATCTTGTTAATGACGCCAATCATCGTCGATATGACGGCGTCGTTAAATAAACGTATTACACACAGGTAGGCCTAGGCCTATATTATAATCAGTCGAACACCCACATCGTTTCAATCAATCAATCAGTGGCGGCGCCAGCATGGGGCTAGGGTGGGCTGAAGCCCGCCCCGCTATCGGTGGCTCAGCCCCCCCAAACAAAAGTGGGAAATCATTGCCAATGCCAGAGAGGATGGGAGAAATGGAAGGAATTGGGGTTTTAGCCCCCAAACCTGAAATTCTGGCGCCGCCACTGCAATCAATCAATCAATCAATCAATCAATCAATCAATCAATCAATCAATCAATCAATCAATCAATCAATCAATCAATCAATCAATCAATCAATCAATCAATCAATCAATCAATCAATCAATCAATCAATCAATCAATCAAAATCAACTGACGAAAACACGTACAGTCGTCCGATACAGGGCAATTCTGCCACTTCAAAAGCGGGGGAGTGGCCACTCGAGCCAGTTTACTTATAGGCCTACGTGTATCCGGGTTGACCATCACGTACGTACCTCGCGTGCTTCACAATCCACTTCGGCCGATCTGTTGCTCAGTAAAACCGCAGATTCAGGTCCTGGCTAAACAACATTCACCATTTCCAGCTAACTTGTCTGACCGTAGGCCTATACACCAGTCTTCGCAGACGCCCACTCGCACTTAAAGACCTTTATTGAACTGTTTACATCGAAGTGAACAACATCTCTTGCAATAACTTATGATAATGGCGTATAGCAGTATGGGAATTGTAAAAAAAATAACGGGGGTTGGGGGGGGTTAGACGTTGATTTATGTGCAGTTTGGGTGTGAAATGTAGACTTTACTATGGGAGCCTAAGACAGACTAGTGAGGTTGAACCCCCCGGCAATTCTCACCCTGGCGTATAGCATAATTATGTGCGAGGGTTGGTTGGTTAGTTAACATAACATAACATAACAAGGTTTATAGTGGCTCAGAAGACTTTCATCTGTGTCAGAGCCACTCACTCGAGCCTCATCCACTGCATCTTTAGGCCTACTCAGTATCCAATTTTATTGAGTCTCTTCTTGAACTTCTTGAACGGGGCAGTGTCATAACAATTAAAGACGAATGGCGTCGCCCTCCTCATTTATCCAGGCCTGGGAGTCTGGGACTGGCGCTACCAGCGGCGGAGTTACGTGTGGGACAACACGACCTCGGCTTATGTGAGTCACAATGTATACGCCTAGGGCACCCAATTCATCGCACACATCCGGTAGGCTATAACCAGGGAACTCAAAACACGAACTGACCTCTCACAATTAAGGGCCTCGAGATCGTCATTATCCACCCGAGGGGTCAAGTCAAATCCGTTAAGCGAATAATAACAATATACAATAGAACTCTATTTGATATTGTCCTCCTTCCAAAGTTCAGAAGTGCTACTGTGCAAGCACGACCATACGACAGAACATCGATGGTGCTGAGCAACTGTGCGTGAAGGACTTACACAATGACTGCCTCGGGTGAGGCTCGAACCCATAGGCCTACTCTGCGTTACAGGTGGAGCTCGACGGTAGTGATTAGCGCGCTGGACCGTCCATCGAGAGTTCAAATCCTCGCCTGCAGGGCAGAAATTTGGTTCGAGATTTCTGTTCCACCTGTACCCAGGCACCAGGATTTCAGGTTTGGGGGCTAAAGCTAAAAAAACCTTCCATTTTGTCCCCTCCTCGCTGTGATTTCCCACTCTTTTTTTGGGGGGGGGGGGCTAAGCACCCCCTAGCCCCCTGGCGCCGCCACTGCCTGTACCATCCTATAGCCAGCACTGCTATGTACACTTCCAAGTGGAATTACCTCCCGTCAATGGGACTTATGGGAGTCAATCCGTAGTAAGATTTCAGTTGGGTCCAAAGCTCATCCCTTCTGTGCTTGACGACTTGCTTATTTCCTCGGGGCTGTCACGCTCAGCTTGTACTGTTAGAGGCGCTTTAAATTCTCACATACGATAGGCTTACTGACCGTACACTGTCGGCGGGAAGATGAGACGGCGAGGGAGAGGACAGGCCAGTGAGGCCACCGCCTTCATATGCCGAGGCTAAGAAAATGAAGTCGCTAGCACCCGATGCTGCCTCTCCGGCTAGCACAAGGGACTTCTTCACCTTAATCTTGGTCCGTTTTGGTCAAAAGTTAGAATCATGTTATAACCGCGTTCGTTAGTCGCAAAAGTGCATCACAAATCATTACACATTAATTAAACATAGAATTTTCAATAATTAAGTCAATAAATAGTTACAAAATAGGCCTAAAATTAAAACATGCACTACGATGCAGTTCGAGGGTGAGCTCTGACAAATTTAAATAGTTCTAAGACAAAAATATATCTAAAATTAAACGCGTCTGACACAAGTAGGCCTAAGCAGATATTACCAGTCAAAACCGCTAATTTCGCACAAAGCAAATTAATTTACGACTAACATCATTTTGAACAAACAAACTATCGATCATTCTGAAGGAAATAATTAATTAATTAATTAACTAATTAATATGTTACACAATCGGATAAAACTAGCAAGCTGAACAGAGCCTTCACCTAGCACTCAACAAAATATGTCTATTCAGGTTGCTGTGTTAAATAAAGTCCTAAAGATTCCGAAAAGCTAAAACTCCGCCATTGTCGTACACTCGGGTGGCGCCAGTCCCAAGTCTGAATACAGCAGGAGGGCGACGTTAATCGTCTTTGCTATGAAACAGTAACAACTATAACAACAACTGAAAGCTAATGTTTTTACTATGGAACAGCAGTCAAAATGGTTTATAGCAGGGTGTCAAACATTTTTAATAGCGGGCCTGTGGGCTGTGGCAATATTGCAAGTGGTGGGCCAAGGTGCCGAAGACGTCTGTGCAAAATGGAGATAGGGATCTTGAAGGGGCTTGGGGAGCCCGTCCCCAGAATTTTTTGCAAAGCTAAATCTGAAATGGTGCATTTTTCAGCATACCAACAGTCAAATTAGGCATAATAAATCTTAATTTTGATCCTCATTATCAGTCACGAACATCACATAAAACTCATAAAGCCTTAAAATGACAAATTCTAACTTTTATTCTCAAATTGTGTAGTCTTTAGGCAAGGCTCTGGGGGCCAAAAATCAACGTCGGCGGGCCAGTGGGCCGACTCTTTGACACTCCTGGTTTATAAGGAAAGGGTTAAGCATCTCCTACATCTGGTTTGACAGTCCAGCACAATATCCGCTAGTCCATCTATAAAAAATTTATATAGCGCCCCTTCAAGATATCTACTCATCGTCTATGGCAGTGCAATAAAGACCTAAAAATTCATCACCTCTAACGAATCACAAACAGCAAATGCTGAGCACGTATCTTATATATAATCAGCAGTGACCTCAATTGCTTGCAGTTCAGAGAATGCCCTGCAGAAATGTTATTATACACATACACACGTGCACACACACACATACACATACATGTCACACATACATCAAACACGTACAACACACACACCACTCACACATACACACACATCACTCGCGCACACACACACATATATTACGACCAGTAACACAGTCACACACAGTCACACACACACACACACACACACACACACACACACACACACACACACACACACACACACACACACACACACACACACACACACACACACACACACACACACACACACATACTTCAAACACACCTACACACACACACACACACAAAACAAGTGCCTACGATTAATAATCAATAATCAATACATTTCAGCATCAGCAAAACTTAGACACAACCATTACAACGAAACTCAGTCAAAGCATAATCGAGTATTTTTTTGAACAATAATCCGGTCATGCGACAGACGCATGCGCTAAAAGACCAACAGAAAAGATCCTTCTACGTCACACGTCGATCAATAAACCAGTCCTTTTCTCTTCATGTGAGCAACAGCATAGATATATCAATCAATCATAATTTACATAGCACCCCTTCAAGATCTCCACTCAGAGGCGCTCCCGACGCAGGCCTGGCAGAAGAAAACAGCCTTAAGGCTCTCCTGTCTTTACAACAGCCGGTCCGAAGGTCGGAATTTACTACCTGTGTGTATTCTATCAGTTCCCGAATGTTACTCAGGCCTAGACTTACCGTAATGCTTATCTGTTTCAACAATATATAATACAACTGGATTTGATACTGCCCTCATTCCAAAGTTCAGAAGTGCACATATGACCATACGACAGAACATCGATGGCGCTGAGCAATTGTGAGTGAAGGACTTGCTCAAGATCCTTACACAGTGACTGACTCGGGCGAGGCTCGAATCCGTATTCTCTGCGCTACAGGCCCAGTGGAAGTGCTCTTATTTGCTGGAGACTGGCTTCTCTGGTTTTCCCGATCCCTATTCGAATTTCAACCAGATTATGGTTTTATCACGGTTTCACTTGCAGTCACCATCTATACGATAATGGTGCCATAGAAATCACTAGATAGGATATGAAAATAGATATGTGGTGGAACTAGGGCAAGTCAGGTGAAATGAGGTCAAGTCAAGTCAAAGGAGGACAGGTCAGGTGAAAATAGATCAGGTCAGGCGAAATGAGATCAAGTTAGGTTAAATGAGGGCAGGTCAAAGGAGGACAGGTCAAGTGAAATGAGACTGGTCAGGTTAAATGAGGGCAGGTCAGGTCAAACAAGATCAGGTCGGGTCAAATGAAACCAGGTTAGGTCAAACGATAGCGGGTCAGGTCGATCACCAGCCTCTGTTGAAAGCACAAGTCTGATATGAATCGTCTGTGGTGAGATGAGAGCTTTATGATTTGGGATGAGGAAGGCCACGGGTGAGCGGAATGAGACAGCTGAACGGACCGGCCTGGAGTAGAAATGGATGTTCAAGGAGTTCAAAGGCCGTCGCCCTTTGGTCGACATCTCGCATGAGCATCCGTTCGAGAAATCCATGCAGACGACTTGAAACCTATGCAAGACAGGCATATGATGAAACGTATGTAAAACACGATCAAACATGTGAAATAAACATATGATTAAAGTCATAAAACATAAGAAACCCATGTAAAAGAAACAGGTCTATGAGGCATATGTAAAACTATCAGATCGCAAATTCCATCTCAGAGAGTAATCTATTGTAGCTATCATCATGAACAAGACCTCGGGCGATGGTCACTTCAACTGTAAAACCATACCAGATAATAACGACAATAACAAGAAATAATAGTAACAAACAATTAAAGAACAATTACTGTATAGTACTTCTAAGAATAATATTTATCATCTGTAAAATTCAAAACTCCAGTAAAATTCAAAACTCCAGTATTCAAAACTTATGTAGACAAGCATGTTTCCTAAAAAAGTGTGGTTATATATGTATGTATGTGACACTTCATACAGTATCTTTAAAGCACATCTAAAAGTTCTAAATGAAATCATAAAGAAAAGGACATGATCACAGAATTCACATGCTTACCCGGTGTCCACTTTTGAGTTTTGGAGCGGGTAAATCCCTGATTCTTCTCATGGCCTGAAGCGGGGGCTCGTTGAAGAACGGTGGTTCCCCATCCACCATTTCAATAACCATGATCCCAAGAGACCAGATGTCTATCTGTTACGAAACAGAGAATCGAACATATAATAATAATCTTCGTTTATTGATTCAAACTGACATAAAATCAAATTGTTCTTTATTATTTCACAATTTCAGTTACAGTTCATGAGTACAGCATTTCATAAAATAAACAATTATTAAAAAGTAGGCACAGATTAGTTGGTTGCATGAATGCAGTATGATTACAATTCATAGTATGAACGGATGATCGCAAGTTATTACAGCTAATCAATTACAATTATAATTAGCTGTTTGTCTAATCGATTTTTGTTATCTAATCAATTAGAATCTAATCAATTAGAATCCAACTGATTAGTTACCCACCTCTGGTCTCCTCAAACATTATATTAAATGCACCATATTAGATATATTCATAGAAACATTCATACACACATGCATTCATACAACCTGCATCATTGGCCGAACTGCCTCAATGAAGGCGTTATAGGCCGTGAGGTGCCCTTACCTCTGTTCCGTAGGGCAGTCGGGACAAGACCTCGGGAGCCATCCAGTAGGGGGTCCCTACAAACGACTTCCTCTTGGTAAGATCGGGCGTCACTTGGGCGCAGAAACCAAAGTCAGACAACTTCACCTGCAGAGAAAAGAGACATGGAATATCAAACAGGTGTTTTGCCAAGCCAAACCATAGCATTTGCACCCTGATGAAAAAAATTTCCTTTTGAATAAGAGAAATCCTCTGTTCTAGCCCTGTTAGCTATGCTTCTATCATCGCCATCTCTACCTTTCTCTCCCTGTTTGATTTCCTGTCAGCTTTCATCTCTATCTCTGTTTCTCTCATTCTTTGTCTGTCTCTCTTTCTGTCTGTCTCTCTTTCTGTCTGTCTTTCTTTCTGTCTTTCTCTGTCCCTTTGCCTGTCTCTCTCTCTCTTTCTTTATGTCTCTATCTCTTTCTCTCTGCCTCTTTCTGTCTTTGTCTCTATCTCTCTCAGTCTCACCCTCTGTCTCTTTCTCTCTTTCTGTCTGTCTGTCTCTTTCTCTCTATTTGCCCATCTCTCTCTTTCTGGTCTGTCTCTAGCTCTCTCAGTTTCTCTCTGTCTCTCTCCATCTGTCTCTCTCTGCCTGTTGCTGTCTTTCATACATTTCAGCGCCACTGTCATACATCCATGAGAAAAACAGCCCACATGAAATCAGTTAAGAAATCTGCAATGATAAAACCGAAGCCTACCTTTCCATCGGCAGCAAGGAGGATGGAGTCGGACTTGATGTCTCGATGGATAACACCGCTTGAATGGAGGAAGGCAAGTGCACTAAGGCAGGACTTACAGATCGTGGCAATCTGCTCTTCATTCAACCTAAAACCAATTCACGGCCAACTTCTTACAACAGATAAATGACGTCTTAGATGACTAAGCAGAACGGCTCTTTACTAGAAAGTCAGTATTCATTCGTCCGTTAATTCATTCATTCATGTTAGTTCAGTCTTTCATGCATTAATTCATTCATACATTAATTCATTCATCCATTCACTCATTGATCTGTTCACTCATTGATCTGTTCATTCATTCATTCATTCATTATTCATGCGTTACTTCATTCAGCCGTTAACTCACTCATGCGTTAATTCACTCATGTGTTAATTCACTCATGTGTTAATTCATTCATCCGTTCACTCATTCATCCATTCGCTCACTCATTCATTTGCTCATTCATCTGTTCATTCATATCCCTGTAAGCTCACCTGGCCTGGGTGACGATCTCGTTGAGAGCCCCACCCTCCATGTACTCCATGACAACCCACAGTTCATCACCCACCAGGAAACTATCGTACATCGTCACGATGTTCGGATGATGGAAATCTCGCATTATGACGACCTAAGACAACATCGCAAGAAAACACGATTAACAGTCTTTATACACACATCTAATCATACATTCATTCATACATACAATCATACACATATTCGTGCATATACACACAATCATACATATATACAATCGTGCATATACAATCATACATAAATACAATCGTGCATAAAACTGCATACATACAATCATACATACGTTTTTAAAAGTTTGGAGCCCGATAGCGCATTGGATAACATCTGGCACAGAGACCGAGAGGTACCGAGTTCGAGCCCCGTAGGGCGGATATGCTTTGTAGGCTGCTATTAGCGCCGTGTATTGCAGGCTGTCTGTTCTGTTAGTAGTTAAGCTTTAAATTGCATAACATGTAAATGTACAGCGCAGTGCGTTTGTCAGGCGCTTGATTAAAGAAAAGATATTATATTATTATTATTATTATACAAACAATCGTGCATACATACAGACATATACAAAAAGACAGATATTAAACATTCAAACAGACATAAATACATACATTTAAACATACAAACAGACATACATACTCAGCTGTTCCTCATCGTGGCTCAGCTAAAAGACTCGCAATTGATGAACACAGGCAACAAGGAGCAAAAACATTAGTAGTGATTTAAGGTAGGGTGGTGTGCTAGTGCTGAGGGCTTTGTAGGCTATGCCTTACATAGAAAGCAGCACAGTAAAAATAATAATTAATAATAATAATAATAATAATAATAATAAGGCAATTTAAATAGAGCCTCTTAACAGAGGGTAGCACTGTAGCACTGACCTCATTGAAGAGCAGTTCCCTTCTCTGTTGCTTCCGAATGTTCATCTTTTTAACGGCTACTTTAAGACCATTCGATCGATCGACCGCTGTGCAGACGACTCCGCTCGATCCTTCTCCAATCTTTACAAAGTTGTCCAGATTACGCTGTGGATCGCCGTTACTTACGACCATCGCAAGAGCCTTTCGGAACTACAAAACAATGGTTAATTGATCAACCAATCAATGGTGAGGAAACTGTCATTTGATCACAAATCAATGGTGAGCAAACTGTGTTAATCTATCAACCAATCAATGGCAAGGAAACTGTGTCAATCTATCAACCAATCAATGGTGATGCAATTGTGTGAATTTATCAACCAATCAATGGTTAGGCAACTGTCAATCTATCAACCAATCAATGGTGAGGAAACTGTGTCAATCTATCAGCCAATCAATGGTTAGGTAACTGTGTCAATCTACCAACCAATCAATGATGAGGCAACTGTGTCAACCAATCAGAATAAAAACAAACCCAACCAAACAATCAGTTAACAACCACAGTTCAATCAAGCGATCAACCACAGGGTTAAATCAATCAAAAGTCGGTCACAATCTCTCCAATATAATTTCAAAACGTCGAAAACATTTTCCACTGGTTACCTGTTCGTGAGAGATCTTCTGCTGTTCGGACAGCGGAGACGACAGTGTCCGCACGCTCAAACTCTGTTCTGTTTCTGCGCTTGATTCAAGCGTTGAAGAACCGTAAGAAGGACGGAGATTCTGCTGGTAACCGTACCCCTGCTGACCGTAATTACCCTGCACGTTTATTCCCTGCTACACAACAAACCAAGATACGACAGCGTAAAAGTCAGACAATTATCGCTCGTCAATTATTGTTATTATTACAGCGCTTTTGTGAGATACTTAAAAGTAAGTGTTCTGGTACATACAATACTATTTATTTCATTATTATTAATATTATCTTTTTAGCCCCAAGGTACCTCAGATCCCTGAGGAATTAAAAACTTATCTGGAGAATACAAAGAAACCATTCTGGGACGGCTACAAGAAGACAAAGTAGATCGGTACCTTAGGCTAGCCCTATTAAGGGACTGCTCTTCTTCTTCTTCTAACAATTAATTAATCGATAATTCTTAGATAGTTAATGATTAAAATTTTTTTAATCGTTAACAGCCCTAAAAATGAGTCATAGTAATAATTATTATTGTTGTTACAATTACCTGTTTTCCTGGAGAAACATGTTGATTGATTTGTTGCCTTTCATGGTCCAGTTGGTCTTTCTGAGCAATCCGTCCCTGCTGCCTTGTGTTATTCCCAGGTGGCCTCGACACATCCGTGCCATTCCTAGGTCCGTTATACGCAGACGAGATCGAATTCTCCGACTCGCGGACGGACGGCACGAATCCATTGGCCGTCGAAGGCCGCGTCGAAGATCCCGGATGGTTGTCATGGTAACCGCTCTGCGATGCAAAATGGTTGCTATGGCCACCGGGATGTGGTCCTTGCTGCCTACCGGCGTAGTTGCCGTGGGCGCTCAACCTTCCGTCAAGTTCGTGATTGGACGGAGGGAAACGATTGTGACCCGAAAGTTGGGACTGGTGGTTCGACGACGCATGAGACCCGGGAGGACTTCTTCCGTCACGGGAAGAGGACCGGAAGCCGGCGTGGGAAGAGTTGGAGGAGTACGAAGGGGGACCATCCTCGTCGTCTTGTTCGTAGAGGGGGGAGGACTGTGGGTTGTGACGCAGTCGTGAGGGCGGACTGTCCTGGCGAAGGGAGTTTGATCGTGCGACGGATATGACCTGTTGAGTGTCAGTGTAACTACTGCCACGAACGATTACCTAAGATAAACAAAAAGCAAAAAACTGATTCAAAACTGATGTATGGCACGCTAATTTCTTTTTAATTTGGCACGTTAATATCTTGTTATTAATCTCTAAGTAATCTGCCACAGATTATCTCTTATTAATCTGGTACATTAATCTCTTATTAATCTGGTACATTAATCTCTAATTAATCTTACACATTAATCTCTTATTAATCTGACACATTAATCTCTTATTAATCTGACAAATTAATCTCTTATTAATCCGACACTTTAATCTCTTATTAATCTGGCATATAAATACCTTGTCATTAATAATATTAAATTAAATAATGTTCAATAAAAAAACCAATAATAAACAATAATAACGACAAAACTTTAAAATATTGAAGCTCCTGTCCAAATTGTTCTAGTACAATGCTCTCCAACTGTTTCAAACTAAACTCAAGCAATTTTTATTTCCAGTATAAAAGCAAATAGAAATAACGAGTGCAGCAACAAAACAAATTCCCAACACACAATTAATTAATTAGTACAACACAAAATTAATTACCTAGCACAATAAGTTCACCATAACTCACCTTAACAGGGGTAATGGTGGATGGATCAACGAGAGGTCGCGGCCGTGCTCTCTGTACCGGTTCCACTATGCTCGCCCACTGCGTTGGCAGCCCGACAAATGCTCCTTGCACGTTGTCGTAGCCCGTATGGACTCGGTGCTCAAAGTTGCTCGGACCAGAAATCTCTGGACGCTTTTTCTTTCGGCCAAACATCGTGTACAGAACTTCTAAGTCCGCTGCAAAGTAAAGCATTTAAATTTATAACGGGCTTTGCACCAGAACCGCAAAGCAAATGACCTATTGACTCAATTCACCAGAACCACAAAGCAAATGACCTATTGACTCAATTCACCAGAACCGCAAAGCAAATGACCTATTGACTCAATTCACCAGAACCGCAAAGCAAATGACCTATTGACTCAATTCACCAGAACCACAAAGCAAATGACCTATTGACTCAATTCACCAGAACCACAAAGCAAATGACCTATTGACTCAATTCACCAGAACCGCAAAGCAAATGACCTATTGACTCAATTCACCAGAACCACAAAGCAAATGACCTATTGACTCAATTCACCAGAACCATAAAGCAAATGACCTATTGACTCAATTCACCAGAACCGCAAAGCAAATGACCTATTGACTCCATTCACCAGAACCACAAAGCAAATGACCTATTGACTCAATTCACCAGAACCGCAAAGCAAATGACCTATTGACTCAATTCACCAGAACTACAAAGCAAATGACCTATTGACTCAATTCACCAGAACCACAAAGCAAATGACCCATTGGCTCAATTCACGTTTGCCCCAAGTATGACCAATTGGATTTCAACCATGCTTCTCCAAATGGTAACGATTTTTGAGTATGATTTCACTTGAACCCGATTTCCGAAAAAAGGTGAAAATGCTAAATTTACCGAATTCCTGAACACAACTTTTCCACCAAACGTTCGAATCCTGAAAACCAGTACATGCTAGTCGGCCAATATCCTGAACAGCACCTTCGAAAATATCTTGAAAAGTTAGATTTTCGAAAATGATTTTTGTAACTTTGAAAATAGATTTTGGGAATCCAGTGAAAATTCTATTTCGAGGATTTTGGATTCGTTCAAGCCCAAGAAAACTAGCAACAAGTGCAATCAGTTTGAAAAATCGGCAAGCTTATAGTATCAAGGGTTGAAGGATATAGTGAGTTAGTTTACCGGCGTCAGGAGTGTCGGTTAGGGTTAAGTTAGGCGTCGCGAGGGTCGGTTCTAAGGGTCACAGTTAGGGTTAGTGTCGTTATTAGAAAACCTGATACCATCTGGCGTCCGCGCAGCATGCCCAGATACTGGCATTCTATTAGTTTCATGGACCTGTAGGCTAACATTCAGTATCTTTGGACCAAGCAATGTAGTGCGCCCAAATTGGTCGATATAAATGACACATGGAGTACAACTTACACGGAGATGATTCTCAACCGTTCTTATATGGTATATTTTGGCATGTTACGCGAAATGTACCATTTTCCCATGCTTTCTAATGACGACACTAACCCTAACCCTGACCCTAACCGACCCTCACGACGCCTAACCTGACTCTAACCGACCCTCACGACGTCTATGGGCCTCCCACGATGCCTGACCGGGATCGGACGCCATGCGGTCCACGAAACTAATAGAATGCCCAGATACTGACTGTATAATCCTTCAGCCCACGATACTATAAGTCTGCCGAAAAATCATAGATAAAAGCGAATGACCCTACTCAGTAGACACAGCTGAAGAAGACCGTAGCAATGTACCGTACGCTCACGCAGGTAACGGACGTGGTCGTAAATACCAGAGCGGTTCGTCAAAGAATTAGTCTATTGTCTGCGAATGAATGGAATACCTGTACTACCGGTATGTGTACTCTCCAACCACCCTTTCAAACTTCACGATCGGCTATCAATTCTGCGCTGTTGATCGGCCGAATTATTCGATTAAGTCACGCCGTTCGTTCCTTTGTTGTCGATTTCTTTTCAGCGAAATTTTTTTGGCCAGTAAAAATCAAATAAACGATGATTAATTTTGAAACAACTCCAAACACCGGGATTACTCATCTGTACACCTGAGCGACATCGTTGGCGTTGCCACGGCTGCGGTTTAAGTATCGCGTTGGGCTTATTAAACTTGCGCTATATGATTATGACCAGTAATCGTAATCGTAATCTCCAAACTTCTAAAGCGCCACTCCAAAGAGCCAAGCGCAGGGCACCAGCTTATTCACGAGCGCTGCGTCTAGTCAGAGGGGTTGTCCAAAAGAGTAGTCCGAGAGAGGTCCGAGTCCGGTTTCCAGAGGATCAGAGAGGCCCAGCAGATGTTAAGGCGGGTGTCTATGATAGTGATGATGATAAGCGCTACGATGCTACCACTTTGCATTAATTTCAGAAATCACAAGATATTCCAAAAACATTCCCAAGATTAACCAAAAGTGTACCAAAGAATCCAAAGTTACTGAAAATGAAAGTGTTGTGATGAATATGAAATACGTTTCAATAATCAAAATTATTGTTAACAAAAATGCCGAGCTAAATCGATAGAGTACAAGCCGCACCGATAGAGTATAAGACAAACCGATAGAGTACAAGGCAAACCGATAGAGTACAAGGCAAACGATAGAGTAGAAGCCAAGCAGAGGCAAGCTAAACCGATAGAGTACAAGCCAAACCGATACAAGCCAAACGATAAGTACAAGCAAAACCGATAGAGTACAAGGCAAACCGTTAGAGTACAAGCCAAACCGATAGAGTACAAGCAAAACCGATAGAGTACAAGCCAAACCGATAGAGTACAAGCCAAACCGATAGAGTACAAGCCAAACCGATAGAGTACAAGCCAAACCGATAGAGTACAAGCCAAATCGATAGAGTACAAGCCAAACCGATAGAGTACAAGCCAAACCGATAGAGTACAAGCCAAACCGATAGAGTACAAGCCAAACCGATAGAGTACAAGCCAAACCGATAGAGTACAAGCCAAACCGTTAGAGTACAAGCCAAACCGATAGAGTACAAGCCAAGACCGCCAAATAGAGTACAAGCCAAACCGATAGAGTACAAGCCAAACCGATAGAGTACAAGCCAAACCGATAGAGTACAAGCCAAACCGATAGAGTACAAGCCAAACCGTTAGAGTACAAGCCAAACCGATAGAGTACAAGCCAAACCGATAGAGTACAAGCCAAACCGATAGAGTACAAGCCAAACCGATAGAGTACAAGCCAAACCGATAGAGTACAAGCCAAACCGATAGAGTACAAGCCAAACCGATAGAGTACAAGCCAAACCGATAGAGTACAAGCCAAACCGATAGAGTACAAGCCAAACCGATAGAGTACAAGCCAAACCGATAGAGTACAAGCCAAACCGATAGAGTACAAGCCAAACCGATAGAGTACAAGCCAAACCGATAGAGTACAAGCCAAACCGATAGAGTACAAGCCAAACCGATAGAGTACAAGCCAAACCGATAGAGTACAAGCCAAACCGATAGAGTACAAGCCAAACCGATAGAGTACAAGCCAAACCGATAGAGTACAAGCCAAACCGATAGAGTACAAGCCAAACCCGTTAGAGTACAAGACAAACCGATAGAGTACAAGCCAAACCGATAGAGTACAAGCCAAACCGATAGAGTACAAGCCAAACCGATAGAGTACAAGCCAAACCGATAGAGTACAAGCCAAACCGTTAGAGTACAAGCCAAACCGATAGAGTACAAGCCAAACCGATAGAGTACAAGCCAAACCGATAGAGTACAAGCCAAACCGTTAGAGTAGAGAGTACAAGCCAAACCGATAGAGTACAAGCCAAAACCGATAGAGTACAAGCCAAACCGTTAGAGTACAAGCCAAACCGATAGAGTACAAGCCAAACCGATAGAGTACAAGCCAAACCGATAGAGTACAAGCCAAACCGATAGAGTACAAGCCAAACCGATAGAGTACAAGCCAAACCGTTAGAGTACAAGCCGATAGAGTACAAGCCAAACCGATAGAGTACAAGCCAAACCGATAGAGTACAAGCCAAACCGTAAGAGTACAAGCCAAACCGATAGAGTACAAGCCAAACCGATAGAGTACAAGCCAAATCGAATAGAGTACAGGCCAAACCGATAGAGTACAAGCCAAACCGTTAGAGTACAAGCCAAACCGAATAGAGTACAAGCCAAACCGATAGAGTACAAGCCAAACCGTTAGAGTACAAGCCAAACCGATAGAGTACAAGCCAAACCGATAGAGTACAAGCCAAACCGACAGAGTACAAGGCCAAACCGATAGAGTACAAGCCAAGCCGATAGAGTACAACCCAAGCCGATAGAGAACAAGCCAAACCGATAGAGTACAAGCCAAACTGATAGAGTACAAGCCAAACCGATAGAGTACAAGCCAAACCGATAGAGTACAAGCCAAGCCGATAGAGTACAAGCTAAACCGATAGAGTACAAGCCAAACCGATAGAGTACAAGCCAAACCGATAGAGTACAAGCCAAACCGTTAGAGTACAAGCCAAACCGATAGAGTACAAGCCAAACCGATAGAGTACAAGCCAAACCGAATAGAGTACAAGCCAAACCGATAGAGTACAAGCCAAACCGATAGAGTACAAAGCCAAACCGATAGAGTACAAGCCAAACCGATAGAGTACAAGGCAAACCGATAGAGTGCCAAACCGATAGAGTACAAGCCAAACCGATAGAGTACAAGCTAAACCGATAGAGTACAAGCCAAACCGATAGAGTACAAGCCAAACCGATAGAGTACAAGCCAAACCGATAGAGTACAAGCCAAACCGATAGAGTACAAGCAAAACCGATAGAGTACAAGCCAAACCGTTAGAGTACAAGCCAAACCGATAGAGTACAAGCCAAACCGTTAGAGTACAAGCCAAACCGATAGAGTACAAGCCAAACCGATAGAGTACAAGC
Source organism: Aporrectodea caliginosa (assembly GCA_020284085.1). NCBI lineage: Eukaryota > Metazoa > Annelida > Clitellata > Crassiclitellata > Lumbricidae > Aporrectodea > Aporrectodea caliginosa. Next base: position 978,822 of record JACEVL010000501.1, read on the forward strand.
AAAAACCGATAGAGTACAAGCCAAACCGATAGAGTACAAGCCAAACCGATAGAGTACAAGCCAAACCGATAGAGTACAACAAAGCGATAGAGTACAAGCCAAACCGATAGAGTACAAGCCAAACCGATAGAGTACAAGCCAAACCGATAGAGTACAAGCCAAACCGTTAGAGTACAAGCCAAACCGATAGAGTACAAATTTTAAACCGATAGAGTACAAGCCAAACCGTTAGAGTACAAGCCAAACCGATAGAGTACAAGCCAAACCGATACAAGAGTAAACCGATAGAGTACAAGCCAAACCGATAGAGTACAAGCCAAACCGATAGTACAAAGTACAAGCCAAACCGATAGAGTACAAGCCAAACCGATAGAGTACAAGCCAAACCGTTAGAGTACAAGCCAAACCGATAGAGTACAAGCCAAACCGATAGAGTACAAGCCAAACCGATAGAGTACAAGCCAAACCGATAGAGTACAAGCCAAACCGTTAGAGTACAAGCCAAACCGATAGAGTACAACAAAGATAGAGTACAAGCCAAACCGAAAGAGTACAAGCCAAACCGATAGAATACAAGCCAAACCGATAGAGTACAAGCCAAACCGATGATAAAGCCAGTTGAACACAAGCCAAACCGATAGAGTACAAGCCAAACCGATAGAGTACAAGCCAAACCGTTAGAGTACAAGCCAAACTGATAGAGTACAAGCCAATTTAAACCGATAGAGTACAAGCCAAACCGATAGAGTTCAAGCCAAACCGTTAGAGTACAAGCCAAACCGATAGAGTACAAAGATAGAGTACAAGCCAAACCGATAGAGTACAAGCCAAACCGTTAGAGTACAAGCCAAACCGATAGAGTATAGCTAAGCCGATAGAGTACAATTAAGCCGAACCGATGGAATAGGAGTCTTAAGCTGGTAGAGTAGGGAAAAACCGTTTGAGTACAAGCGAAACCGATAGAGTACAAGGCAAACCAATAGAATAGGCAAACCGAGTACAAGCCAAACCGATAGAGTACAAGCCAAACCGATAGAGTACAAGCCAAAACCGATAGAGTACAAGCCAAACCGATAGAGTACAAGCCAAACCGATAGAGTACAAGCCAAACCGTTAGAGTACAAGCCAAACCGTTAGAGTACAAGCCAAACCGATAGAGTACAAGCCAAACCGAATAGAGTACAAGCCAAACCGTTAGAGAACAAGCCAAACCGATAGAGTACAATCCAAACCGATAGAGTACAAGCCAAACCGATAGAGTACAAGCCAAACCGTTAGAGTACAAGCCAAACCGATAGAGTACAAGGCAAAACCGATAGAGTACAAGCCAAACCGATAGAGTATAAGCCAAGCCGATAGAGTACAAGCCAAACCGTTAGAGTACAAGCCAAACCGTTAGAGTACAAGCCAAACCGATAGAGTACAAGCCAAACCGATAGAGTACAGCCAAACCGATAGAGTTCAAGCCAAACCGTTAGAGTACAAGCCAAACCGATAGAGTACATAGAGTACCAAACCGATAGAGTACAAGCCAAACCGATAGAGTACAAGCCAAACCGATAGAGTACAAGCCAAACCGATAGAGTACAAGCCAAACCGTTAGAGTACAAGCCAAACCGATAGAGTACAAGCCAAACCGATAGAGTACAAGCCAAACCGTTAGAGTACAAGCCAAACCGATAGAGTACAAGCCAAGCCAAACCGATAGAGTACAAGCCAAACCGATAGAGTACAAGCCAAACCCGATAGAGTACAAGCCAAACCGATAGAGTACAAGCCAAACCGATAGAGTACAAGCCAAACCGATAGAGTACAAGCCAAACCGTTAGAGTACAAGCCAAACCGATAGAGTACAAGCCAAACCGATAGAGTACAAGCCAAACCGTTAGAGTACAAGCCAAACCGTTAGAGTACAAGCCAATCCGAATAGAGTACAAGCCAAACCGATAGAGTACAAGCCAAGCCGATAGAGTACAAGCCAAACCGTAGAGTACAAGCCACACCGATAGAATACAAGCCAAACCGATAGAGTACAAGCCAAACCGTTAGAGTACAGGCCAAACCGTTAGAGTACAAGCCAAACCGATAGAGTACAAGCCAAACCGATAGAGTACAAGCCAAACCGATAGAATACAAGCCAAACCGATAGAGTACAAGCCAAACCGTTAGAGTACAAGCCAAACCGATAGAGTATAAGCCAAACCGATAGAGTACAAGCTAAGCCGATAGAGTACAAGCCAAACCGTAAGAGTACAAGCCACACCAATAGAATACAAGCCAAACCGATAGAGTACAAGCCAAATCGTTAGAGTACAGGCCAAACCGATAGAGTACAAGCCAAACCATTATAATGTACAACTAAATATACCATTCTGTGCAGAAATGAATGCTGAATCCATTGGTATATTACAAGTTATGATATGTAAAACCAAACACGAAATCCAGGGGGGTGGTGGTAACCACCCCCCCTTGGTAGCCAGTGTTACAAAAAAAGCTTGGTAGCCCTCGGGTTAACCGTAATCATCCGCTCATACTACGCCTTGTAGTCATACTGCGTTCATGTCAGTTTGAATTAGTAATAAACAGGAATATTATCATGATGCCGAAGACATCAATCGGTGCTGTAATCGCATCCAAAAATCATAATCGATTGGATAAGCTAGGTGGAATAATAATAATAATAATAATAATATTAATAATAATAATAATAATAATAATAATAATAATAATAATAATAATAATAATAATAATAATAATAATAATAATAATAATAATAGTAATTAATAGCAATTAATAGTAATTAATAATAATTAATAATAATTAATAATAATAATAATAAATAAATAAACCAATAATATATAGTTATATAATCAACATTATCTAAAATGAATAAATAAATGCAACCGTTCGTAGAAGCAGACAATGAAAGTGTTCTGCGAAAAGAAAGTAGGCCTAACTACTTGACAGCAACGCTTACACGATATTTATTGACCATAACAACTGTTTATTTCTATAGATACCACGAAACATTTTCCATCAGTTCACAGCCATAGTTTATTCTGTCACTGAAAGCAACGAGGCGTGTACGTCACGAATGCCTGCGCACCTGATCACATCCGGTTTCTGAAACGGAAGTGGACGAACAGATCATTCACGGTTCAGTGGCGTCCAGTTCAGTGGGTAAGAACGGGGTGTCCAACGAAATCGCTTTGTTTACGGATCGCCGCGTTTGCGATAACTGGACTTGGCAATATGTCGGTCAATGGCCTTGTTTATCGATTACGAATTGTAGGCTATAAAGGAGAGGCGTGATGTCATCGCGTGCGATTACTGGGTTACTGCGGAGGCAATTGGCAAACAGCAACGAGCGGGATAAGTTTTGGTTTTGAATAGCAGTTATCTATAGATTCTATAACGTCTTCCTCCTCTTTGCATCCTCCACTTTTTCTTTATCATATGCCTTCTCTTCCTTCTTCCATCTTCTTTTGCTCCTTAACTTCTTTTCTTCTGTTCTTCTCCTCCTTCTCCTCTTCTGTCTCCTCTTCTTTTTCTTTTTCCTCTTCCGTCCTTCAATTTATTCTTACTCTTTCTGCTTTTCCTTCTTTACCACTTTCTCCTATTCGTTCTTCTCAGCATTCTCTTCCTATTTCTTCTATTCCTCCTCTCTTCCTCAGTTTTCTTTTTCTCCTTCTGCCTCTTTCTCCTCTTCATAGTCTTCTACCTCTATCTCCTCCTCCTTCTCCGCGTCTCCCATCTCCCTCTTCTAGGCTTGCTCTTCTTCCTCCTCTTTTCAATGTCGTCGCTTTCTACAATACAGTAAATTCTATTATCAGTATAGAAGTTTAAAAACAGCCACCCGCTGTATTATGTGAACGCATGATACCGATAGTTGCTTCTTCACGACGTTATTCACAAGGAAGATGATTAGCGTCGCCCTCCTTCTTTATCGAGTTTCTGAACTGGCCCCACCAGAAAGGCATAGATTTTATCTATCAGTATGCAATGCTTAGCCGTACCGTGGATGTCAAACCCGTTAACGTTGACCTTATACCCGACTTAGGTGGCACATGTGTGGTATCTGGCGAATGAAGGTAGTTGGCAAATATGTAGCTGAGAATGATGGCGTTTAAAAGGTGTTTAAATACAGTCGTGGATTTTATTTTGCGGCATTTAGCGTTAGCGACATCTTGAGAGTGTTGAACACGTTAACTTTGACCTTAGCCAACACAGGACTCGTCGTGTTTATGTCTAGCGATTGAATGATTATTAAATAACACGTAGTCAAGAATAAAGGCAGTTTTAAAGGTGTCTGACTGCAGTCTTGGCTTTTATGTAGCAGTATTTACTGTTAGCGTGCGATTTGGTCACCGCCTAGTCAACTGGCAAACAGCAACGAGCAGGATACGCTATGGCGCTGAATAGCAAGCGGAATGGTGTAACCTGACCACCAATCTACTAACCGCCCTCAATAGTGATTCAACTCCAAATCTAACCATAACCCTAACACCAACACTTTCTACTGCTTCTTCCACCTTTTTGAGTCTTCCACATTTTACTCACTTGTCTTTTGCTCTTCGTCCTTCCATCTTTCCCTCCTTGTCTTCTCTTTGCTGCTCTTATTCCTTCTCCTCTTTCTTCTGCTCTTTATTTTATTTCTCTTCTTCATCTTCCTTTCTCAATTTCCTCTTCCTTTTTCTGCTCTCCCTCCTTCGCCTCCTTCTTGTCCGCGTTCTTATTTATTTTATTCTTCCAATTCCTTCTCCTGTTCCCCCTTTCTTTCTCAACTTCCTCTTTCTTCTGCTTCTGCTTCTGCTGTTCATCCCTAAAAGCCAATGGACCTGCCTTCGGTCAGAGAACTCATCATCATCAGCATAGTACCGATAATTTTTGCTTAACGACGCTATTCGCAAGGAAAGACGTTTAGCGTCACCCTCCTTCTTTATCGAGTCTTTGAACTGGCACCACCTGAAAGGCATCGATTTTCTTCTCGAAAATTCGTAATATGTAATGCTTAGCCGTAACTTTCGATGTCAATCCCGTTAACGTCGACCTTACCCGCATAAACCTATCAAGTATGGCGATTAGTAGTAGTTTCAGTTTAACGACATGTGCACTATGAAAACAAGGGTTATAGTGATCTAGCGATATTTTTATTTAACCACAGTTTAACGCATCGAATGACACCATCAAAGGTGTTGACTTTACAATTTCACTAATATTCAATATTTTTGAAACTTAAAGCAGCTCATCTCATACTGTCAATTATAGGTTATGTACTGGACAAATTTCATTACATCTGGCAAAGAGACCGAGAGGTATTATAGTTCGAGCCCCGTATTGGCGGAAACTGCTTTGTATCTTGCTAAAAGCACGTTGTATTGCAGGCTGTCTGTTCATTAGTAGTTAAGATTTAAATACATGTATTGTAATTGTTTAAAGTATTCTTTTAAACTTTCATGTATCGCTTATTAAAGAATAAAAATTCCATTAACCAACAAAGCATACATGTATTATAATTATTCAATACTCTTTTACAACATAAAGTAGTTCATAATTCATACTGTCTGTGATTGTTATGATCTAGCAATTCTTCTTTACCAAAGTTTAACGACATCTTATGACACCAATCACCATTGACGTCTTTGTACCTGTTATGTATTTCCTTAACGTTTGGCCCATTGGCTCTTTTATTATAATTCTTTTCTCTCTTTTTATCCATCTAGTTTAACTTGCAGGAATCTTGCTTGATTGCTGATTGAGCCACGTTTTAAAAAGTCAAATCTTGCAGACGACTATTCGATTTTACAATCATTCAGTGTCGTGAAACTTGGCAGATAGACTCGCCCTCGCACACACTTCATTCTATCAAAATTTCAGCTTAGAAAAAGGCTAGCTAATAGAATCGGGGACTAAATTTCGAATCGGGTAATAGTTTCCGATAACGACACTGATTGGCCAAAGTTGTGATTAGCATCGCCCTCCTCCTTGAACGCTTTCTATAGGCTTGTAGACTGGCACTGCTTCATTCGAGCGTTTTATAGGATACTAGATGGATCGTAATTTAATGTTTTGTTTTTGGTGTTAGCGACATATTTTATTGTCAGTAATATAACGTTTGTTTCTGTTTACATTTCGCAAACTGATTCTGGGGGGTGATCTAGCGATTGAACGCGATTGGTCAATATGTAGCTGAGAATGAGAGCGTTTTAAAGGTGTCTAACTGCAATCGTGGATTTGATGTTCGGTATTTAGTGTTAGCGACATCTTGTGGATGTCAGTCCCGCTAACGTCGACCTTAGCCTTACATACTGTAGGTTATGTTCAATACTTGTGTAGCGATAGAGCGCAATTGGTATAGGATATGTAGCTGAGTATGGTAGAGTGGTATGGTTTTCGAACTGGGCTGTAAGTTCCATTATACTACTATCGCAAGTCCAACTTTAGTATATAGGTTTTGGAAGGTAATGTAAAGTATTTTTAGCTTTACATAGCAAGTGAGAATACGTATATTAGTCTTAAATTCTGACAACTGAATCTAAGTCTGCATTAACTAGTATTCTACTGACCGCAGACATACACCAGTAATAGAAACAGCAAGTAACTGGCGCCTACAGAGATTTGATAGGACATGTAGGCATGTACTGTCTGTTGTAACTAACGACATCTTGTGACTGCGTGGTAGGCAGGAAGATAATAGATGGACTGCATTGTTAGAGTATAATCTTCTGTATAGGTATCTACGTTATGCAAACCAAAGTTTATATGCATTTATATTTATAAGGTTTGACTGAGAATACTTATAGCCTATGTAATATCAATCTATGGATCCATATCAGAGGTCCGACAGTTTGACTGAAAGTACGACTATACATGTATCAAGAGCTTCGGACTGACTGAGGATAAGAAGTCAGTATAGAGAGAGTCGGGGCGTTCTTGTATGAATGGTTCAGACAGATACGTCAGCAGCTTAGACTGAGCATTCTGTATTAGACTGTCATGTCTAGTGTTCATTAGACACTAGGCGTTCGTCTTAGGAAATGTAGAATAAGGGTTCAAAGTTGTCGCAATCATCTTAGCTATCTCATCATCGACAGTGTATCTAGAACAATCGTGTGTAATCGAACTGTTACTGTCAAGAGAAATTCAAAGAGAACGCAACAAAGAAATGTACACAGAGCATCAAACTTAATAGATAGGCACTAGAAGGGCCCACGATGGCGAAGGCACGGTGCTGGGCCGTGGTAGTCCTGCCCGGGGAATCGGGAGATCGTCGATCCGTGACCGGCCAGGCGGGAAGAGACAGCAGATAGAGTTTGCATTATAAGTCACAAAGATATTTAGGAGCTAACCAAAGTTGAGTTCTTAAGACTAAGAGCAGTTTCTCGTATTGGATACAACATGATTGTGTGTGTGTGTGTGTGTGTACAATTTTTGTAAGTATAATGTGTGCATGTGTGCCTGTTGTAAGCGCACGTGTGTGTGTGTGTGTGTGTGTGTGTGTGTGTGTGGGTGTGTGTGTGGGTGTGTGCGTGTGTTTGTGTGTGTGTGTGTGGTGTGTGTATACGTGTGTGTACGACGGACGGACGGTTGCAGGTCTGTGATATTTAACTGGGCGATATTATGGGAAGAAGGACGTTGACGAAATTATCCTGTTCTTGTTCTTCCGCCACCGACGGAAGATTATCTTCGCCTGTATCTATCTGACACCTCCTCCCCTTCCGCATCTCTTTCCGTACTCCCTTGGCTCTTCCCCATCCCCCTCACAGAACCCTTCACCCTCATATGAACCTGCGTCACCCTCTCCCACCCGATGGTTGTCTATTGAAATATGACGAAGGTGATGATGATGACGATGAATGGTATTCGTCGGGTGTCTTTGTCTGTCTGTCTGTCTGTGTTCTTCTGTTCTGTTTCAATCTGCCTGTGTCTTTGTGTCTAGATGAAGTTGATGGAAGATGGCTTGTAACACTGATCCCCGCAGACTCGTATATACTAAAATCCTTTCTTCGAATGTTTAGCTCGCAGCGTTTTTGATTCCTCGCTTTTCGATTATTTTCGCGAGTTGAATAATTTTACTTCTAATTGTCGCCATCCACAACAGAATCGATGGTGAGATTCATTGTCACTTTTAAGTCACCGTTACAGTTCGATGGTGAAAATCTTTGCGAGGTTTATATCATAAATACAATACGCTGGTGAAATTCCTTGCCAGCCTTAAATCACCGGTACAATTTGCTGGTGAAAATATTAACAGGTGAATTTCGCAGTGAAGAAGTCGCAGCTGAAAATTATAACCGGTTTACAAATCGAAAGTGAAATTTCAATCTGGTTTATTATCCAAAATGTGAAATTTATCACCGGTTTATAATATTATTTGCAAGTGAAATATCTTATAGGCGAGTCCTATCAGTGTTCCTCTTTATTTATATCTCATAAAGCGTGACCTACTGAGCTACCTGTCCAGGTGAGGAAAAAGATGAGCGTTCCTGCAGGTAAGTAATCAGATACCTGTCCAGGTGAGAGATCAGAAATTTACCAATGCAGTGATTGTTCCAGCTATCTGCAGTTAGTTGCCTAGCAACGTATGACACTAGCTCCATTGTCTTTCTTTGCATCTATTCTTTAGGCGTTTGAAAACCGTTCAGCTCGATGACGGATAATCGTAATAGGTTGTGTCGTTAGAATGGAAGCGAGAATACTGAGAGGAGACTCCATTCTCAGAAATATCGTGGAGAAGAGGGAAGAATGGAGGGGAAAAGAACGAGGAAAAGTCCTAGACGGATACTGCTGCACTGGATGATGGTGGATGGATACAGGAAACTGAACGAAACAGCCCAGCATCGAGAGGAGTGGCACCATTGGACGTTTGAACCTGCCAGAGAACTTGAAGAAGTTGGAAGCGCCTGAGACGAGTTCCTCTTGAATTGGCGCTAGATAAATCAGTGACTAAATCTACCACTACAGTTACGTGTGCCACCGGGTGCTGGCGGTGGACGTGAGCGTTGACCTTCGCCTCGTTGAGGACATCGGGAAGTTCCTGCCTCCCTTCGACCGACTGAGTATGGCCGCGAAGGCTCGTTTGAACTCGTCGTTGAAGATGGTGTAGAGAATGGGATTGACGCTCGAATTGGAGTACCCCAGCCAGAAGAAGACAGCGTCCAGCTCCCGAGGGATGAAACACTCGGGGCAACACCCGCGGATCGTATAGAGGACGAAGAAGCCGAGCCACATCCCGCAGAAGGCTGCGATGATCACGGCCATCCGGACAGTCGCTCGCACCTCCCGTTGCTCGTTGCGCTGGGTGGAGCTCAACCGTCGCTCGGCCAGCGGTGCCTTGAAGATGGACGATCGATTGGGGGCTGGGAGACAGGTCGTCGTCGGCTCCACCAGGGACTGATCGGCCACCACGGAGACGGGCGCAAGGGGTTGAAGGAGGACGGGCGGCGTCTCTGCGTCCTGTGACTCGTGGAAACGACCCGCATCGTACGTCTGGTACTGAGGCGGGTCGAGTTGAAGCGAACCGCATCTCGTTACCCCGTTGATGGAGGACTGCCTCCGTCTCTTGCGCTCTGCTCTCCACACGGGCCACGCGAGACCCTTCCGCCCGTCGGGAGTCTCACGCTCATTGGCATCCACGGAGACCCTGGCCCGGGTGGGTCCGAGCAGCAGCCGCTCCGTCCCCGTGAAGGTCTCGGCGTTGTCCGGGCAGATGAAGGACCTCTGACGGAGGGAGCGGGTGCTGTCGGCGCGTCGCATCCGGTGGACGCGCATTCTGAGGGTGATGAAGATCCCGATGTACAGGGCGACTGTGAGGAAGAACGGGAGAAAGAACGAACCGTTGGCCGAGTAGATGACATAGCTTCTGGTCTGGAAGAGGATGCAGTGGTGGAGGTCGGTGACGTTGTCGTGGACGTAATTGTCCCTCAGGTCGTTCCAGCCGAGAACAGGTGGTAGGCATACAGACGACGAGATCAGCCAGACGATGGTGATGTAGACCACGGCCTGCTTCGTCGATCGCTTCTCCCGGTACCAGACCGGACACAGCGTCGCGGTGAAACGGTCGAAAGCGATCACGCACAGGTTCCATATGGACGCCGTGCAGCAGAGAACATCCGTCACGAGCCAGAGGTTACAGAGGGTCTGTCCGAACACCCAGTGGCCGAGGCACTCGTTGACGCTCGACAGCGGAAGCACGGTCACCGCCAACAGAAAGTCGCTGACGGCCAGGTTCCCGATGAGAAAGTTGGACACGGTGCGCAGGTACCTGTAGCGGTACAGTGCCAACACGACGAGGAAGTTCCCGAAGACTGTTCCGAGAACGAAGAGGGACAGAAGCACGGCTACGAGCACCATCGTCGGTAGGCTGTAGTTGAGGAAGACAACAGGAAGGGGCGGTTGGGGGTCCCCTTCGTCTGTCGCTTCCACGGTTCGATTGGCGTTCATTGGACCGGAACGGAGCGTTAGGTTCGTGTAGAAGAGAATGACGAATCTTGATGACGTGTCGTTCGTCATGATTACGCCGTTGACTTTTATCGCTACCGTCTTCTTCTTCTTACCGTCTTCGCTTTTATCCCTGGATTACCGCCTTTGTTGATGGGCTAGGTTAGCGTCTTCAGCGTTTTCCGTGGATTACCGCCTTCGTTGTTCGGGTGGGTTACCTTCTGTGCTTTTTCCCTCGGATTACCGTCTTCGCTGTTGGACTAGGTTACCGTCGTCGGTGTTTTCCTCGGATTACCGTCTTCGTAGTTCGGATGGGTTACCGTCTTTGCTTTTTCCTTCGGATTACCGCCTTCGCTGTTGGGCTGGGTTACCGTTTTCGCTTGCTGGGTACTCAAATTACCGCGTTTGCTAGTGGGGTCAATTTTCGTCGCAAGCTGGTTGGATTACCATTTCAGAGTGCAGCTAGGCTGATGAGTCCAATTACCGTCTTTGGCGGTAAGACGGATTGCCGGCGTCCTTGCTGGTGGAAGGAGTTACCGTCATCGCTGGGGATCGATTACCGTCCGTTATCGCGTCCACGTCGCAGATCCGGTAATTTATTCTAACGGGCGTGATTCCAGTTGACAGATGTCGCTAGGTTCGCTTCAATTCTCGTTAATTTCTCGCTGAAAGGCACGCGAGAGAAGAAGATTTAAACACACACGAAACGACCGTGCTTTTGTAATGGCGACTACAGACAGACCGGAGACAGACAGGCAAGACAGACAGACAGACAGGCAGGCAAGAACAACGGACAAACAGGCAGGCAATAGAGACAGACAAACAGACAGGCAAGACAGAGCAGACAGAGATACAGGCAAGAACAACGGACAAACAGGCAGGCAATAGAGACAGACAGACAGGCAAGAACAACGGACAAGCAGGCAGGCAAGAGAGACAGACAAGCAGGCAGGCAAGAACAACGGACAAACAGGCAGGCAATAGAGACAGACAGACAGGCAAGAACAACGGACAAGCAGGCAGGCAATAGAGACAGACAAGCAGGCAGGCAAGAACAACGGACAAACAGGCAAGCAATAGAGACAGACAGACAGGCAAGAACAACGGACAAGCAGGCAGGCAATAGAGACAGACAAACAGGCAGGCAAGGAGACAGACAGACAAGCCGGCAGGCAAGAAGAACGGACAAACAGGCAGGCAATACAGACAGACAAGGAGGCAGGCAATAGAGACAGACAGAGGCAAGACAGACAAGCAGGCAGACAGCAAGAGAGACAGACAAACAGGCAGGCAAGAGAGACAGACAAGGAGGCAGGCAAGAGAGACAGACAAACAGACAGGCAAGAAAGGCATACAAGCAGGCAGGCAAGAGAGACAGACAGACAGGCAGGCAATAGAGACAGACAGGCAGGCAGACAAGAGAGACAAACAAACAGGCAGGCAAGAAAGACAAACAAGCAGGCAGGCAAGAAAGACAGAGAGAGAAACAAGCAGGCAAGAAAGACAGACAAACAGGCAGGCAAGAGAGAGACAGACAAACAGGCAAGAAGAGACAGAGACAGACAAGCAGACAGAGGGACAAGACAGACAGACACAAGAGAGAGACAAGCAGGCAGGTAGGCAGGTACACAGAGGCAGACAAGCAGGCAGGCAAGACACGCAGGCATAAGACACGCAGACAGATAGGCATTAGGCAGATAGGAAAAGCAGGCAGGCAAACTTGCTATAATACACAGTTCATACTAGACAGACAGAGACAGACGCGAGGACGAAATTTTCAGTCGCTAGCGCATTGAAAACAGACAGATGAACGGGCAAGCAGGCAAACTCGCTTTCATACTCAGAAGGAGAGAGTCAGACAAAGAGAAATACATGGAACAGTCCTCCATCAAAATTAAATCATTAACATGTAAAGCTATACACGCATACAAAACTTGAGCTGTATCGAATATTCGTATTCGATTCGCATCGAACCGAATAGTTCTGAATATTCGGTTAAAACTATTCGGCCGTATACGAATAGTAAAGAACTACATACATTTTAGCATATATCTATTAAATGCGCTATATAAAATTACCATTTCACAGTTTCACTGTGTAGTTTTCTTTGTCATCTCAGCGTTTCCAGGTCGTCGCGAAAAGCGCGAGTTGGACTACTTTTCAATGCGCTCGCGACTGAAAATTTCGTCCTCGCGATATTTGGGCTACTTTTGAATTGTAACGCGGTCGCTACGGCGACATTATGAATTCTCATAAATTGACCGCAGTAGGTTACTAGATTACTGTTATCAACAACTAGTCTTATACGGTGTTGCTTACTTAATTTTGAAGCGCATATATAAGTCAGATATGTTTGCATGGCTTATACAGTCCATGTTATGCATTGCGCATTTTAACTGCTCATGGCCTCAAGGGCCCAAACCTTTTTAACGTGGTTCGCGCCACGACTGTGGCACGCCTGCTGTACGCTAGCCCAGCATGATGGGGTTTTGCTCTTCAGCAGAATAAAAATGTAAAAACAGGTTCCAATCCATCATAAGTAGGATGATCCGGCGGGGGTACCTTCCCGCTGACAGTCCAACCTTTGATCGGCTGTGTCGCAAGCCTGATACCGGTCTCTTCACAGCTGTTCTGAACAACCCGGGACATGTTTTGCATAAGTTGCTCCCACCAAGGAAATCAACTATACCTATACCCTTCGCCCACGGCCTCATGACAGGGCCGTGCCTCTTATAGAAAATGAGGAAAACATTTCTGGAATGATGTATACTCCTATTGATTTTTTACTTGTCCTATGATGTGTGTACACCGGAGTGCGGCTCTTCTGCAACCGGTTTAATAAAGAATATACTTACTTACTTAATAACAAATCAATCGTAATCGTAATCTCCAAACAAGCTATATGCTCTACGGGTAATCAACAGTAGGCACAAAGCTGTCTCCCATCTTAATTTTTGCGTAAAATGGTATCCTCGCGTGTCTTTGTGACGTGCATGACGAAACCAATAAAGTATAATATATTAATGTACATATCATACATTTATTAATTAATGTCTTCATTTAGCTGTTCATCTCGCGACTGTTGGCTACTTTTTGATGTGAGTTGGCGACCGAGCACTTCCGAAATCTGGCAACTCTGTGTCATCCCTTTTGCCCGCACAGCTACTAAGCAGAATCGCGCCTTCTCAGTGGTTGGCCCCTCGCCCTGGAACTGGCTCCCTTTGGCACTGCGCTTGCATCCCAGAATCCACTCTGAATCTTTCTATTCTTGCCTCAAAACTGTCCTTTTCAGCCGCGCTGGGGTCGGGAGCGCTCCTGAGTAGTAACCTTGAAGGGGCGCTATATAAATCTTACCATTTACAGTGTATTAATAGCTCTGAACAAATTCACATTTCAGCATGGAAATATTTTACCAGAAGGGATGATGATTCAAGCAAGGCCATTCGCACTTCCCATTATGTGAAAGGTAGACCTATTAATTTAACTTCATTCGAAGTTTCGCAATAATCATTTAAAATGCACACATGCTAAAGAATATATTTTTGTGCACTCAAAATGCGATGCATCTCCAGCGAAAAGCCCTATTGAAAAACTTTGAAACGCGTAGTCTTTCTGAAAGCAAACTTGAATAACTTTCAGGTAGAAGGAAAATTACATTCTTGTGTAATGTTACGTAAATAAATTCATATTTGAAGACAAGGTGTTTCAGATAGTCGTGTGTCTACCTGTTTCATACCAATAAAAGAATATATTATACATACATACGCACGAACGTACTTACATTTAAACACGATATATGACTTCTGCGCATGTCACCGGAAACTTGGTCGACTGAGCGACCTCTGCGTCATCTAACTGCAGAATTTACTCAGTAACTTCGAACATGTTGAACTTTTCTGGTGCTACATTTGTGCACCGGATCTATTCGTCGGTTTTAACTCCGCCACTACCCTACCTGTGGTAATGCCAGTCCCAAGCCTGGAGAAAGGAGGAGGGCGACACTAATCATCTTTGTTATGACACAGTGTCGTTAAACAGCAACCAAGTTCGTCGGTTTTGCCAAGGATTTCGTACGTTTCAGGGGCATTTTGTTCGCAAGTCGCCTTGGACAATGTGACTGCATCAATCCCATCCTTCTGACGTACGGTCGAGTCTGAGCCATACGGACCGTGTACGCTAGGGTGGTCCTATAAAATGGAAGTAGTCTAAATTAGTTCTCCAACCCGGCATATGGTTACGTCAGGTATTAATAGGTCGCAGTTAAAAAATTAAAAGAAAATAATAATATTTAGGACTTGCCCAAAGCTGACAAAGTTTTCATAATTTGCTGCTGGTTTCCTCAAATTTTATCATGACATCGCCGCTCAGCATGGTTTAACATAATTGCATACAAGCAAACAATATTAATGTGCAGCTACAATATAATTGCTGAATAATGGAATCAAAGTCGTAAGAATGAGCTAATTTTATTATCAGCTTAAGATACTGACTGCAAAACTTCGAAAATAATCAGAAAATGTAGCCGAGAACATCAACATTAATTTTGCCGAGGAATTTGTCAGTCGTCCGATTTTGACCTTAGTATGGCTGCAGTCTTTGTTGGCGCTGAGAACAGCTTCCTATGTTCCCCTACAACCTGTAACAAGAACTGCCTTTGTTCTTCATTTCTTGTTAGAGAAAACTTAAATTCTTGCACTAAACATCTTTCTGCGAGATCGTTAACCTCTTTAACGGATTGGGCAACCTCGCGGCTTCTTTGGTATGTTGGAATGAGTCCCCATTCACTTGAGTCATACTGTAGAAAGTCCTCAGAGAGTTCCAAAATGTGGAAGAATCTCATGGTTGATGTAGTAACGAAGTCGTGGAGTCCTTTCGTTATAGGTTCTTGGAATGGCAGGATTCGTTTCAATGGCTCGACAGAACCTGAATTTTCGTTATGGCTCTTTACAATGAGTCTCTTCTCATTCACTGAAACATGATCGTCAAAGAATGCAAACCAAAACAGCAGCTCAGACAAGTACCACAAGTGACGACTAAATGCGGTTGTGACAGCCTTGGCAACATCCTTGTTCTGGTGTAGGTCGACAGCATGAAGAGCAAATTCAGGTCATTTTGGGGAACCTCTGTAGACGATGCGCACTGGAACCAGTACTTGACATATATAATGCCTGTCACAAAGAGTGACACTTCCTTCAGATGATTCCAGACTTGTTCACCATATGAAGGGCCACGAAACTTCCAAGTTATGGTTGAACCTGGCTGCAGACAGTGCAGAGGTTCATATTGTGAGTGGAATATCCACATTTTAAGTGGGCAAATGGCTCTGGCTATCCACCGCGCACGGTGTATAGCACCTGGATAGCGGAAACGTATTCCATGTGGGGGTATGCCACCGAGGAAAATGATAGATAGCTCAAGAAGTTCGCAGTAGTCATCCCTTGGCTGGAATTTCTCCAGCTCTGCCACTGCAAACTAAATAACCTCATCCTTTCATGGTGCAATCATGGCTGTCATCTGCTCATTCTCTGTGGCTGTGGAAAAGGAGGCCTGGTCTATTCTAGGCCATGCAGCAATCTTTAAAGTGGTCATAGAGCTCAATGTTGGGAGACTTCGATACATCATACAGGCTAAAAACCGTCTCCAACATGATTTCAGAAATGTGGTGGCGGCATGCTAAATTTTGGAGCTCTCAATCTATTTCTCTTTGACACAACAATACGCACGTGCCACCATTTCTTCCAGTAGGCCTATTTGAGGCTGTAGTATCAAAGCATAAAACTTTGATCAATCAATCAATTTCTGTTTATTAACAACACCAAGCTGACAGGTCGCAACTTGTAACAGGTAGAAAAAATTGTCTAAGCTCTGAGAGTTAGTTATTAAATGGGTTGAGATAGCAAATTATTATCTCTGCTCTAACAATTAGTTACTAAAGAAGAATTAGGTTAGTGGCAGTGTTCGTTAGGGCAACGAACGAGGTAACACAATAAGGTATACTGGAGAATAATATATGTATGTTTATGGTATCCGGACAATTCCCCCCCGGACATTTCCCCCCCGGACATTTCCCCCCGAACAGTAAGTAGGTAACTCTACCATTGACAATGATAACTGTTATTAATCCAACTCCTGTTGAAGCAAAGACCTTCTTTCATCAATCCAACTTCCATTTAAGCAAAAAAATTCTTTCATCAATCCAATTTCTATTTAAACACAGAATTTTCTTCATAAATCCAGCTTCTATTTAAGAATTTAATTTTTTTCGTCAATCCAACTTCTTTTTAACCATAGAATTTGTTTCATCAATCCAGCTTCTATTTAAGAAAAATAATTTCTTTCATCAATCCAACTTCTACTGAAGTAGAGAATTATTTTCATCAGTCCAACTTCGGGGGGAAACGTCCGGGGAGGAAATGTCCGGGGGAAATGTCCTAGACCTGTATTTATAGTATATGTTCAAAGCATAATACACGATACGATTACGCAAACCCTATTCATCAATGCTATCAACCATTGCATGTGACATTGTTACTACTGTTTATTAACAACACCAAGCTGTCTCACAATGTCTCACATTCATACATTAAATACACGCAGTTCCCACAGATATGCTGTCCCTTTTGACCGAACTACCTGTCGCTACAATTGCTTGAGAATAAATTGGACCACGTCTTTGGAACTCCTTGCCTATAGATATTTCAAGTGAAAGTAGTATAACAAATTTTAGAGCTAAAATAAAGGAATCCCTGATTCTGAGATATAATTCTGTATGTTAAAAATTACCACATAATTATGCATATAACATGACATCCTATGTTTTGTATTGGAAGCATTATGGAATACCCAGTATAATGAGCTAACTTTGCAACTGCATGTGATCTTTGAGCTGTTTCTTATGAATGCAAATTACGCATAAAATTGGTTAAACATGTGTATTAATGACTGTACTTGACTTAGAATTGACACTTGTCTATGGATAATCGTAAAAAGTTCACCTAAATAAGGATGATGATAATATGACTGTAATAACCATATTTTTGTCATGCATAGTACACTGAACCTGTTATCAACTATAGGGATGATAGTGCTTATTACTGGGTCTTTGATGACATTAATAGGAGTCTTGGTGCTGAAGTTTTCTTGCTGATGTTTTATTGCTGGTGGTATTTCTATTAATACTGTTACTGTTATAATTATGTTTGTTATTATTACGCTATTATTATTATTACTAGTATTATTATTATCATCATAAAAATATTATTATTTATATTATTATTATATTATTATTGCTACTATAATTAGGATTAATGATTGTATTCAAATTTTAGAACTGAACTATTTGAATCCATGTTGAGAATCAGAAATGTGAAGACTATAACACAGAAATAGGGGCCTAACTCTATATAAGCTTTAGCTTTTGTAGGGCTCCTTTTGTACTTGACTGAGATTATGCTTGTTTTGATGTGATCAGTTGTACAATAAAGAAGGAATACTGTTCCATCATCAAGTTCTGCATGGTACAGACAACAGCTTGATTACATCATGTCCATAGACCAGTATTGGTAGCCATGATTGCATCATAGAATGATGATGTTGTTGAGTTTGCAGTGGCACAGCTGGAGAAATTCCAGTAACAATGTAGTTCATAATTTGAAACAACGAAACTGAAATTACGGAAACATGCACAATTATCGTAACTTCAACTGGCTTGGGCAAGTCCTAAATAATTTTATATATTGAAAATATTTTGGTTAAAGTGTCTCTATAAGTCATATCATCAAATGCTGGGTTGGAGGATAACAAAGAAACAACATAAAAATTTGTCATTATGGATGGGACCACCCTAGTGTACGCCGTCTGTATCCGAGTGTTATCGTCTCGGTGGAGGACGACCGACGCGGGCCATTGGAGTGACCCCCGATTGTTGGTCACTGGTGGCTCTTCAATCTACCGACCGACACACGACGAATGCCTTTTCTTCGTACTCCTTCAGCTTCTACTGCTAGCCGGACGCTCGTCATCTTCCACCAGTGCCCTGCCACTGGTGAGTAGATATCTTGAAGAGGCGCTATATAAATTCTCAGAATGAATTAATAAATTGTGACTCCTTCAGCTTACTGTGCATTGTTTTGCTAACTGGTGTAATATATTCTTCGTGATGACAGTTAACATCATATAGGCTAGCGCAAAGAGCGCCTCTGAGTAGATATCTTGAAGTGGCGCTATACAAATGTTCAATAACATTCAGTTACACAAACCTACATATGTACATTATCTAAACCTTCATACCCACGTGTTTGATCTAAACATACATAAATACATGACCTATACATACATACATACATCTGTGACGAGGGTGAACTTTTAGTTCCACGGGCGCGCTTGGCTACCGAGCTTTCAGTTGTGGGCCTTTCCATCTGGAATGATCTCCCGCCAGAGCTGCGTTCATTACTCCTATATCAGCCCAACTGGGTTTCATAGGTCAAGTCTTTTTTAGTCGTGGCTGGTTTGGGAGCGCTCCTGAGAGGTTTCTTGAAGGGCGCTATATAAATTCTCATAATGAATGAATACATAGCCTTTGATCGTTACATGCACGTATACCTATACACATTTATACATACATAATAATGGTCTATTTGAATGTTCTATATGACCCCAAGTCTTCCCATCTTTCCTTTTCGTTTCGCGTACCTCTAAACCCCTCTCCTCCCACAGTGACATAACCACCCACTCCCACCGGTGTCCCAGTGTTTTACTAACAGAGAATTTAGGGGGGTCCATAGTGTAGTGGTAACCTCACTGGCGTGAAGAGCAGTAGGTAGCGGAATCGCTTCCCGTAAGGCCGTAACCCTCCCATAGGTCCACTCAGCCTATCATTCGCGAGATGGCGCGTTGGTAAAATGAGATGTAGGACGTGATGGGCGCCTTGCATGGCTGCCGTATACAGTTAAATTCGACTCCTGTAATAACTTGTGATCATCCGTTCATACTGAATTGTAATCATACTGCGTAATTGTCAGAATGAAAATATTAAACGAAGATTATTATTATTATTATTATTATTATTATTATTGTTATTATTATTCCAACAAGAGCCTGAGTCACTAGTGTTCAGTGACGTCAGAATCACCCTAAGAGGCTGTTCAAATAGAGCAGAAAGGCGAGTCAGACGCCAGAAACCGCAAGATATCCGCTAAATATCCACCAGACCTAACCGTTAGGGCCGAGAGATATCCCGAGACAATCGAATCATAATGACGACTTCGCTTCTGGTCAATGACCAATAAATAACACCGGGTGAATGTTCGGCTGTGACGTCATGCTTAGCAACGGCAAAGGACGATCGCACTGAGTGCTGTAATGCGAGAATGAACGAAGAGTAAATATAAGTTGATGTGTAATAAAAATAATATATCAATAAAGATAAAAAAATAAGTAGCCTAAATAATAGACGACTTTGCGTAAAAAGTTATTCCGCAAAAGTTGTTTATTATTTAATAGTTTTTCTGGTTTATATTCTTTCGCTCTTCGTTGATTCATTCTTTCATTTGTTCATTTTTCGAGCAGAAACTATTCTCCCTGTCTTAATCGTGACCCTTGGTCTTCCTTTGTTGACGGTGACGTGTGACTCCCTGAGAGGCTTTGGTAGAGGCGTTCATTTTTATAGCGTCCGTATAAATCAACTCAGCAGTTAGATGTGTGATTACTTAACTGTGGAACTTTGACTGCATTCAAGAGCGTGTTAACGAAACACGAGACTGCCAGCGAAGACTTGTGTTTCGGACATTGAGCAGGGCGGTTGGAATTCCTATGCACTGACGTTGCATCGCCTTCGACCCAGCGATTCGCTATATCGATGGGGAGGAGGATGATGAAGCAGGAGGAGGAGGACGAGGAGGAGGAGGAGAGGAAGAAGAGAAGAAGAAGAAGAAGAAAAAGAAGAAGAGGAAGAGGAGGAGGAGGAGGAGGTGATGATGATGATGAGAATGATGATGATGATGATGATGATGAAGATGAAGATGATGACGACGACGACGACGATGATGACGACGACGGATGATGATGATGGATGATGATGACGACGACGAAGATGATGAACGAGAACACGAAAAACAAGAATAACAATGTTGTGATGATGTCGATTATGACGAATGAGAAGAAGAAGAACGATAAGAAAAGATGGAGGAGAAGGAGAAGTAAAACAAGAAACAGGAACAAAAGGAAGAATAACAACAACAATAATGACAGGAGAAAAAGAACGATAATAAGAGACTTTTAAAACAACAACAGCGATAATGAAGGAGAAGGAGGAGGTGGGTGGTGCTCTTTGTCTCAATTACTTTTGCTATTGTTATCGTTTGGTGAGTCGCATTTTCGCGTTGCAATCTTTCGTTCTCCTCCTCTTCCTCCTCCTCTTCCTCCTCCTTTTCCTCCTTCTCCTTTCCACCTCCATAACTTCCCCTTCTTTTCCTTCTCTTTTTCTTCCTGCTTTTCCTCCTACTCCTTTTTCTCCTCCCCCTCTTGACCCTCCTCCTTTTTCTTCTCCTCCTCATTTTCCTCCTTCTGCTTTTCCTCCTCCTTCTACACCTCCTCAACCACCTATTTCTTTTCCTCCTCCTCCAGCTTTTTCTCCTCTTACTAATTACCCTTCTTTCGGCAGAAAACGAAATCTGATGCCAACCGTTGCGATAAATCCCTCGTTTCGTACACGAAAAACGTAGCCGACATTAGGCAAAGCGTTGGAATATCTAGGGCTCTATAGGCTAACACGGAACAAACAATTAAAGGGAGCGACCGACGGAGGTAGGAAGGGACCCCAGCCACCCTCAGAGGACAAGCACCCTAACTTCCTGGCTGAACGGTCACGGGAGCAACAGGAGTCAGACCGGACGTCGGGGAGATGATCGCGGATGCTCGGCCAGTGAGACACCTGCTCCGTGTTAAGCGCTTTTATAGGACGTGGTTAAAAATGGCTCTAAATCCTAGTCTTATATGTTCGGGTGCAGGCATGTGTGTACAGGTATATATCATATACATATATAATTATATATGTGTGTATATATATGCGTGTGTGTATGTATGCGTATGTTTATCATCATCATCATTAGTTCCTGAAACCAGCCATTTGGCGGCGATGGGTACGAATAAATGATCTCCAATGTTCTCAGTCATTTGTCAAGTCCATTGTTTCCCTTAGTGTTAGTCCAAGTGATGTTACAGTATGTCCATATTTATATTGTCTATCCAGCGTAGTCTTGGTCTGCCTTTGTTTCATTTTCATTCGAATCTTGCATGTATATAGTGCATTGTGTGGAATTCGGTCAGCTGGCATTTCAAACCATCGGAGTCTTAGTTGAACGACTTTGTCTGGCAGAGTTATTTGAAAACAACAATGATTGGTCGTATGTCATCGTTTCTTATTATTTTCCTGTTGTCTGAATATTCCTGTGATGATGCTATTTTCCGCAGTCAACTCATATCTGCTGCAATTATTCTTTTCTTATCTTGCCTTCGCGTTGTACAACATTCCGACCCGATATATTATAAGTGGTAAAATAATAATAATAATAATAATAATAATAATAATAATAATAATAATAATAATAATAATAATAATAATAAATAATTATAATAATAATAATAATAATAGTAATAATATATAATTATAATAATTATAATAGTAATAATTATAATAATAACGCTGTGGCAATCTGCGGTACCTTTGCCAGCCTTTTGCCCGAGCCCGAGGAGTTCTAACCGTTCCAGACTTTTAACAATTTAATTAATCTTGAAGTCCCTGAGGGATCATGTTTACCTCGGGGCATAAAAAATAAATAAATGAAATAAAATAATAATAATTCTTTTCTCATCGTGTGTATATATTCGTGCATATCGCATTATTGTTTTTATTATTAGTTATTTAAATCTTCTATTTGGGGATTGTATTGTTTTGCGTAAAACCAACCCATAATCAAGTCAGTAGCCAGAAGTTCAGTCCACTGAGAAGGAGAGACAGACAAAGAAAGTGAGAGACAGACAAAGACAGACGGACAAAGACAGACAGATAGCGAGAGAGAAAGAGACAGACACAGACAGACAAGCGGATAGACTGAGAGAGTGATAGAGACAGACAGACAGATACAGACAGAGAGAGAGAGAGAGAGTCAGAGACAGAGACAGGCAGACTGACAGAGACAGAGAGAGACGGAGAGAGAGAGAGAAATAGAGAGAGAGAGAGATATTATATATAAGCCAGCTAAAAAAAAGGCGAGCCTTGAACCGCGACCAAAACGAAACAAGCGACTAAGCAGAACAGGAAGTGAATTCGAAATTTAAGAGCGAACAACCGAAAAAGCTCGTTCGCTCTCGCGGAACAGTTCTAGCTGCAGCTCTGTGTATGACCAGAGAAAGCAATCGGACGATCCGACCGGTTGAGTAATGATACGTCTGAGGAATAAGGACTGATGTTTTATTTGTGTGCATTGAATAATATATATATATATATATTTATCTTGTATATATATATATATGTATGTATGTACACCTAAAGAATATATTCATATATATATACAGTATATATTTATAGCTTAAACAATTATATATGTATATACATCATATAACTAAAAGATATATTTATACATTTATATTGTTTGTATATATTTATGTATAGCCTATCTTCATATGCATGGCCAGATATATATATATACATATAATATAACTATATATACATATATCTGGTCATGTATATGAAGGCGTGATGGATATACATGCATAGGTCCCTATACCTAAACATGACTAATACTTATATATTTATGTGTGTATATATATATAATCAGGCATTTATGTTATATATAATATGTATTATCCATTATATTCTATGTATTTGGGAGGAATTACTGGCGGCAATCAAGAAGATGAACAGAGAACCGGAAACGGGTCTGAACGAGCACTTCCGTCTGCGCAGGAGAATACAGCGCAGTCGTAAAATGGTCTTCCGGTCGGGGTGGAGCCGATTGGCGCCAAATTTGCAGAGCATTTGGTAGGGAGACACGGAAGGATGGAAGGAACTGAGGAAGGAAATAAGGAAAAGACAAAGAAAGGCGGGAAGGAAAGGAAGAAAGGAATGAGGATATATAGAGGAGGGAAGAATGGAAGGAAGAAAAGAAGAATGGATGGAAGGAAGGAGAGAAGGAAGAAGAAAAAGATGGTGAGAAGGAAGGAGGAAAAGAAGGATGGAGGGAGGGAAGAAAAGAAGGAAGGAGGGAGGGAAGAAGGAAAAGAAGGTGAGAAGAGAGGAGGAAAAGAAGGATGGAGGGAGGTAAGAAAAGAAGGAAGGAGGGAAGGAAGAAGGAAAAGAAGTTGAGAAGGGAGGAGGAAAAGAAGGAAGGAGGGAGGGAAGAAAAGAAGGAAAGAATAAAATAAAGGAAAAACGAAGGAAAGAGAGAAGCAAGGAAGGAGTGAAGAAAAGGAGGAAGGAGGGAGGGAATGAGAAGAGGTAAAAAGGAAAGAAGGAAGAAAATAAGGAAGGGAGTGAATGAAGGCGGAATAAAGTAATGAAAATAGCAGGCGATGGAAATAGGAAATGGACAACCGAATGCAGAAAGACGAATAGTCAGCCGGTAAAACAGACAAACAAACAGATAGACTGTAGACAGACAGATACACAGATATACAGATAGGCAGACAGAGATATCGTCATATTTTTCACTTTATGGAAGCGACGACTCAACACGTGGCGATATCTGGGCAAACTGTCTCTTGCACTTCGCGCCTCCTAGATCTCCACATTCCCATTCTTCTCTCTCCATCCATTGCTCCATCCACGTCTTTACTAGCAATAACGATTGAGCCTTACCACATGGGCGGGAACGCTCCAGCTGGAAGCCCACTGCGGTTTCTCTTCTGTGCAATGCAATGCCATTCAGCGCAATGCCATTCAGCGCAATGCCATTCAGCGCAATGCCATGCAAAGCAATGCCATGCAACGCAATGCCATACAAAGCAATGCCATGCAAAGCAATGCCATTCAGCGCAATGCCATGCAAAGCAATGCCATACAAAGCAATGCCATGCAAAGCAATGCCATACAAAGCAATGCCATGCAAAGCAATGCCATGCAAAGCAATGCCATGCAAAGCAATGCCATGCAAAGCAATGCCATACAAAGCAATGCCATGCAAAGCAATGCCATACAAAGCAATGCCATGCAAAGCAATGCCATGCAAAGCAATGCCATACAAAGCAATGCCATGCAAAGCAATGCCATGCAAAGCAATGCCATGCAAAGCAATGCCATTCAGCGCAATGCCATGCAAAGCAATGCCATACAAAGCAATGCCATGCAAAGCAATGCCATACAAAGCAATGCCATACAAAGCAATGCCATGCAAAGCAATGCCATGCAAAGCAATGCCATGCAAAGCAATGCCATGCAAAGCAATGCCATTCAGCGCAATGCCATGCAAAGCAATGCCATACAAAGCAATGCCATACAAAGCAAGCCAATGCCATGCCATGCAAAGCAATGCCATACAAAGCAATGCCATGCAAAGCAATGCCATGCAAAGCAATGCCATACAAAGCAATGCCATGCAAAGCAATGCCATTCAGCGCAATGCCATGCAAAGCAATGCCATGCAAAGCAATGCCATGCAGCGCAATGCCATTCAGCGCATTGCCATGCAAAGCAATGCCATACAAAGCAATGCCATGCAAAGCAATGCCATACAAAGCAATGCCATGCAAAGCAATGCCATGCAAAGCAATGCCATGCAAAGCAATGCCATTCAGCGCAATGCCATGCAAAGCAATGCCATACAAAGCAATGCCATGCAAAGCAATGCCATGCAAAGCAATGCCATACAAAGCAATGCCATGCAAAGCAATGCCATGCAAAGCAATGCCATTCAACGCAATGCCATGCAAAGCAATGCCATGCAAAGCAATGCCATGCAAAGCAATGCCATTCAACGCAGTGCCATACAAAGCAATGCCATGCAAGGCAATGCCATGCAGCGCAATGCCATGCAAAGCAATGCCATGCAAAGCAATGCCATGCAAAGCAATGCCATGCAAAGCAATGCCATTCAGCGCAATGCCATTCAGCGCAATGCCATGCAAAGCAATGCCATTCAGCGCAATGCCATGCAAAGCAATGTCATGCAAAGCAATGCCATGCAAAGCAATGCCATGCAAAGCAATGCCATGCAAAGCAATGCCATTCAGCGCAATGCCATTCAGCGCAATGCCATTCAGCGCAATGCCATTCAGCGCAATGCCATGCAAAGCAATGCCATTCAGCGCAATGCTATTCAGCGCAATGCCATTCAGCGCAATGCCATTCAGCGCAATGCCATGCAAAGCAATGTCATACAAAGCAATACTATACAAAGCAATGCCATGCATGCCTCATTGCATGGCAATGCCATGCATGCAACGTAATACCATGCAGTATAATGCCATGCCATGCAATGCCATACAGCGCAATGCCGTGCAAAGCAATGCTATGCACGCAATGCCATGCAATTCCATGCAAGGAAACACGACACAATTTTATTTGATATCGCCCCCTCTAAAGTTCAGAACTGTACCCACGACCATACGCTAGAGCATCTTGGGTGCTGAGCAGTTGTGAGTGAAGAACTTGCTCATAGTCCCTACACATAGTGAGGAGAATAGAACCCGTACTCTTCACGTTAAAAAGCGAGCACTATAACCAATCGGCTGGCATACCACTTCTGTCCGCCGAAACCCATGTGGAGCAGTGAGAGCAGTCCTGTCGATCCATTATTTGTATATTTATTCGTATAATCATGTAACATAATAATACGTTAATAAAATATGAGAGCGTGAGAGGGATAAAGAGAGAGAAAGAGAGACAGACAGACAGAGGGAGAGAAACAGAAAGAGAGAGGAGGGAGAGACAAACAGACAGAGACAGACAGACAGAGGAGGGTGCGAGTGAAAGAGATACAGGAGGAAAGAGAGGAGGACAGGGGAGAGAGGGAAAGGGACAGAGAGAGGGAGTAGAGAGACACACAGAGAGACAGACAGACAGACAGAGGAGTAGAGAGAGGGAGAGAGAAATAGATACAGGAGGAGAGCGAGAGAGAAAAGAGAGGAGGAGTGGGAGAGAGAGTCAGACAGACAGACAGAGACAGACAGACAGAGACAGAGAGAAACAGATGCCGACAAGGCCAAGTCTTCCATAAGCCGTCTACTGTATCCATATCTCCAGCAAATCCTTCCGTTACAGTTGCACGAAGCCATCGATTGTCATTAGATAGTGGTGGCTAATAAATCCAGAAATAAAACGACATAATAGATTGATAGATAGAGACATAGACAGACAGACGGCCAGACAGACAGAGACAGGCACAAAGAGACCGATTACTTTTGTCTTGTAATTTTCTCATTTTCGCGCCATTTTCTGCGCGCCTAATCTCTCGCGCCGTCTGCCGGACAACTTCGCCAAGATGGCGCCCGGAAGTAGACGTCAACTAATCACGGCTTCCGCAATCGAATCGGTCTTCCTGTCATGTTGCAACCAACTCCTACCCTCCCCTACTACTCACATTGCCCACCCCTACTCCTGCTGCTCCTCCTTCTCCTTCTCCTCCGTTCTCCTCCACTTCCTCGTCCTCCTCTTCCTCTTCCTCTTCCTCTTCCTCCTCCCCTTCCCCTTCCTCGTCCTCCTCTTCCTCCTCATCCTCGTCCTCCTTCACTTTCTCCTCCTCGTCCTTCTCCTCTTCCTCCTCCTCGTCCTCCTTCACTTTCTCCTCCTCGTCCTTCTCCTCTTCCTCTTCCTCCTCCTTGTCCTCCTTCACTTTCTCCTCCTATTCCTCCTCGTCCGTCTCCTTCTCCACTTCCTCCTCTTCCTCCTCCTCGTCCTCCTCTTCTTCCGGGTCAGCCGGGTGCATGCGGAAGAAACCGGATGTTACGCGCAGTTTGACGACGTTTGACAAACGCACCGCATGGAGTAAGATTCGTTGGGCTTGCTGTGAAACGATCGTATAGTTGGCGACACAATTGAAAAGTCAGATGGGGTTAAACTAGGATAAAGTTAACTGCAGTTAGAGCAACAGGTGAGGATTTGGTTGGAGTTATTCACGTAGATATTGGCTAACCATGGAATTATGAATGCTGTTATCTTTATTGTAAATCCAAATTTCGAAATTATTATTATCATTATTATTATTATTATTATTATGATTATTATTATTATTATTATTATTATTATTATTATTATTATTATTATTATTATTATTATTATTATTGCGCATTTATTAAGCGCCACTACAAATGGCCAAGCATCAATCGATGGCGCTGAGCAGCTGTGAGTGAAGGACTTGCTCAAGGTCCCTACACAGTAACCGTCTCAGGGGAGGAGGATCGAACCTGTAACCTTTGTGTCATAGTGTCGGCGTTCTAACCAATGAGCATACATTATATCGTATCGTTTCTGACTTTCTGAGAATTTATAAAGCGCCTCCAACAGTACTAGCTACTCAGAGGCGCTCTCAGCGTGACAGCCCCGACGAAATACGAAGGTCTTCAAGCAGCGAAGGGATGAGGATGGGACCCCGACTAAAATCTTACTACGGATAGAGGGAGGGAGGTCATTACACATGCGAGGGTCCAAGATAGCAAAGGCACTGTGTTGGACAGTGGCAGTCCTTCCCCGGGGAATTAGGAGATCAAGTCGATCCGCAGACCGGAGAGGGCGGGAAGAGACAGCAGACAGAAGTTTGCGCATTAAGTCGCAAAGATATTTAGCAGTTGAGTTCTTAAGACTAAGAATCCTTGCATTGGACACATGAGGCAACATGAAGCCAGTGTGGGGCATCAGTCATGTAGGTATTGATGTGGGAGTAGCGAGAGAGACGAGCGATGCTGCCGAGTTCATAACCGACTGAAGGGAGGAAAAGTGTGCCCCAGGAAGCACAGCAAATAGTGAATTGCAGTAGTCGATGCGACGGCAGATGAAAGCATGCACTATGGTTGTAAAGACAGTAGAGGATATAGATCTTCTGATTCATTCATTCATAAATTTATGTAGCGCCTCTTTAAGGGGACTACTCAGAAGCGCTCCCGGCTCAAGCACAGCCAAAAAGTAGTTTTGAGTTTTCTAAAAAAAAATACTTCAGTAGTAGTCCCAGGGAGCAAACGGAGCTCCTGTTGGAGCGCGTTCCATGCACCACTGGTAGACCAGACCACTGGTGATAGCTCTCAAGCACCTCAGGTGATAGCAACAACTGACAATAATTGCCGACCACTGACAATAATTGCCGACGACTGACAATAATTGCCGACCACTGACAATAATTGCCGACCATTGACAATAATTGCCGACCATTGACAATAATTGCCGACCATTGACAATAATTGCCGACCACTGACAATAATTGCCGACCACTGACAATAATTGCCGACCATTGACAATAATTGCCGACGACTGACAATAAATGCCGACCATTGACAATAATTGCCGACCATTGACAATAATTGCCGACGACTGACAATAATTGCCGACCACTGACAATAATTGCCGACCACTGACAATAAATTCCGACCATTGACAATAATTGCCGACCATTGACAATAATTGCCGACCACTGACAATAATTGCCGACCACTGACAATAATTGCCGACCATGGACAATAATTGCCGACCACTGACAATAAATGCCGTCCATTGACAATAATTGCCGACCACTGACAATAATTGCTTACCACTGACAATAATTGCCGACCACTTACAATAATTGCCGAACACTTGCAATAATTGCCGACCATTGACAATAATTGCCGACCACTTACAATAATTGCCGACCACTTACAATAATTGCCGACCATAGACAATAATTGCCGACCACTTACAATAATTGCTAACCACTTACAATAAATGCCGACCACTGACAATATCTGCCGACCATTGACAATAATTGCCGACCACTTACAATAATTGCCGACCACTTACAATAATTGCCGACCACTTACAATAATTGCCGACCATTGACAATAATTGCCGACCATTGACAATAATTGCCGACCACTAACAATAATTGCCGACAACCGACAATAATTGCCGACATTGACAATTATTTGCGAGCACATTAACTGCCAACCGCTGATAATAATTCCTGACGACTGACAATAATTCCTGACGACTGACAATAATTCCTGACGAGGAATTCTGTTTTGAAGGGTTAAGACATCGCATGTAAGCGGTCACCCAGGGTCATAGTTGTTAAAATCGGTAAAATAAAAAATAAAAAACGGGGAAACACGTAGTTTTATTGAAGATATTAAAATACGAAAAAACAGAAAAAACGGAAAAGAAAAGAATTTGACTTTGCTACATCCTTTACTACATTTTAAAATTAAAAACCTTGTTTATACAATTTAATTTTAATCAGCAAATAATATAACTTTATTGGTAAACACCAAGTAACAGTAATCTACAACAATTATTTTTTTTTCATAAGTTTGGTTTGAAAAGAAATTGAGAAATTAAAAATATTGAAATCTTTTCAAATTTAAATTGTATACAGAAGTCCTCATAAATCCATGCTGACATAAGCAATTAAAAACTAAACTTTGTAAATATAGGGTATAGGCCCTACTTAATTAAAAATTGTAGGTCTACTTACAATTCTGACTTACTGTAGGTCTATATATAAGAACTTGATATGGTAATATCCATCAGTTTATCAGTCAATCAGAGATTACTGAGTACAAAGACAACATTTCGCATTTTGGATAACTTTGAAATTAAATCACTTTTATAAATTTTATTTCCTGTACTGTACTATTTATTTCTCAACTGATGACACTAAAATAGTGACGTATATTAGATGAATCCTTGAAAGGACGGAGACAACGTAAGGGATATCAGACAAAAATAAAATTAAACAAATAGTAACAGACAGTAAATAAATAAGTAAAGTTACATAAAAATAAACAACGGAAAAAAACGTGACGTAAAATAAAAGACGAAAAAAGGACGTTTTTTCGAAAAAAATAAAAGACGAAAAAACACGTTTTTTACAACTGTGCCGAGGGTGATGGTGTTGCGTAATTTAGTGAATCTGGAAGTGAGTGAGAGGAGAAAGATACGAAGAGTTGTGTCTGTCGGCAGCATAGAGATGATGATCAATAGAGGATGAAGAAATGAGTTTGCTGAGTGGGGAGGTGTAAACAGTGAACAGCAGAGGACCGAGAACAGAACTTTGAGGAACACCGCAGGTGAGGGTGTGCGGATTAGATGAGTGACCAGAGGCATTGATAGTGAATTTATGTGAAAGAGCCTGAGGAAAGGTATGAGATATAACCCAGTAGATTTTGTGAGACTGTTAGTTTACCTAATATTAAAACTAGTACCTAAGTTATTATAATTTTGTAACTAAATAATATTTCACTTTTTTCATTTGTATATTTTCATTTCTTAGCCTCTCAGCGCTGTACGCCCTAGCGTAAGTGCGTACGCCTAGCGGCGCCCCTTGAGCTTCTAGTTCCTCATACTAGAACAGCTACGGCTCAGTTCCGGTCCTTTACCTCAATTGGTCCCTCTCCTTCGAATACGATGTCTCCATCTACTCGCTCTCGATTCTAGCTAGTAGGCCTAATCTCTCTTCCACCTTTGCTTTTAATAATAATAATAATAATAATAATAATAATAATAATAATAATAATAATAATAATAATGATAATGATAATAATAATAATAATAATAATAATAATAATCTTTTCTTTATTAAGCGCCTGACAAACGCACTGCGCTGTACATTTACATGTTATGCAATTGAAACAATCTTAAATACTAACAGAACAGACAGCCTGCAATACACGGCGCTAATAGCAGCCTACAAAACATACCCGCCCTACGGGGCTCGAACTCGGTACCTCTCGCTCTCTACGCCAGATGTTATCCAATGCGCTATCGGGCCCCCTCAAAACCTTTTCTTCTCCTGTGGCCTTGCGCACTGGGAGCCCCTCTGAATGGTTCACCCTATGAGAAGCGCTTTATAAATGTTTGAATATAATACAATATATATATATATATATATATATATATATATATATATATATATATATATAACTCAAACCCTTGCGGTTTTACATTCTCCTCGGTGACAAATCACCCCGAGCGGCGTCATCTTCGCGCCGTAGCTAAGACCCGGATGTACGGTTGCGCGCACACGTCATCGCCGGTTTCTTGCGAGAAATCACGGAAGTGACAAATCGTAGCTGGACGTCGGCATTACC
The DNA here is from genome assembly GCA_020284085.1 of Aporrectodea caliginosa. NCBI lineage: Eukaryota > Metazoa > Annelida > Clitellata > Crassiclitellata > Lumbricidae > Aporrectodea > Aporrectodea caliginosa. The sequence goes on from JACEVL010000501.1 coordinate 1,010,529, forward strand.
ATTTTTATAGCGCCAGAGCTGGTCCTTCTGTCGGCCGAGACAGCGGTCGGCAGCTGGCGCCAGTGTAGCGTCGAAAGACATTTCGCTTACATTGCGATCGAATTTTTACGAACCACTATGATCTTGTAGAATCCGATGTTGCGTGATCCGATCCGATCAAATCTTTTATTTAGACGGTTTAGAATTTCTTTAGAGCAGAGTCCGACCTGTGATTAGGCTGTGTTAGGTTAAGCTGCGGCTAAACACCCGAAATTGCGGACCACAAGTAAGTTAAATTGCGTTGAGCAGCATCGGCAATGCTTAATGTTAATGGGGAGTGCATAGAGTATTGTATTGTATTCAGTGCGACCACTGCTTGGGATTTTTCCCAAGATCTTGGGAATTTGAGGTCCGACTTGGGATCTGGGGATTTTACCCAACAATCTTGGGATTTTTTGTAAGGTCTACAGACTAGTTTTTACCGTACTTTGCAACAGTGGCAGCGAATCAGATTAGAAAAACTACTTCAGTCTGAAAGACATTTATCATTATTGTTACCTGTGAACATTGTAAATTCAGTGTTATGCTCCGGTTTTTTCTTTGCAAGTTCTTAACTAGGCATTTTTGTAAAGAATTGTGATTGTTAAAAGTTAAAACGCATTTCATATTTCATCACATCTTTTTCCTTTTCGGTAACTTGGGATTTTTTTGTACACTTTTGGCCAATCTTGGGAATTTTCTGGCAAGAGCTTGGGATTTCCGAAAATGAAGAGTGGTCGCACTGATTGTATTGTATTTGAACACTTGTTATAGCGCCTCTACCAGATTCCCATTCAGAGGCGCTCCCGACTACTGCGCGGACGCTGAATCGGAGTTTCACGCCGAAGCGCATGAGCAATTGCGAGTGAAGGACTTGCCCAGGGTCCCTACGCGGCGACTTTGAGGTGGATTCGAACCCGCAACCCTCCAGCTGCAAGGCACCGAACATACCCCTATACCACCGCGCCCCAGTTGTATTGTGTTGTGTTGTATTGTATTGTATTGTACTCCACGTTTATATTGCGACCGAGCCACCCGCAGTAAAGATCCGAGAAATTAATCTCTGATAAACCGACCGACCCGGAATCGAACCCGGGCCGCCGGCGTGGAGAACGGGCTACCAACCCACTCGGCCACTCAGGATAGAGTAGTGGTAACATCATTGGCGTGAAGAGCAGTAGGTAGCGGGATCGCTTCCCGTAACCCTCCCAAAGGTCCACTCAGCCTATCATTCGCGAGATGGCTTATTGGTAAAATGAGATGTAGGATGTGATGGGCGCCTTGCATGGCTGCCGTATACAGCTAAATTCGACTCCTGTAATAACTTGTGATCATCCGTTCATACTGAATTGTAATCATACTGCGTAATTGTCAGAATGAAAATATTAAACGAAGATTATTAATATTATTATTATTAACTCCGCCATTATACTTGTTCTCTGGTGGTGCCAGTCCCAAGCCTGGATGAAGGAGGTCGACGCTAATGGCCTTTTCCTAGGCAATGCTTCTGCCTTCTGAACCTGCTCTATGCAATCGGATCGGTGAGAATAATAGTTCAAAATAATTTCTGTCGGTATCAATGAACTTTGTTACCATAAGATGTCGTTAAAGTCATGGCTCCATCCATCCAATCGCCAGATTTACTTTCCGTATCTTCCGCATGGAACATAGAGTCAACTTCAACGGAAATGATACCCGCAAGATTTCGCTGAACACTAGATTAATCTACATCATTTGTGGTGCGCGGTGGTGCAGGGGTATGTTCGTTGCCGTGCAGCCGGGGGTTGCGGGTTCGAATCCACCTCAAGCCGCTGCGTAGGGACCCTGGACAAGTCCTTCACTCGCAATTGCTCATGCGCTTCGGCGTGAAACTCCGATTCAGCGTACGCGCTGTAGTCGGGAGCGCCTCTGAGTAGAAATCTTGAAGTGGCGCTATAACAAGTGCTCATACATACATACATACATAAACCCGCAGTTCCAGTAAGACACCTTTGTCTTTGTTACCACACAGCTGGTCGTTAAAAAGGAAATACTACAAGACACCTTTAAAATGCTGTCATTCTCAGCTATATATTCCCCAGTCGCGTTAAGTCTCTAGGTGTGTTCTGGTCATCTTGAACGTTACTGGCATCCACAAGATGTCGATAAACAACTCGCCAATGGTCTTCTTGGCAATACGAGGACGTGGTAATAAAATGGAACTCGGGAAGGTATATTGCAGAATAGGTATTGCAGTGTAGGGTGTGGTGAGACGGAACGTATTAAGGTATGGAGTGGGGGTCAAATATTAACAATTATGTAGTCCACGCTGACCTGGTCCAAGCATAGAGATGTATAATATATAAATATATCACTACAGCGAGTATCTGCTATCTATGTTGAGGCTGCCGATGTATTAATGCCGCAATGCGTGCATACATACATACACGCATATATACATACACCCATATATACATACGTGCATGCATAGTTGCATACACACATAGTCACGTGCTTACATACTGAGTGGCCGAGTGGGTTGGTGCCCGCTCGCCGCGCCGGCGCCCCGGGTTCGCTTCCCGGTCGGGTCGGATTATCAGAGATTAATTTCTCGGATCTTTACTGCGGGTGGCTCGGTCGCATTATAAACGTGGAGTACAATACAACACACAATACAACACATCACAATACAACTGGGGCGCGGTGGTGTAGGGGTATGTTCGGTGCCTTGCAGCTGGAGGGTTGCGGGTTCGAATCCACCTCAAAGTCGCCGCGTAGGGACCCTGCATGGGCAAGTCCTTCACTCGCAAGTGCTCATGCGCTTCGGCGTGAAACTCCGATTCAGCGTTCGCGCAGTAGTCGGGAGCGCCTCTGAATGGAAAATCTGGTAGGGGCGCTATAACAAGTGTTCAAATACAATACAATACAATATACAATAATATATAAATATATCACTACAGCGAGTATCTGCTATCTATGTTGAGGCTGCCGATGTATATTAATGCCGCTGCGTGCATACATACATACATACACGCACATATACATACACCCATATATACATACGTGCATGCATAGTTGCATACACACATAGTCACGTGCTTACATACATGTAGCCTATACTTATGTACTTATATACCTGCGTACATGCATGCATGAATACAGAGTCTTATTATATGGAGCCAATGAGGCAGTTGATTAACGTCTGTATGTATATGTACGTGTATTCATGCTTGCATGTACGGCATTGTACGCAGGTATGTAAGTACATAAGTATGTATGTAAGCACGTACGTGTGTATGCACATATGTATGTATGCGTGTGTGTATGTATGCGTGAATGTATGTATGTATACGTACGTATGTATATACGTATGTATTTATAAATATAATATGTATTGATATATATATATATATATATATATATATATATATATATATATATATATATATATATATATATATATATATATATATATATGCATATAGAGCCAATGAGGCAGTAGCTTAGCGAGAGGTGTGGTCCAAGTGTTTGAAGAATGGCTGTGCTGAGACGCAATCGGGACAACAGTTGACCTCTTCCACCTCCAGACTCGCTACGGCAATAACTTTCCGCTGGTGGAAAGAATGGATGGCTGAGCAAGCCCATATGGCCTACCTCCTTATACGACCCATATGGCCTGGCACTCCATACGACCCATATGGCCTGGCACTCCATACGACCCATATGGCCTGGCACTCCATACGACCCATATGGCACTCCATACGACCCATATGGCCTGGCACTCCATACGACCGCCGCCCTAGGTTGTTTCTTTGCTTAACAGTGCGTGCCAGTGTCGTACGCACAGCGCAACGTCATCCAGGTTGTTTACAGGATCCAGGGATTACTAATGATTGATTCGCATTTCATTCCTCGTCGGCTGCGAAAGAAATGATTTTGATGAACGAACTGACGGAAGAAAAACAAAATACATGTATCATTCTGGGACGGACAGACAGACGAGACATACGGACGGATAGATGGAAGGCCCGGGTGGACAGACGGACGGACATACGGACGGACAGACAGACGGGCGGAAAGACAGACAGGGATTACTACGGACGGACGGACAGACAGACGGGCGGACAGACAGATTTTGACAGACAAACTGACAGAAGACGGACGGACATACACGAACGGGCGGACAGACTGGGACGGACGGACAGACAGACATACGGACGGATAGATGGACAGACGGACAGACAGACAGACGGACGGACAGACAGACAGACCTACGGAGATAGACAGACGGACAGACAGACGGACAGACAGACAGACACACAGACAGACAGACAGACAGATACAGACACACAGACGGACAGGCGGACTATAATCTTTGTGTTTCTCTGTCTATCTATGCGTCCGTCCGTCTGTGTGTCCTTATGTATAATGTATGTCTGCTTGTCTATCTGTCTGTATGTCTGTGTGCGTCTGCTTATCTGTGTGCTTGTTTTTGTCCGTGCGTGTCTTTATGGCAGTCTCTGCCTGTGTCTGCGTCTCTGTCGGTTCCTCTGTCGGTTATTTAGTCTGGCTGCTCGGTCTGCCCGTATGTTTCGGTGTCTGTATGTTTGTATATGTCTGCCTAATGTTTGGGTGTTTATGCGTGGACATTTCTGTCTGGCTATTTATGTCCTCCATTTGTCTGTCAGATTTTTTCCTCTGTCTAGCCGTTAGTCCGTCTGTCCGTCCGTCTGTCTGTCTGCCCATCTGACTGTCCGTCTCTCCGTTTGTCCGCCCGTCTGTCTGTCCACCCGTCTGTTCGTTCGCCAGTCTGCCTTTCTCCATCCGTCTTTCGTGAGTGGTGTTCATTTATCCGAAATACGAAGCCTATAAAGAATTCATAATTGATGGCTAATTGTCATGTCCTCTGTAGATTAAATATTTTATCAAATTCCGTCCTAAGCTCTTGTCAAAACAACGCGTAGCTTTGTTTGCTAACAAATCTGGGAAAATATTGCATTGCATTGTATTGCATTGCATTGTTTTACATTTTATTGAATTGTATTGTATTGCATTGCACTGCATTACAGTGTATTGTATTGTATTGCATTGTCATTGTATTGCATTGCATTGTATTGTATTGTATTACATTGCATTGCATTTATTGCATAGTATTGTATTGTATTACATTGTATTTGTTGCATTGTATTGCATTGTATTGTATTGTATTGCATGACACTGCATTGTACTGTATTGCTTTGCATTGTTTTGTATTGCACTTCATTGCATTGAATTCATTTTGTATTGTATTGCATTGAAATGTATCACTTTGAATTGTAAAATATTAATAGTACGGCATTGTACTTGTATTGTATTGTATTGTATTGTATTTGAACACTTGTTATAGCGCCCCTACCAGATTTACCATTCAGAGGCGCTCCCGACTACTGCGCGAACGCTGAATCGGAGTTTCACGCCGAAGCGCATGAGCAATTGCGAGTGAAGGACTTGCCCAGGGTCCCTACGTGGCGACTTTGAGGTGGATCCGAACCCGCAACCCTCCAGCTGCAAGGCACCGAACATACCCTACACCACCGCGCCCCAGTTGTATTGTGATGTGTTGTATTGTGTGTTGTATTGTACTCCACGTTTATAATGCGACCGAGCCACAGTAAAGATCCGAGAAATTAATCTCTGATAAACCGACCCGACCGGGAAGCGAACCCGGGGCGCCGGCGTGACGAGCAGGCTACCAACCCACTCGGCCACTCAGGATTGTATTCCATTGTATTGTATTAATGAAGTCAATCAAATCATATTATATTGAACTCTATTGTATTTTATTGTTTTGTAGTGTAATGAATTGAATCGAATTGATTTGTATTGAATTGTATTTTATTGTAATGTATTGTATTGCATTGAATTGTTACGATATTGCATTGGTAAAGACAGTTTATTTAAGGCAAGGTATACTTAGGCAAACAACGGCAATGCAAGGCAAGGCAGGAGGTAATTCATAGCATGACACAAACAGTTATGTCAGGATAAGGTCCAGTATATCATGCAGTGAAGAGAGGTCGCAATGGTATGGTATGATACAGCGCAGTAAGGTATTCAAAAGTAGGGTACGGTATTGTAAGAGAAGAGGTGGCAAGATTCAGACGTTAAGGTTAGAATAGCAATAACGGTAATAACGATGGTAAACCCGTAGTTTAGGTTGGTAAATTATTTTATATCGTCAAATTAAAATGGAAGCTGGATTGATGAAACAATTGTCTCCCTAAATGGAAGTGGGATTGATGAAATCATTTCTGTGTTTAAATAGAAGTTGGATTGATGGAAATAATTTTTACCGCAAATAGAAGCTGGATTGATGAAACTAAGTTTTTGATGCAATAGAAGCTGGATTGATGAAAATAATTGTTTCCGTAAGTAGAAGCTGGACCCATGAGAACAGTTCTTTGCTTAAATAAATGTTCCAATGATGACAAATATTTTTTTGGTCAAATACAAGTTGGGTCATTTTTTCATGAAATGGAAGCTGGATTAATGAAAAAATATTCTCAATGAAACGGAGGCGGGGTTGATGGTAGTTATCATGGACATAGGTAGACTGCTTACTTACCAACGTCAAGTACGGCATTGAAAGCATTCAAATAATTTACCAACCTAAACTACGGGATTACCATAACGATAACTCTTACAATTATAATCGTCATCATGATCATCGTCGTCGTCGTCGTAGGGTATTGTAACAATGTAACTAGAAATTTATATGGCGCCTTCTCTTAACATCTCAAAAGTGTAATGCCTGTCAGCCAAAATGAGACCTGAGAATATTAGTGATTTTTTATATTGCAACAATAATATTTATTAGGGGTGGGCAACGATTAAAAATTTCAATCGAAGTTAATCGAACGATTAAAATTTTTAATAACTCGATTAATTTTTAATCGCATGTTACAAGATGACAAGTACATATGTCAACTACTATACCAACTCTTGAGTAGTTACGTTGAATATGCGCTATATAAAGGCTTGCGGTCAATAAAAAAGCAAACATGCTTTTACTACTTGCTTTTTACTTTTTAGTTTAAAGTTTAAATAAGTTTTTACTTTGTAATAGCGGTTTTATCAAGAATTGTTTTAGCGCATTTATTAAAAATAATTGAGAGCAGTGACAATAGCGTTAACTGCGTTAAAAATGTAATCGCGTTAATTGGGGGAGGGGGCCCGATAGCGCATTGGATAATACGCTGGCATGGAGAGCGAGAGGTACCGAGTTCGAGTCCCGTAGGGCGGATATACTTTGAAGGCTGCTATTAGCGCCGTTGTATTGCAGGCTGTCTGTTCTGTTAGTAGTTAAGATTTAAATTGCATAACATGTAAATGTACAGCGCAGTGCGTTTGTCAGGCGCTTAATAAAGAAAAGATTATTATTATTATTTTTATTACTTAATGCATGAATCGCGTTAATAACGCGTTAAATGCCAAGTCATTATCATTGTTTTGCTATTATTACGTATTGATTAAACCTTCCCCATTTTGCTGTCTCTGAAATTTTCTCTATCAACCGAGGATTGATCATTGTCTGCCTCTAGTACAACAATAATAATAATAGTATGAAAAATAATAGGCACCTGATTACTTTGCTCTTGAAATGGCGCCACATAAATCCTCGATTACAATTACTCGATTACCGGAATAATAATAACAAGGATAAGCACCTATTGTTACCTGTTTGTTATCGCTGATGCCAGTCTTGCGGCCATCGATGCCAAAGTCTGCGACGTTGTTCGTCTGTGTCATTAAGCCGTTATCGTCATGGCTGCACACTGGACTGGTCAGTGCGGTCATCTGATCCGACGACTGACCACCGCAGGCGTCTTCTTGACCAGCGTCCATTCACCGACCGCTGACCAAAAGGGGACGATCGGACATCGGCAGAACACGAATGTCGCCGAGGCTAGCGCAAGGAGTCGCGTTGTCCGTCTGTCTGTCTGTCTGTCTGTCTGTCCTTCTACTTGTCTGTCTGTCCTTCTATCTGTCTGTCTGTCTTTCTGTCTGTTTGTCCTTCTATCTGTCTGTCTGTCTGTCCTTCTTTCTGTCTGTCTGTCTGTCCTTATATCTATCTGTTTTTCTGTCAATTTTTCATTTTTGCTGTCTATTTCTCTGTCTGTCTAACTATTTGTCTGCCTGTATATCTGCTTGTCTGTCTGTCTGTCAGTCTCTGTCGGTCTGAATGTCTGACAGTAATGTTTGTCCGTCGAATTGTCTGGCTTTGTCTGTTTATATCGCTCTGTCTATATCACTCTCTGTCTGCGTCACTGTTCAGTGTCTGTTTGGATCTATAACTCTGACCTTTTCTCGGTATGTGTGTGTGTGTCTTTCTATATATCTCTGTGTACGTCTCACTTTCAGTCCATCCGTTTGCGTCTCCCAGTCCTTTCTCTCCTACCAAGTGTCCTTCTCTTCGTATCGCTCTCTATCTGTCTCTCTCTCTTCTGCGCAAGACCGAAGTCGATTCGAGTGTTTCAGTCGATAGATGACTTCTCTGGCAAAAGTCTCTCGCGGATCTCGCACTCGCGAGAATATTTCTCGCACATGACGACGCGTACAGCAAAACCCGGATAAAGCGAATTCACCGTCAGTTATACTTTCGACGCCCAATTACTCACAATTTTGTGTTAGCCACATGAAGCCAGAGCAGTGTTCATGGTGAACCAGAACAGCGTTAGTTAGAATATGGTTAGCCAGAACAGTGTTAGTTAGAATATGGTTAGCCAGAACAGTGTTAGTTAGAATATGGTTAGCCAGAACAGTGTTAGTTAGAATATGGTTAGCCAGAACAGTGTTAGTTAGAATATGGTTAGCCAGAACAGTGTTTGTTTGAATATGGTTAGCCAGAACAGTGTTTGTTTGAATATGGTTAGCCAGAACAGTGTTTGTTTGAATATGGTTAGCCAGAACAGTGTTTATTTGAATATGGTTAGCCAGAACAGTGTTTGTTTGAATATGGTTAGCCAGAACAGTGTTTGTTAGAATATGGTTAGCCAGAACAGTGTTTGTTAGAATGTGGTTAGCCAGAACAGTGTTTGTTAGAATATGGTTAGCCAGAACAGTGTTTGTTAGAATATGGTTAGCCAGAACAGTGTTTGTTTGAATATGGTTAGCCAGAACAGTGTTTGTTTGAATATGGTTAGCCAGAACAGTGTTTGTTTGAATATGGTTAGCCAGAACAGTGTTTGTTTGAATTGGTTAGCCAGAACAGTGTTTGTTTGAATATGGTTAGCCAGAACAGTGTTTGTTAGAATATGGTTAGCCAGAACAGTGTTAGTTAGAATATGGTTAGCCAGAACAGTGTTAGTTAGAATATGGTTAGCCAGAACAGTGTTTGTTAGAATATGGTTAGCCAGAACAGTGTTTGTTTGAATATGGTTAGCCAGAACAGTGTTTGTTAGAATATGGTTAGCCAGAACAGTGTTTGTTTGAATATGGTTAGCCAGAACAGTGTTTGTTAGAATATGGTTAGCCAGAACAGTGTTTGTTTGAATATGGTTAGCCAGAACAGTGTTTGTTTGAATATGGTTAGCCAGAACAGTGTTTGTTTGAATATGGTTAGCCAGAACAGTGTTTGTTTGAATATGGTTAGCCAGAACAGTGTTTGTTTGAATATGGTTAGCCAGAACAGTGTTTGTTTGAATATGGTTAGCCAGAACAGTGTTTGTTTGAATATGGTTAGCCAGAACAGTGTTTGTTAGAATATGGTTAGCCAGAACAGTGTTAGTTAGAATATGGTTAGCCAGAACAGTGTTAGTTAGAATATGGTTAGCCAGAACAGTGTTTGTTAGAATATGGTTAGCCAGAACAGTGTTTGTTTGAATATGGTTAGCCAGAACAGTGTTTGTTTGAATATGGTTAGCCAGAACAGTGTTTGTTTGAATATGGTTAGCCAGAACAGTGTTTGTTTGAATATGGTTAGCCAGAACAGTGTTTGTTTGAATATGGTTAGCCAGAACAGTGTTTGTTTGAATATGGTTAGCCAGAACAGTGTTTGTTTGAATATGGTTAGCCAGAACAGTGTTTGTTTGAATATGGTTAGCCAGAACAGTGTTTGTTTGAATATGGTTAGCCAGAACAGTGTTTGTTTGAATATGGTTAGCCAGAACAGTGTTTGTTTGAATATGGTTAGCCAGAACAGTGTTTGTTTGAATATGGTTAGCCAGAACAGTGTTTGTTTGAATATGGTTAGCCAGAACAGTGTTTGTTAGAATATGGTTAGCCAGAACAGTGTTTGTTTGAATATGGTTAGCCAGAACAGTGTTTGTTTGAATATGGTTAGCCAGAACAGTGTTTGTTTGAATATGGTTAGCCAGAACAGTGTTTGTTTGAATATGGTTAGCCAGAACAGTGTTTGTTTGAATATGGTTAGCCAGAACAGTGTTTGTTTGAATATGGTTAGCCAGAACAGTGTTTGTTTGAATATGGTTAGCCAGAACAGTGTTTGTTTGAATATGGTTAGCCAGAACAGTGTTTGTTTGAATATGGTTAGCCAGAACAGTGTTTGTTTGAATATGGTTAGCCAGAACAGTGTTTGTTAGAATATGGTTAGCCAGAACAGTGTTTGTTTGAATATGGTTAGCCAGAACAGTGTTTGTGTTTGAATATGGTTAGCCAGAACAGTGTTTGTTTGAATATGGTTAGCCAGAACAGTGTTTGTTTGAATATGGTTAGCCAGAACTGTGTTTGTTTGAATATGGTTAGCCAGAACAGTGTTTGTTTGAATATGGTTAGCCAGAACAGTGTTTGTTTGAATATGGTTAGCCAGAACAGTGTTTGTTTGAATATGGTTAGCCAGAACAGTGTTTGTTAGAATATGGTTAGCCAGAACAGTGTTTGTTTGAATATGGTTAGCCAGAACTGTGTTTGTTAGAATATGGTTAGCCAGAACAGTGTTTGTTTGAATATGGTTAGCCAGAACAGTGTTTGTTTGAATATGGTTAGCCAGAACTGTGTTTGTTTGAATATGGTTAGCCAGAACATTGTTTGTTTGAATATGGTTAGCCAGAACAGTGTTTGTTTGAATATGGTTAGCCAGAACAGTGTTTGTTTGAATATGGTTAGCCAGAACAGTGTTTGTTTGAATATGGTTAGCCAGAACAGTTAGAAAAATTAATGTAAACCAGAAAAGTGTTAGCCAGAGAACTGTTGGCCAGAATAGTATTAGCTAGAATAGTGTGAGCCGGAAAGTGTTATCCAGAGAATTGTTAGCCAGAATAGAGTAAACCAGAACAATGCTGGTTAGAATATGGTTAGCCAGAACAGTGTGAGTTAGAATATGGTTAGCCAGAAAAATGTTGGACATATTAGTGTTAACCACAAAAGTGTTAACCAGAATGGTGTTAGCCAGAGCAGCGGTTGCCGGAAAAGCGTTAGTTAAGTTCGCAACTAACTAAACTGTATAGTATTAACAGGAATCAGTGTGTTATTCACAACTGTCTTAACACATATTTGTTTGCTAGAATAGTTGTCGGCCATACTACTATTAGCCACACACGGATACTGCTAGCCATACCAGATACTAATAACGATAACAATAATTATACAGTTTATTATAACTAAATGACTTCTATTCTATACCGCGTTGGAATAATGGTCACTGCAAGACCGTTGTCAATGTCATTATCCTTTAGAGTTTAGACAAACGAGTTCGTAGTCGGAAAAGCGATTAACGAAAGCGGGGAGATGGCTGTATGGTCACACGCTGGCACGAAGATCAGAAGAACGCGGGTTCGATACCCGCTAGCTCCATAAAAGGTTGACTCAGCCTTCCACTCCCTGGGGCGACTGTAACATTAACAGTAGGACAGCTGGGTGCCTTGCAGGCTGCCATACAGTTAAATTCCTGTTGCTACTATGTCATGTAATCCTACTGCATATGTATACATGTCAGTTTGATTTAATAAACGAATATTATTGTTATCATAATAACAACATGATAGTAATAATAATATTCGTCTATTAATTCAAACTAACAAGTTCGTAGTTGCGGCGTGTCAGCTGGTTTTCATATTAAACGAATATATATATATATATATATATATATATATATATATCCCGACTACAGCGCGGACACTGAATACCGAACATACAATTGTATGAAGGACTTACATGGATGAACCCGCAATATATACCGGCTTATATATATATATATATATATATATATATATATGTATAGTATACATAAGATCACATGATTATCATTATAACATCAAACAAATGAAGAAATACTGAAAATGATGGGGAGGAAAGATCCATGAAAAAGACAATTAGAGAACGTCAACGGAAATGGATTGGACACGTAATGAAGGGAGACTCTCTAATAAGAAACATCATCGAGGGGAGAACGGAGGGGTAAAAGACAAAAGGAGGTCCAAGATTGATGCTACTGGAGAAGAACGGCTATGGTAAAATGAAGAAGGAGGCTCCGGATCGGGAAGAATGGCATCGTTATACAAATGAACCTGCCTGAGGGCACAGAACCGGAAGAAGAGAAGAAAAACAACAACAACAACAGCAATAGCAGCAACAGTAGCAACAAGAAAACCAACAACAGCGCTTGCAATAACAGCAGAAATAACGACAATAACACCTAGAATTAAAAAAAAGCAAAAGATATCAACATCTGACAAGCCATCTAGTTTCTCCTTCTGCGCTGATAAGAGAGTCACGATATCCAGACTTTGTTGTCTGTTTACCCATCAACAGAAGCATATGCATGTAGATGATGTGTGTACGGTATGTGTCTATGATATGTATGTGTGTATGTATGTATACGTGATATAAATGTGTGCAGGGGTCTCGCGTATGCGTCGAAGTGCGTGTGAATATCTGCGAGAATGTATTGCCTTGGAGACGGTTATCTGCCACCGCTCAAGAGACTTAAATCAGCGTTACAACAGACGGACAAACAGACGGACAGACAAAATAGACAGACAGACAGACGGAGAGACGAACGGAAAGACAGACAGACGGACGGACACAGAGACAGACAGGCGGACGGATAGATAGACGGACAAAGAGACAGACAAGCAAATAGACAGACAAACATACGGAAGGACATACAGACAGACGGACGGATATATACAGACGGACGGACAAAGATACAGACAGACGGACCGACAGACAGAGAGAGACAGACGGAGAGACAAACGAGAGATATGCAGACAGACAATCGTACGAACAGATAGACAGACAGCAGACAGACAGACAGGCGGACGGATGGACAGACGGACATACTGAGAGATATACAGACAGACAGACAGACGGATGGAGAGACGGACATGAAGAAGGATAAAGCTACAAAAAGAAGGACAGACAGACGAACGGAGGGACATGCAGACCGGAATAGAGGCAGACAGATAGACAGATGGACGTATAGACGGACAAGTAGACACACGGACAGACAGGCGGAAAGGCAGACGAACGAGCATGAAGGGAAATTAGAGGAACATACAGGCAAGAATGGAGGCAGAAGAGAAGAGCTATAGAAAGGGGCATACAGGCATACATAAGACCAGGCATCTAGACGGACAGGAAGAGATACAGATAAACTAAGCGATAGACGCATATGCGCAGACTCACGATAGCAAACAGACAGACAAAAACAAGATTACATTGAGACAGACAGACTGACAATTGCGCAGAAAAGCGCGACGTTCAGAGATACAGACACAAACACAGATATAGACACAGACAGCTACACAGACATAGACACAGATATAGACACAGACAGACGTACAAGTGGAGACGCGGATAATAAGAGGACAGAAGTGGACAGGCCAGGGAGTCGATCGGAAAATGATCTAAAGCCCGGCACTTGACAGTAGATGAATAGAAAAACAGACAGAGGAAGAGAGATTCAGAGAGACATATAAGAGGCAGACGAGGAGAGAAACCAGAGAGACAGACAGACAGACAGGCAGACAAAATGTGAGAAAAGGAAAGTTACTGCGTGAGAAACAGATAAACAGACATACATACATACATACAGCCAGATGTGAGAGTATGAGAGAGAGAGAGAGAGAGAGAGAGAGAGAGAGAGACAGAGACAGAGACACACAGACAGGAGACACAGACAGACAGACAGAGAGATTGTGTGTGTGAGTGTGTGTGAGAGAGACAGACAGACAGACAGAGCGAGGCCGAGGCAGAGAGAGACCAATTACAGACGGATAGAAAAAGCAACATCTAGACAGGCACAGGAAAAGACAGAGGCGGAGACAAAGGCAAATACAGATAGTCAGATGCAGAGCAAAGATATGATGATGAGAGAGAAAGAGACAAACAGACAGACAGAGACAGAAAAGAGTCAGATTGACAGGCAGATAAACAGATAGAGAGACATACGAAGGCGAAGACAAACACAGACGTAGAGAAACAAGGAGAGTGAGAGTAACTGCAACAGCAGCTTCAGCATAATCATCATCATCATCTAGAGGATGCGGGAAATGGAGCGCCTGCTTCCGTATCAGAGAGGGAGGATGATGAAGATTATTAAGGGTTCCGCAGGCGAACTACCTCTCCCAGTGCACCAACCTCTCATCCATCACTCCAATTAAGCCTGGCTATACTGCCAGGTAAGTCTCTGTTTCTGTCTGTCTCTCTTTGTCTCTCTCTCTGTCTCTCTCTCTCTGTCTCTCTCTCTCTCTGTCCCTCTCTTTGTCTCTCTCTCTATGTCTCTCTGTCTCTCTTTGTCTCTCCCTATCTCTCTCTGTGTGTCTCTCTGTGTCCTCTCTGTGTGTCTCTCTCTCTCTGTCTCTATGTCTCCGTCTCTCTCTCGCTTTCGCTCGCTCGCTCGCTCCTAAAGATTAATTCATTTACTTACCTACAATATCCTCATGTACTTTTTTAGTTCTTTGCTTTGATTGAATTACCGAGAGACCGACTTCTCGATTTTGTAAGTGCTTACTTAATTACTTATGTGTTAAGATGTTTGTTATTTAAATCACTAGATGTTTGCCTCACACGGAAAAATTTCCCTCAATGAAGATTTCATATACTCATGAGCCAAAGAAAGTGCTTACTTAATTACTTTGGCTCATGAGTAGGAAATCTTTAGAGGAAGTCGCTCAAATTAAATAAGAATATTGCGAGTAGTGAGATGATCGTCAAAAGCGCAATTAAAAGGATCGATCCAATCCCAAGTCACAAAGGAATAACTTTCATAACGCGTCTTTAAAATTTTCAGTTACGTGAAACTATTTACAAAAGGGCAATAAATAGGTGAAGAAAAGGTGTAGACGTAACGTAACCCGGCTTCGAGATTATTGCCCGTGCTGTTTGAATTTGAAAATTTTACACATGTTCCGTGGCAAGATGATTGAAAATAAATTGTAAAATAATTTATTTTCGCCCCTCGAGTAGGTGGCTGGTACCGAGCGGTTACGCCGCATTCGCGTCCATTGTGTAAGATTTTCTTGTCTCCCCTAGCGAATGGTCATTAAAAGTTTAGCGTTACATAAATGTTGCCTTCATGAATGACACACACTTCATGACAGCGCGTTATTATATTAATTGTTTATTTGGTAGTTTTGATTGAATGAACGATTAATTGATTTATAATCTATCTGTCTATTTAGTTAGCGTTATAGCTAACATCTATCCATCTATCTATATATCTCTCTATCTATTTGTTTGCCTAACTCTTTATCTGTCTGTCTATTTGCCCATCTGCCTACCTATCTACCTACCTACCTATGTATGTATGTATAAGCACTTGTTATTGCGCCCCTTCAAGAGTTCTACTCAGAGGCGCTCCCGAGTCCCGACTACAACGAGAACACTGAATCGGAGTTTCACGCCGAAGCGCATGAGCAATAATTATTGCGAGTGAAGGAATTGCCCAAGGTCACTACGCGGCGGCTTGAGGTGGATTGGAACCCGCAACCCTCCAGCTGCAAGGCACCGAACATACCCCTACACCACCGCGCCCCACAATCTTTCAGTCTATGTATGTATGTATGTTTGTATTTATGTATCTATCTATCTCTCTGTCTGTCGGTCCGCCCATCCATCCATCCATCCATCTATATTTACCATCCATCCATCTATCTATTTACGCTATCTATCTATTTACGCTATCTATCTATTTACTCTATCTGTCTGTCCGTCTGTCTGTCTGTCTCTGTCTATTTGCGTGTCCATCCTTCCGTCTGTCTGTGTCTCTGTCTGTTTAGTTAGCTATTTAACTGGTTAGACACAGCATAGATATCCATCAAGCCGCTCGCTACGTCTTGACTACATCACAAACATGTCGAGATGTCTGTCTCTCTGTCTGTCTGCATGTCCGTCTGTATGCCTGTCTATTGCTCAGTCTTTGTTTGTCTATAGCTCGCTCAGTATCGATACGTCAAGACTCTCTCTCAGCTGTTTATAATTTAGCTGACTGGCTGTCTCATTTGCTCAAATTGTAATTAATTAGTTTGTTTGTGTATTTTGACTGTGGGTTTTTTTCTTTTCGAGACGTGTGTAGAGTATAAGAGTTATTCCTGTGGGGTCGTCTTAGCATGCCTCAGGTTAAACGTCTCTCAGTAAATCTCGTCTTTCGCTCGGCTAGTCCGACAACAAAGGATGTTTTCTGCCTGCGTAGCTGCTGCTGAAACGGTACAATGACCCATTGATGTCGTACGGCATCTTCCGGCAGTTCTTCGGTCAGTGAACTGAGGAAGAAGAAATATGAAGAAGATCATGAAGAAAAGAGAGTGCAGAGAGATGAAGAACTGATGGAGCAGTTAAGCTGCGCTGGAAGGATCGAAGATAGATCTATGTCGAAGTACATTGGTAAAAGCGTGGAGCTGAGAGGAGGGATGAGGAAGATGATGATGATAATGGTGGTGGTGTTGATGGTATTTGAGATGAGGAAGAGGAAGAAGAGAAGAGAAGAGAAGAAGAAGAAGAAGAAGAAGAAGAAGAAGAAGAAGAAGAAGAAGAAGAAGAAGAAGAAGAAGAAGAAGAAGAAGAAGAAGAAGAAGAAGAGGAAGAAGAAGAAGAAGAAGAAGAAGAAGAAGGAGAAGAAGAAGAAGAAGAAGAAGAAGAAGAAGAAGAAGAAGAAGAAGAAGAAGAAGAAGAAGAAGAAGAAGAAGAAGAAGAAGAAGAAGAAGAAGAAGAAGAAGGAGAAGAAGAAGGAGGAGGAGGAGGAGGAGGAGGAGGAGGAGGAGGAGGAGGAGGAGGGAGGAGCAGCAGCAGCAGCAGCAGCAGCAGCAGCAGCAGCAGGAGCAGGAGGAGGAGGGAGAAGGAGGAGGAAGAAGAAGAAGAGGAGGACGAAGAAGAGAAGAAGAAGAAGGAAGAAGGAATAAGAAGAGGAGAGAGAGAAGAGAAGGAGAAGGAGGAGGGAGAAGAGGAGGAAGAAGAAGATGGAAGGAGAAGGAGTAGTAGGAGGAGGAAGATGGAGAATAAAAGGAGGAGGAGAAAAAAGAAAAGGAGTCAGAGGAAAATTAGATTAAGAATAAGAAGAGGAGGAAGATAATGATGATAAAGAAGAGAACGTATAAATAAAGAGGAAGAGAAGAAGAAAAATACGATGATGAAGAAGAAGAGGAGGCAGAAAAGGAATATGGGAGGAATAAGAAGAGGAAGAGGAGGAAGAAGCAGAAGATGAGGGGAGGAGAGGAAGAAGAAGAGGAAGAGAAGAAGAATGAGAGGTGGTGAAAAAAAAAAGTGGGGGGGCCGTGGCGCTTTGGATAACAGCTGGCACAGAGACCGAGAGGTACTGAGTTCGAGCCCCCGTTGGGCGGATTTGCTTTGTAGGCTGCTATTAGCGCCGTTGTATTACATGGCTGTTTGTTCTGTTAGTAGTTAAGATTTCAATTGCATAACATGTAAATGTACAGCGCAGTGCGTTTGTCAGGCGCTTAATAAAGAAAAGATTATTATTATTATTATTATTATTATAAGTGGGTAAACATGGAGAATATGATATATATAAATTGTCATAATAACATCTACAATTGCAGTTACCGAAGAAGATGAAGAGGGAAGGGAATAGAAGAAGGAAGAGGAGGAAGATGAAGAGGGAAGGGAATAGGAGAAGGAAGAGGAGGAAGATGAAGAGGGAAGGGAATAGGAGAAGGAAGAGGAGGAAGATGAAGATGAAGAGGAGCAGGAAGAGAGACAGGAAGAGCATAAATAGGAACGACGTCTGGATGGTAGATGTTTGATCGGTTTTATTCTCTGACCTATCGCATTTCGACCTAGTTTTTCAGATAGATTCAGAGTTTTGATTACGGTTTCACCTGAAGCAAGCATCGACTGAAGCCTTGGACTTTATTACAATGACGCTACAAAAGTCATTATATATTTATGTATGTATATTCGATGACTACTATATTGTCGGCGTCTCTCTCTACATGTATACATCTATGTATGTATAACAATAAATGTAGAGTATATATGTATATAAAATATATATAAGAATAAATAGAGAGAGGCTCGCTAGCACACGATCAATTTTACGCCGCAATAGTAATTTGTAGTAGGGGGATAGCATAATGGATAACACTCTTGCCTGAAGTTTTGACGGACCCGGTTCGATTCCCATAAGGCAGTTCATGCCTTCCTTCTCTAGGTGGAATCAAAAGTAAAATGAGCTTACACCTTGCATGGCTGCAACTTGTTGATTTATGTCTTCTGTAATCTGTGTTCTTGTGAATTGTTTAATCGTCATATATCATGTGCATGTACAGCGGAGTGCGTTTGTCAGGCGCTTCATTAAAGAATAAATATATATCATATTATATTATATATATATTCTTGTAATATATATTATATATATATATATTATACTTATATAGGCCTATGTACATTATAGGGAGTCTGATATACAGAAGCATAGTTGTATAAATAAAATTATAGTATATATTATCCGCAGAATCAATGGATTTCAGACGAAGTATTATAGAACTCGGGGAAAGGGAAGAAACCTATAGCCAAACAGCGAGTATACACTGCAGACAGTGGTGTAGTGGGGGAACGTGGGGAACGCCGTTCCCCACTTTTTTCTCACACTATGCAAAATTCTTGCAAGATGGCACTTTTTGCTTACTTCAATATCCAGGCGTTCCCCCACTTCATTTTTTAGGACTACACTACTGACTGCAGACCGAAAACAATTTAACTGGCTCACTAGAGAAATCAGAAGGGAAATGCAACGAGACAAAAACAAGTGGATGCAACAGCCGTGCAAAGAAGCTATGGACGCTTTCTAGATAAATTGAATGCAAGACGTATACACGTAATAAGATAAAACTACTTAGTGGACAATTTGAGCTAAAAGTTGCATCAATCAAAGACGCAGATGGTAATACACTAGCAGACGATGCACGCACGCAGAAACGATGGAAAGAACACTTCGAACAACTAGAGTTATCCATAAATAACACCGAAGAACATGCCAGAATTTCTACATATAGAGGTAAGAGATTGTATCAACAAAATGAAACAGGATAAAGCACCAGGCATGGATGGAATCAGAACGGAACTACTTCAAGGATGCGGAAAGACAGTTGTTACAAAGATTCAACAAGAGGAAGAAATTCCAGAAGACTGGGCAAAACCGACAATCGTCCCTATATATGAAGCTATAAAGCTTTCACCAAAACGATACACAAACAGAACGAAGCAGCAGTATGTTGAGAGATCATAGACTTGGAGAAGAACAAGCCGGGAACAGACCATGCAGGAAGCAGCACACTTGATAAACTATTCACAACTAGTTTATCAATAGGGACAGATACTTGAAAAAAGCATAGAAACCAGAAACCAGAAAGTCTTCATCAACTTCATAGATTTCAAACAAGCACTCGACAGCATATGGCATGATGGAATGTGGAGAGCGATACTAAATGCAGGAATACCAGAGCAATTGATCAATCTTGTACAAGAGATACATCGAAAATCATCAAGTGCCATAAAAGATAGACAAGATTGCAGAATACTTTCACATGAAAATGGAAGTACGACAAGCATGTATCTTATCCTCATGCCTATTAAACCTTGTATTAGAATTTAGAATGTCAGTAATGTCACTTAAAAACACTGAGGGCAGGAATCAAATTAAATGAAGGGCGGGTTAATAATCTCCGATTTGCTGACGCTAATGGCCTCTTCACTGTAAAACGGACCAGAACTACAGGATATTACGACACAGATAGACGAAATCAGTAGAAGAATCGGCCCAAAGTTCAACGCAGAGAAAACCAAAACTATGGTGATTGAAAACACCAAAGAGACACCAAAAAGTATCACGTTCCAAGGAGAAGCTATAGCTATTGAGCAAATGTAACAATTCTTCCATCTATAGGAGGGCTAAATAAACTACCAGATTGCCCTGGCAGCAACGAAAAAGCGCATATAAAGGAGAATTGTACGCACGTTGCATGGCAGCAACGACAAAGCATGCAAAATTAACGCACTTTACAAGCATTTGGAATAATGAACAGGATATGGAGAAGCAGAGAATTAACAAGAAAACCAAGATAAAAAACGTACGAGACGATGAAACAACAGATTTTCCTAAACGGATCGATCAGAATGTTGGACAACGCGAAAAGAAGATGAGAAAAGAATTCCTACGGCAGAAATGAGCTGGCTGAGGAAGATCGCTGGGAATTTCAAGACTACAGAAAATAAGAAACGATGACATCATTATTGTCAGTCATTAGGTATTCAAACAAACCTGTTAGAAAAGTCGTCGAACGCTCGCATGGGATGCGTAAACAGACAAAAATTTCGGACGGGGTTTTAAGATTTAAGGGTGGTTTTCCATTGAAAATCGTCGCAAAAGTCCATTTTTTCTATTTTGCATGTAAAAGCATATACAATTTTTTTTAGGAAACTTATTTGGGGGTTTGACCGTAAAACAACCCCCTAAATACGCCCATGAACGCTGGTTTGGACGTGTAGAGAGAATGCCAGGGTTGACCGAATCCCACACAATGCACTACATGCAAGATTCGAAGGAAAAAGAAACAAAGGCAGACCAAGACTACGTTGGATAGACGATATAAATGAGGACATGACATCACTTGGACTAACACTAATGGACTTGACAAATGACATAAGACAATGGAGATCATTTACTCGTACCCATCGCCGCCAAATGGCTGGTGTCTGGAACTGATGATGATGATGAGTGTGTGGGTTGGGTGGGTATGTGTTTGCAAGTACTGTATATACATATTTATATATATATATATATATGTATATATATGTGTATATATATATAGAGAGAGACAGACAGACAGAGAGAGACAAACGGACAGACAGAGGGACAGATAGAGACGGAGAGAGACAGAGGATAGATAGAGAGACAGAGACAGATAGAGAGACAGAGCGAGAGAGAAAAACACAGACAGACAGAGACAAAGAGACTAGACAGAGAGACAGAAGAGACGAGACAGAGAGCGAGACAGAGAAAGAGACAGAGACAGAAGAGAGAGCATGTGATAAATTTTACGGCGCAATAGTCAACGGGACCACATCATAAAACGGCGGCCTTTATGAGGGATGAATTTCGGAACCGCGCGTTTCGTCTGCTAGTTTCGTCCATTCTGAATGGCGCTCTATAAATCTCTGTTTGTGACTACGAAACCTATTAGTCTTTCATCGTCCAATGTATCTTCGCGCACAAAATGATCTCCTTTACGGTCGTTTTCCGCCGTTTCTTCGATCACCGTAGAGTTGTCTATAGAGGTCAGGGAGTAAGGTGATCGCGGAAGCCTCCAGAGGGACGCAGCTCCGCCATTTTGGTTCCACGAATGGCTGCCGATTCGCTGTTTAACACGAGTCTAGAGGTCGAAAGTTTGACAAGCAACAGGATTAATTACGAGCCGTCTGTACAAGTCCATTTGACCGGCTGACTTGCCTCGATCTACTCTACTGTATGGGGTGGGGTAGAACAATTTGTATGTTATATGGGAGTGTTATATGATATTATGTATATGTATGCATGTATTTATTCATTCATTCATTCATTCATTACCGAAGATTTAGCTAGCGGGACTAATGTCCTTTCGGGGTTCCCTTTTGTGGCTAGAGATGAAAAATAATGTATGTATGTAATCCTGTATGTATGTAATGTATGTATTGCATTATGTATGTATCAGAGATTTGCACGATTAGTTAAATCGCCAATCAATTAGAATTCGAATTAGCTACAGAAATTTGCTAATCGATTAGAATTGGAATTAGCAAAATCTTGTTGCTAATTGATTATAATTTGAAGTTTGTCTAATCGATTAACTAATCGATTAAAATCTAATTTATTAGTTACCGATTTCTGGTATGTTTTTATGTAGTATGTATTTAATGTATCAAACGCTTAATATAGCGCCTATTCATGATGTATTCATTCATTCATTCAAGCTTGAATTTGACAGCGCCTCTTCTAAATAAGTGGAACTACTCAGAGGCGCTCATATACTTACCTTTTCAAATAAAATAGGATCTTTTTAAGTTGAGAGAGGAATGACTGAGAAGGGGTTCTAGGAAGGGAGCGGAGGACCAGAGGAGGCCATTCCAGGTCGAGGGGCCAATCACAGAGAAGGCACGGCTCTGCCTGGTGGAGGTACGAGCAAAAGGGACGGAGAGAAGACCCTGTTCAGCTGAACGGAGGGAGCGCGAGCCTCGAGCACTAAGGGTGGGGCTACAAAGCTCAATAAGGTAGGCAGGAGCAAGACCCAGCAGGCAGCGCCAAACTAAGGCAGCTACCCTATATTCGATACGCTGCCTAAGCGGGAGCCAGTGAAGAATGTCGCGCATATAGCTGGAGATGTGGTCGAATTTAGGTATGCGGCCAATAAGGCGAGCTGCAGAGCGTAAAACGCGAAACCAGACAGCTTAGTCGGGCAGCCGGGAGGCCAACATAGAGAGAGCAGCAGAAGTCAAGTCTGATAGTGACAAAGGAATGGACAAGCGTAGCAGTAGTGGGTAGGACTTCAGCGAGCGATAGTGCGTAGTTGGCGCAGAAATTTATAACAAGCACGGCTGAGAGAGTGAAGGTGAGGAGCAAAGGTGAGCTCCTGATCCAGAGTAACGCCAAGGTCACGGACCACAGAGGAGAATAAAAATGAGGAAAGGCGGTAGCAAGGGCAGCCATATCTAGCTTAGCCAGCTGGCTAAGCTACACATAGCTGTATGTCTATGTGTATCCATGGATGCAAGTACGTTTTAATGTTTCAAAACACTTAATATAGCTCCTTATTGAGTAGGCCCTACCTCACAAAAGCGATGCACGCCATAGCAGAAATTTTAAACTCCCACCTTTTTAGTGACAGTCCGGAGCGCTCGCTAAACACCAGACAATCGCGCACAACCAGAATAAGCGTTAACAAATAGCATGCATACATGCACGTATACATGAAAGCGCCTCTGAATAGTCTATGCTGCGAGATACGCTCTACAAATGTTTAGATACGATACGAGATACGATACCGTACATAACTTTTAAGCTCGCAAATATGTGTATAATATACACAAGACATTTGTGCATGCACACACACACACACACACACACACACATCCACACACACATCCACACACACACATGTAGGCTATTAGGAAGATTCTTACCTATATGGCTTTTATTCTCGTATATTGCAGTTATCGTTTTTTTCCCCAAAAAAATTTGACCTCCTCCCAACATGGTAATTTTGAACTGAACACGCAAGAGACACGTAGTTATCATATTTCCGCACAGATCTTGTCAGTTAATTTAGCCAAAGTGGAGAAAATGACTTTAATCCAAAGCGGTTTCCATGGTGATGCAAGGCGTCATAATTATGGTAAACGTCATTGTCGTTTTTTTATGCAGTAATCGGCCAAGATGACCGCGAAATTTTATCTATGACGATCTTCTTTCTATTTATAAATGCGTGCTATTTTGAAGCGATTCCTACTCACTCGAAATTTCGACAATTTAAAAGAACTATTTTTTACTCACGATAAATAATTCGATGTCATGCGAATATAGTAAATTATATATTATGTATATGTATAAGATTATCTATGTGTAGATTATATTGATTGTTTATGGATGCAGCAATATATAATATCCAATTTATAAGAATTACCAGTCAGCCAGCCAGTATATACGTGTATATATCATATATATATATATTAAATGTATGATATATATACAGTATATATATAGTGACTATATATTATAAATAAACATACATATATACACACATGCATATATTATACAGATATATATATATAGGTCACAATGTCATATCTTTTCTTGTCTGGATGTCCATGCCAAAAATAGAATCGTCTAAGAAAATTACATGCAGTGTAGCCTATATACACAATTACACATATAATTTTATATATCTCCTTTATACATATATATATATACATTATCACAGTCAGTATATAAATATATACTAAATGTGGTCATTTCTCAGGTGATCCTATTTTTGGCACGGACACCCAGACAAGAAAAGAGATGTGAACTCGCTCAGCCTCAATATATAATGCATTGCTTTTGGCACCAGCGAACAAGAAAGATTCGTATACGGGAGAGGCTCGTTGAACGCCTGTAGTTGTCGCCCTGACACGGGGTCTTCCGTCAGCCTGACCTCTGAATGACCTCTGAATGACCCCGACAGGAGAATCGATAGACTGTGAACAGACAAATGGAAAGTCATCCGTAATTCGTCGCCTGCCTTTATGTTGCGCCGGCTTAAAAGGAGCTCTTGGCGTAAATCAATGCACGGCGCTTGTGGCAATTGATTTCAGGAGTGGCAAGAGAGTGCCACACAACTATTGTCGCCTGGGACGTGAAATATATGGAGGGAGGGATGGAGGGAAAAGATGGGTGGGTGGGTGGAGGGAGGGAGGATGGGTGGGTGGATGGATGATGGATGCATGGATGGATGGATGGATGAATGGATGGATGCGTGGATGCATGGATGAAGAGATAGAGGGAAGGAGGGAAGGGAGAGAGGGATGGAATGAATGGATGGATGCGTGGATGCATGGATGAAGAGATAGAGGGAAGGGAGAGAGGGATGGAATGGATGGATGGATTTGTGGGTGGATGGATGGATTTATGGATGGATGGATGGATGGATGGATGGATGGATGGATGGATGGATGGATGGATGGATGGGTGGGTGGATGGATGGATGGATGGATGGATGGATGGATGGATGGATGGATGGATGGATGGATGGATGGATGGATGGATGGATGGATGGATGGATGGATGGATGGATGGATGGATGGATGGATGGATGGTGGGTGGGTGGGTGGGTGAATAAATGGGTGGATGGATGGATGGATGGATGGATGGATGGATGGATGGATGGATGGATGGATGGATGGATGGATGGATGGATGGATGGATGGATGGATGGATGGATGGATGGATGGATGGATGGATGGATGGATGGATGGATGGATGGATGGATGGATGGATGGATGGATGGATGGATGGATGGATGGATGGATAAATTGCATTCATGAGTGGATGAACGAGTGGGAGAATAAATGGATGGATGGATGCATGCATATACTTTGGGATTCTATATGACCAAGTACATGTATTATAGTATAGCATAACACAGCATAGTAACGTAAATTACAGCTCTGTCATCCATTGCATAAAATGGCATAGCTTAGCATGACGTAGCATGGGCCTGCATGGCGTATTATTATAGTCCTTCACACTACAACTCGTCGGCGCAATTGTTTGAGGCTCTGTCGCAAGACAGTGCACATTCTACTATGCTATGCCCCGTTATCCAATATTACTGTAGGCTACGTTGTGCCATGAATGCTATTCAAAGCTTATACCGTGCTATGCTACATAATGCAGTGCTATGCTACGTTACTTATAACGGGATAGGCTATGGTCTAATTTGCCTATAGACTTCTTTCGAAGCCTAAGCGCTTGTTACATGTCTTTCCAAAGTTAGCCTTCGTCTTTGTATAGCAAGTATTAGCAACGAATGAACAAGATTAGTCTGGAGAGGATCGAAGTGGATTAGGAGATTAGATTGTCCTCGCACGTGATTCAATTTCGCATTCTCCTATATGGCAGTCACTTCCGGTTTGCACTGAGAAGACCCGGATGTCATTGTGGGCGACAATAGGGCCCAGTAGAATGAGCCCTTCTGACAAACGACAAGTTGCTGCGGCGCAGTCACGGGTGATCATCCATCATCCAGTGATCGGGTCGAGGTCCTACAAATTCTGACCCCACTCCTTAGCAGAATGTTCGCGAAGGATGGGACGAAAGGCGATTAAAGGAGACAGAGCGTACAAAGAACCCCTCTTCCACACTTGACCTTCGAAGATTAAGAGAAGCCTCTCTTCAGCATACAACGTACCCAGAAATGTGTCACTACCACTACTGCTATAACTACTACCACTATTACACTATTACAGCCAGTGATGAGAAAAGCACTTCTAAAAGAAATCTGAGTACATGTATAAAATAATTGATCACCAAAGTATTTAAAATACAAGTAGAAACACATTTTCTTACAAGTAGCCTATTTTAAATACAAAGGAAAAATACTTGCTTGGGAAAGGTATTTTAAATTAGTAATACTTTCGCGGCGGAAAGCCTTCGAGCATGCACTAGGCCTGAAATAATTATTATAGGGCTATAATTATTTGGGCTGGATCAATCAACTGGCTGGAAATACTGGTTCTGTTGCGCACCGGAAACGAAAAACTTAAACTTACACCATTTAAAATGGTCCATTTTATGTTCGGAGTAACTCGTTAACAATTGCGAATTCAGCGAATTGTGAGGAATCAAGTGTTTGACCAGCTATTTTAGTCTTTTTAGATGGCATTTTTTTCTATTTGAAGAAAACGGATTTAATCGTTGCCACGAAGTGTCAGTTTGTCCAAACAAATTCCCGAGTACATGAACTGATGCTATACATCGAACTTACTGAAACATCTGAAGGTAAGCAATTTTACCACGTGTTTAGTTGGTTCTGTTTATTTCATCGTAGTTGTATTTGTGTCCCGGCAGAGTTCTATTTCTAAAATGTCGCGAATGATGATTGTAGACCTAAAAATTGCGCAACACTTTAAGAAATGTTTTTTAGGTGTTCAAAGTTCTATATTAAGAGATTGAGTCTCAGTTTTATACGACTTGAGTATTTGTGATAAACTTTGGCTCAAGGGATGGGGATAGTATATGGAAGGTGGATTGATAAATATAATTCATTTCCTAAATGGAAGTTGGAATGATGAAAAATGATGCTAAAATAGAAGTGGGATTGATGAAAAAGTGTGTAGTTTAGCATCGTAAATGACTCGCCATTCATAGCGAGTCAGCTTGTGGTCGAATACAAGTTGGATTGACGAAAAGAATTCTTGCTAAATATAAGTGGGATTGGTGAAAATAATTTTAGGTTAAATAGAAGTGGGATTGATGAAAAGAATCTTGCTTAAATAGAAGCTGGATACATTCCAGTTATCATGAAAATCATTGAAATAATTAAATACCGGTACGCTAAAATACAACTCTATCAATAAAATACGCAAAAATGCACTTTTACCGAGTTCTATTTTTAAAAAGTCGCGAATGATGATTGTAGACCTAAAAAGTGCCCAACACTACAAGGAATGTTTTACAACCATTCATAATTCTATTAAGAGTTTCAGTCTTAATTTTATTGGACTTTAGTATTTGTGATAAACTAGGGCTCAAAGTATTTCGTATTTAAAATACTGTTCCCAAGCAAGTATTTTTCGCTTGCATTTAAAATGTATTATATCTGGGCATTTATAAAGCGCCTCTAGCAGTAGTTACTAATAAAACCAACACGGTAGCCAAACGAAAATGGCGCTCGGTCTGTTACGCGGTTACGCGGAGACGGTTACTGTGTAGGGACCTTGAGCAAGT
This sequence comes from Aporrectodea caliginosa, assembly GCA_020284085.1. Taxonomy (NCBI): domain Eukaryota; kingdom Metazoa; phylum Annelida; class Clitellata; order Crassiclitellata; family Lumbricidae; genus Aporrectodea; species Aporrectodea caliginosa. Next base: position 1,038,436 of record JACEVL010000501.1, read on the forward strand.
CCTTCGCTCACAATTGCTCAACGCCATCGATGTTCTGTCATATGGTCGTGTGTGCACTTCTGAACCCTTTTAGAAGGAGGGCAATATCAAACGCAGACGTATTGTATTGTATTGTACTAAAACTAATGTTATTGTTGCTGGTCCAAACACTCGCAAACTTTCGGAGTTTATACATTATTTATATCAGTATTGTTGTGAATAATATTACTAATCTCGTCAAATTTGTATTAATTTATTTTAAATATTTGAGTTTGATGTTTGCATTTAAAATTTATTAAAATGTTTAAATTGAACCTTTATAGGCATTTTCGAAATTTATATTTAATAGTTAGGCATATAGCTAATTTGATATAGGCCTATATGGCGCGTGGTTTTTGGCTTGCGACTTATAGCTTATTACAATGACATGATATAGGCCTACCGCATAGCTGTTTAAAACGCATGGCTTATGCTTCATGGCTAAACGCTAGTGGCTTAGTCTCGTCTGGTGATCTACGGTTCGTGGCTCCTAGTTTTTGGCTGAATGTCTGTCCTGCACTTCCTCACTGCTATATATATATATATATATATATATATATATATATCTATATATGCAGCTTCTTAGAAACCCCAGCTGTCTCCTGCGTCGTAGAAAGCCAAGCGGCTGTCTTCCTGCTTCTTATAAATCCAGTTTTTTCCCTGCTCCTTAGAGCTCGAGACCGTCTCTTTGAAATTACTCCTACCCTCTTCAGCCATAAAGCAGCCCTCGATTGCCATTCCTAATTGGCAAAGCCTAGCGCTCAATAAATTCTTCCGGGCTTGTAAACGAATTGCGAGCACCCGTCAGACTTGCTTCGTGTCCAACATTCATCCGTGTCTCTGCCCCTTATGCGAGCTTAGCCCCCATCGATGGGAACCCAATTAGCCGCAGCCTCACCTCACTCCAACCCCCAAAACACACCACTGGCGGCGGCGCAGGGCTTTCGAACAAAGGGGACGTTGGAGACCAGAAGGTTTCGCCAGGGAGGGATCCCACCTCTAAGATGATTTTAAGGGGTCTTTGGTATGAGTAGATAGGATACGTACGTATGCAAATACGTGTTTATACATACATACAATACATACATAATTAATACATACATATATGCATGCATAAGTACATACATACATCGTATTCGTTTATTTTGTAATGCAAGATTACACATAACAATTTACACTGAGGTGGCTCAACTTAAATAAGGTCACACAGGAGACCCAGAAGGGGCCGGAGGTCCCGCTAACCAGGGCCACCTACGTACATACATACATATATATGTATGTATTTATGTACATGTATATACATACATACATGCATACATACATGCATACATACATACACATACATACATACATACATACATACATATACAAACATACTTACATACATACATACATACATAAATACGTACTTACATACATACATACATACATGCATACATACATACATACATGCATACATACATACATACATACATACTGTACATGATCGCATACATAAATGCATAATAATAATAATAATAATAATAATAATAATAATAATAATAATAATAATAATAATAATAATAATAATAATAATAATAATTAGACGTTCTGTACAGCGTCGTAGCTCAGCCGAGGCTGAAGGAAAGGGTGCTGTACATGAATTCAAAAATTTAATGGCAGTCACATGATTGTTTAAAAAGATAAGTGGTGAACTGGGATTTAAATGTCTCCAGAGATGGCGCGTTCTCATGGTTGGGAAAACTGTTCCATGCAGTTGGTCCTGAGACAACACACATAAATACATACGTACGTACGTACGTACGTACATATATACATACAATACATACATACATATACATACGTACAAATGCATACATATACACGTGTCATAGTCTTTAGTTAAGTTTGTTTTTCATTTTTGTATAATCTGTTACTTAATTATCATTACAAAAGTTGGTGTTCCCATATCTCTTACTTGTCTAAATCTTCTGTCATCTGTAATTTTCTTACTCTAAATAGGCCTCCTTTCAACGGGACTTGTCCCTTTGGTGTGCCTGTTGCTCCCTAATTACATTACTAACATTATATGCCACGACTTGCTCTTGTTTAATGAATAACGGTTCACATATTTAATTTCTCAAATTCTCCTCTTTACTGCATATTATGATGAACCGTCTATCATGACATACTTGGCATTTGACTGTTATGTGGTTATTACGTACAATGATGGGATCAATAAATTGAATTGAAATTGAATTGAAATTGAAATTGAAATACAATTTTATACATACATACACACATACATACATACATACTTCTATTTCTGAAGCAACGGGTTTCTTTAAAATTCGCCTGAGTGTAAGGGCGGAACTTTGCCCACGAATTGCTGGTTATCCATCCCCTCTTACCTCCCCTTCCCTGTCCCCTTCCATTTTCCCTCTCACTCCTTCCTCTGCAGTCTGCATACCAATTGTCGGCAATTTTAAGGTGACTGGCAGTAACAAAGTATACATGTTTACATTCTGTGTCACGACTGTTAATATGTTGACGGCACTTAGAACACGATCGAGCTAAACAACAGTCAGTGCACTGCAGGTCATCGGCCTTATTGGTCGCTGATCGACTTCTGAAAAAGTAAGTAAGTACGTGCTTTATTGAACTCGCCTGCAAACGCACTGCGGCTACATCGGATAAGAACAAACTGATGGTAATTAAATAACAAAATCACATTAAAAACACAAAATTACAAGAAATCATTATATATATAATAAAACAGACATCTATGGATCTGAGAGATAGTAAGGTTAACGTATGAAGAAAGATCAGCAATAAAGTCAATTGAATAACATTCGCGTAATAAAACCATTTCAACGGATTATTTCGTCTACACGCAGAATTTTCTCAGTAACTTCGGAAATAACTCCGCCATTGATCGTACTCTGTCAGTGCCAGTCCCAAGCCTGGATAAAGGAGGAGGAGGCGACGCTATATGGTCTTTGTTACCACACAGCTATAGTCGTTAAATAGGAAAACCAACTTCGGAATTGTTGGAGTTTTCTGGTGATAGGTTTGCGTGCCGGACTTATTCGTCGGTTTTGCCAAGGATTTTGTGCGTTTGAGGGGCATTTTGTTCGCTAGTGGCCTAGGCCCATGTTACGGCATCAAGTGCATCCTTCTGATGTACGGTCGAGCCTGAGCCATACGGTTCGTGTACGCCGTCTGTAGCCGAGTGTTTTCGTCTCGGTGGAGGACGACCGACGCAGGCCATTGGAGGACTTCGACCGTTAGTCACTGGTGGCTCTTCAATCTACCGACCGACACACGACGAATGCCTTTTCTGCGTACTCCTTGTGCCTCGACGAATAGCCGGACATGTGTCATCTTCTAACAGTGAGGGCCTGCATGCTCGTCGGCAGCGTCATCGTGTGTTCGAACGCTGTCACCTGTGGCCGCTCTACTCTATCGATGCAACTTGGCTCAGAGACTCTGAACATCCATGCCATCTGTGAGCTTTCGACTGGAATCCGTTGGTTGGTTCCACGTGTGTGCGTGGGCCCATCAATGGTGACTCTTTGAGCTTACTGTGCATTGTTTTGCTAACTGATGCAAACTTACGCCTGTGGGCATATACACAAATCCCAACCCGTACAGCAGTTAATAAATATATGTTATAGTAAAACAAGAAGTTGGAAGAGAGATCAAAACATGGTATTAATACTGAAATATTTCAGCAGCATTAGAAGTTGGATGAGCATATTTATAGCAGAAGTAAAGGCTGTATGAGCGATGAAAAAATGATTTTGATTCTAAATTATTGCATTAAAACTAGAAGTTTGATGAGCGATTAAAATATTTTTAGTAGAAGTAGAAGTTGGATGAGGGATGGAAATATGTTTCAGTAGAAGTTGGATGAGCGATTAAAACACGGCTAAAATAGGTTTTAAATTTTTATGTACGGGTTGGAATTTGGGTATACTACATGTATACCGCCTGTAGGTTTGTCAAAACTATAGGAACGGTTTTCGTCCTTGAAGCAATTTTCCACCACACCTAATGCGTTTCAGCGCTTAGTTCGTTCGGCGCTGAGTGCCCCATTAGAGTTAACTCTCGCTGAAATGCTCGCGTGAAGCGCTGAGCTCTAAGAAGGGATGCGGAGCTAGAAAAGACGTCCATCTCCCCAATCGAAGTGGGAAGACGCGAGAAGCAGCTGGAGATAACTCGCACGAGCCAGACTTTGCATTTATATTGCGCTGAATTGCATGACGCCGCTTTTTATCGCTTCATTTCGAAAAGCTTATCTCACGGTCGGATCACAGTGAAAGAAACATCGTCGGCAGCACTAAAATAAATGGAATTGCTCATTGCAGGGCAATCTCTAAGATAAACTTGTATATCTGTGTGTGCATAATGCATATATATATATATATATATCGGAATATGTATATGCATATGATATGTAATAATTACGCGTTATATTTTACCTGCATGGAATGTACGCATGCTATCTGAAATATATATTATTGAAGTATTATATATATATATATATATATATATATATATATATATATATATATATACTTATACATACATAAAATAGATATGAATAAGACAGAGATCATGTGGATAAGTATAGGAAATAACACCACAGTAACTATCACTGTATACATTAAAGAAATGGAACATGCCGCGAACTTCTGCTAATGTAGGCCTATATATTGGAAGTAGGTTCGCAGCTGTTGGAGATTGCCATGTAAGACTAAAGAGAAGAATATGTAAGGGAAAAGACGACTTCTAGAAAAGAAAGGAATTAATGAGAAGAAAGTTGAAGAACAACATGAAGAAACGAATAGTCAAGTCTATGATATGAAGTGAATATGTGGATATACTATATACTGTTCGGAAACATGGACCATGATAGTCATATATATATATATGTATGTATGTATGTATGTATGTATGTATGTATGTATGTATGTATGTATGTATGTATGAGCACTTGTTATAGCGCCCCTTCAAGATTTCTACTCAGAGGCGCTCCCGACTACAGCGCGGACACTGAATCGGAGTTTCACACCGAAGCGCATGAGCAATTGCAGTGAACGACTTGCGGCAGCGAGGTGGATTCGAACCCGCAACCCTGGATGCAAGGCACCGAACATACCCCTACACCACCGCGCCCCCAATATATAGACTAGTGGCTTTCGATATGTGGATATTCATTCATTCATTCAGAGCATTTATATAGCGCCTCTTCAGAAGCTATACTCAGAAGCGCTCCCGGCCCATCGGTGACTAAAGAAAAAGACTTTAGGGACTTGCAACCCTGCCGGATGGCTCACAAGTAAAGAGCGGAGCTTAAGCGGGAGGTCATTCCAGATGGAAGGTCCCACAATAAAAAGCACGGCGCTGTTTAATAGCCAAGCGTGCCCGTGGAACTAGGAGCTCAAAGGATGGAGAGAGTCAGCTGGATAGAACAAAAGACAAATGAAGAGATACTACAAATGGTAGACGAAAAAAGACCCCTAATAGAAACAGTCAGGAGATTCTCTCCTAAGAGTGCCCCAGTACAGTTAACGTTTAAAAAAGAGGGAAGAATGGAGGGGGAAAGTCTAGAGGAGGACCAAGAATGATGCTAATGGTCTATATGTTGGAGGGTTACAGGAAGCTGAAGAACAGGGCTGGACGACGAGAAGAATGGCAACATTGGACGTACGAACCTGCCTAAAAAGGCAAAGAACCAAAGAAGTATATATTGTGAATATACATGTATCTGTGTCTCTGTTTGTCTGTCTTTGTCTTTCTTTTATTCTCTGTCCGTCTGTCTGTCCGTTTTTATGTCTCTCTACATCCGTCTGTCTGTCTGTCTGTCCGTCTGTCTGGCTGGCTGTCCGTTTTTATCTCTCTCTACATATGTCCGTCTGTCTGTCTGTCTGGCTGGCTGTCCGTTTTGATGTCTCTACATATGTCCGTCTGTCTTGCTGGCTGTCCGTTTTTATGTAGAGAAATAAATTAATATGAGGTGAGGCTGGCTGTCCGTTTTATGTCTCTCTATATATGTCTGTATGTGTCTGTGTATGTATATATGTTTGTCTGTCTCGCTCTTTGTATCTCCGTCTGTCTCTCTGTGTTTCTCTTAATATATCTCTCCGTCTCTTTAGCTGAATCTATCACATCACAGGTGGCGCCACAATCGTTCATCAGTCCTTACCTTAATAACTAACCAACCCTCACCTCACACTAATCCATTTACACGTATACCATTTCCCTTCCCTCACTGCAATTATCTTACCTTATACCTCGCATACTACCTCATACCTCACACATACCACGGCTGGCCACGCCTCGTGTACCATTTCTTGGAAGAAATCTTTTATGTACAGACACGACCCCAAATGGCGCTGATTAGATTTCTGCATCGCTCCGCAAGAGGTCGCCACCGTTACCATTGTTGTATGGAGGGACTGAAGCAGAAAATAGCGCCTAATAAGTTATTCGCGGGTGGCAGTCGGCACTCAGTCATCGGTGCGCCGGTAATGAGGCCCTCGGGCACAAGAACGGCCCCCGCCCCCATCTGGGAAAAAGGTTAATGAGGAAGAGCTGTGCCTGCATGGATCGGTGGGAAGTTGGTGGTGTGCTGCTGGAGGATGAGGGAAGTGCGTAGAATAGACTCTGAAAGAGAATCATCGACGATTAATGTCGTGCAACCTGTAAGAACACGCACCACGATCGACAATTTTAGTAGATCGATTGATAGATGGATAGATAGACAGGTAGACAGACAGACATACAAACAGATTGATACATACATAGACAGATCGATAGATAAATGGACAGACGGATAGATAGATAGATGGATGGATGGATGGATGGATGGATGGATGGATGGATGGATGGATGGATGGATGGATGGATGGATGGATGGATGGATGGATGGATGGATGGATGGATGGATGGATGGATGGATGGATGGATGGATGGATGGATGGATGGATGGATGGATGGATGGATGGATGGATGGATGGATGGATGGATGGATGGATGGATGGATGGATGGATGGATGGATGGATGGATGGATGGATGGATGGATGGATGGATGGATGGATGGAGACAGACAGACAGACAGACAGACAGACAGACAGAGATTAACAGGCAGACAGACCGACATTCTGAGAATTTATATAGCGCCTCTTCAAGATATCAACTCAAAGGCGCTCTCTGCGCTAGCCTATTATGACAAGTGTCATTACGTACGAAAATATTTCAACAGTTAGCAAAACAGATAGATCTATGGTTATATGCATGCATTTATGTAAGCATGTTATTATGCATGTGAGTTATGGATGGAACTATGAATGCATTCATGTGTGTTACGAAGTGAGGTGATAGCATTACGGAGAACGAAATTTCTGTCACCTTTAATTTCTCCTCGTAATGAGTCTCCAACGTGAGGACTGTGAAGTCTGGCTATGGCGCGCCGTCTGTCCATAAAATATTGCTGTCAATATTTACGACGAACTCGACGCGTCATAAACAACAACCGGTCTGAGTGGAAAACGGAGTTTTGGAGGGTCTTGGACAGCTGGAGAGGGAAAGGCGAGGTCTGAAGGATAGGTTTGGTCTTGGGACTGTGGTTGGGACGTGTGGGGAAAATCTGGGGGAAGATATTTAAACAAAGCTATGAGAGAAAGTGTTTGCTATGTTATAATTTATTGCTGAACTTATTAAATCTCGATATCAATAACAGTCAGCATAACTCAGGTAGATATGTGATGTAAATGAACATTTATATAGCGCCCATTCGAGATACCTACTCAGAGGCGCTCTCTGCGCAATACAATAAAAGTTAAATGTCATAACGAACGAATATTATATTATTACTTCAGTTATCAAAACAATGTCCGTCCGTCCGTGCTCCTGTGTGTTCTCCTGTGTGTCTGTCGTACTTATGTCTGTCCGTCTATCCGTCTACCTTATCTGATTCTGTATCCGTCTTTGTCTGCCTCTATGTCTCTCTCTCTCTCTCTCTCTCTCTCTCTCTCTCTCTCTCTCTCTCTGTCTCTGCCTCTCTCTCTGTCTCAGTATGTTTGTCTGTTTCTCCTCTGTCTTATCTGTCTGTCTGTCTGTCTGTCTGTCTGTCTGTCTGTCTGTCTGTCTGTCTGTCTGTCTGTCTGTCTGTCTGTCTGTCTGTCTGTCTGTCGTCGTAATCATTATCGTCATCATAATCACTATCATCGTCGTCGTTGTAATCATTACCTTCGTCGTCGTAATTTTTACCTTCGTCGTAATCACGATCGTCGTCGTAATCATCATCGTCGTCATAATCATCATCGTCGTCATAATCATCATCGTCGTCATAATCATCATCGTCGTCGTCGTGATCATTATCGTACGGGTCCTAATCATTAACGTAATCATTTTCGTCGTCGTCGTAATCAAAATGACGATCATCATCGCCGCAATCATTATAATCGACGTCGTAATAATTATCGTCGTCATAATCATCGTTGTTGTAGTAATAATTTCACTCGTTACAACGACGAGAGCAATCTCATACTGTTTAAGTTCCGTTTGATGGTCACTTTGATGTTTTTGCTTTTGTGGCCGTAAATGCGGTCAGTATTGTCCTCATTCACCGGCGGTCACTGTGTTCATTCCACATTGTCCACATACGGTTTCGCTTTCCCAAAGGACAGTGGTCATCAACATCAAACGAAGCCGAATGTCCTGTCCACTCGCCGAGAAGATGGTGGTCATCTGCGTTAAAAGGCCAATGACCGGACATGCTGGACATTTGTCGTAAATTAATTTTTAATTGCTGTGGGTTATTTTCAGCGACGGGGTTGCGATAATCATGAAGTTATGAGGCAGAACGGTCTTTTCGACCGCTGCTTACAAAAGGTAGTCGTTTGAAGTATTCGTTTGAAGGAAGAGTTAGTGGATGGACGGACGGACGGACGAATTGATGAAGGAATGAAATAATGAATGAACGAACTAACTACGAAGCGAATGAATGAATGAATGAACGAATGAATGAATGAATGATCGAATGAACAAATGTACGAATGAATGACTGAACAAATCAATGAACTAACGAGTGAATGAACTACGGAATGACTGAACGAACGGATGAACGAACTAGCGACCGAATGAATGAATGAATGCAGAAAAACATAATTATTATAATATAATGAAAAATACCAACCCTGACTTAGTTTTCCGCAACAGTTTTCCATAGAACGAGAATTCGTGACTTGAGGCTTTAATATTCGTGAATAATCGTTGATGACGTCACTGTTTCCGTTTTGTTTATGAACTAATTTAAGACTACTAATTTAAGAATATGTGCAGTGGTTTTGTGGCGCTATACTTAGTTAAAAAAGTCTTATACCCGTAACTTACTTGCTTAACTAATTGAATTATGGGATGTGACTGCTGGCCCTCTAGGTAGCAGCGCGTAGGTATACCGGCGCTCTATCCGAGCGCAATCTAGGGCGGCCATATTGTTTATAGGAGACAGCTAAGCTCAGGCAGGCTGTCTTAAATTAGTAGCTTGAATTCTTCGCAATTACCTTGATTACAAAGAGACAACTGTGCAGTGGGAAGAACGGGCTGTCGGAGATTCTGCAGCTAAGGAGGGTCAGAACGATAATTAACTATTTCACATCTCGATTGTGAATTCCGCATGATCGGCCCACATCGCCTATTGAGACTGAACGATAACATGTAGGCCTAACTGTTCTTGTTCTAATGCCTGGTTTTTGGAACTGAAGTTAGCACAATTAATCCCAGATTTGGAAGAATTAAGAATGAAAATAAACGAAAAATTCAATATCCGTTGGCCAGTTTTAATATTCTTCAACAGTCGTCGATTTCTACGAATCATAGCCTAATATTCGTGATATGAGCATACTCGTTCTACGAGTTTTTTAATCCTGGCTAAAATTACTGATAAAATTCCCAATTGCTTTTTAATAACATAGCGACAAGATGGAAACGAACGAAAATGGAAAAGAGAAATCACTGGCATTGATCTTCGACTTCAAGAAAGAGACAAAAGTTTAGATTAGATTAGATTAGATTAGATTAGATTAGATTAGCGCGAGAAGAGTAACGCTGCACTGACCATTGGCCCTCTGGCGAATGCAAGGAGAAGTAGGCGTCAATGCGTGCATGAGCCAAACGTCGCACAAGCGCTTCTCCCCCGCAAAGATGTTGTTGACTGGCAGTGAAGATGATTGGCGATGATTATGGCGATGATAACGACGACGCTTGTCATTATGATGATGGTGGTGATTGTGATCGTGTGGCGACTGGTAGAGAGAAGGGAGAAGGGAACTGCCCTCCGGCGGAGCAGACTATTTCCCGTTGAAGGTTTTCGTCATCCCATCCACTTCGCTTCTGCCCTTAGCTGTTCGTGTTCCCCCGTAGATGACAACCACGAATTATGGACGGATGGACGGCAGGCAGGCAGAGAGACAGACAGAGAAACTGATGGATGATGAAAGATGGATTGAAAAACAGACAGACTGATGGATGATTATTGTAAGACTGACTGAAAGATTGATTGAAAAACAGACTCTGTCTGTCTTTTCAATCAATCTTTCAGTCAGTCTTCAGACAGACAGATTGTGATTGTTTGACTGACTGACTTATTGACTGACTGACTGACTGACTGACTTATTGACTAATTGACTGACTGACTGACTTATTGACTTATTGACTGATTGACTTATTGACTGACTTGTTGACTGACTTATTGACTGACTGACTTATTGACTTATTGACTGACTTGTTGACTGACTTATTTACTGACAGATAGACAGACAGATTGATGGATGGTGATAGATTGATATAGACAGACAGACTGTGATTGTTTAACTGACTGACTGACTGACTGACTGACTGACTGACTGACTGACTGACTGACTGACTGACTGACTGACTGACTAATTGAAAGGTATTTTAGACATACATGCATGCATACATACGTACATACATACAGACAGAAAGACAGACATACAGACATACATACGTACATACATACATACATGCATACAGACATACATACATACAGACATGCAGACGGACAGACAGAGACAGACAGGCAGACGGACAGACAGATAGACGGACAGATCTGTAATAGGTTTTTGTCGCATTGATCGAAATTCGTCATCAACAGCAGCGACCGTTGCGCATGCGAAGTAGCGTACTCGACCATAATTCCTCTGACTTCCGGTCTATAGATGGCGCGACAGGAGACGACGGTAACTAGGTCGGTCAACGATTGACCCCTGGGGCCACAGATGCTAATGCACACGGATGCACAGTCGTTCACCTCCACACACCCTCAACGGACACAAACACAAACCCTCACAAACAGATGCACACAAACAGACAAACACACAAAACAAAAACCAACCCGTTACATAGCAAAGAATACATACATACAATCAATGGGAAAGACAGAAAGATGAGCATGCGCACAAACACAAACTTAAACAAATACACACAGAGATACTGAGTTTGAAGAATGATGCTATTTACAACAACGTAGCCTACATGTGGCCATAGACAGACACAGAAACACACAGAAACACTCACAAACATGCGCACGAACACACAAACACAAATTAGCCAACCCACAAACACACATGCACACAAACACAAATATACACTTAAACACACACAAACACAAATTAGCCTACTCACAAATATTCAGACAAACACACACACACACACATAAATACGCATACTCACACACATACACACATGCGCACAAGCACTACAAGCGTATACACACATACAGAGATATTGAGTTTGAAGCACGCGCTATTTGCAACAACGAAGGACCACATTATGCCCTATACACATGCATGCGCATTAGATATATATATATATATATATATATATATATATATATATATATATATATATATATATATATATATATATAAAGTATATATGAAGTGTGTGTGTATATAATAATACTGTATATATGCATATATTTTATACATGCACGCATACATGTATATGCCTGTATTTACATATGCCTATACATATACATATACGACTTACATATATGTATTGAGTTTGAACCTCATATAGGTATATGTATACAATAACATACTGTATATACGTTACATCATAAACAGACTGATGGCGTGATAGATCAACTGAGACGCGGATGGACAAATTGCCTGCGAGCGGTAATTCGGTCGGATAGTATTACTACGCAGAAATGGAAATTGCGTGTTGCATGCGCCTGCTTATTCACGAGGCGCATTTTGCCCATCGAAAGTGCAGGTAGTCCAGGTGGGCTAGAGTTGCTTAGATGCAGAGGCCCTTGGCTACTATTAGCCAAACGAACTCACACACATGCATACACATACACACATACAACACACACATACACATCACATGCGCACATACACGCCTACATGCACTTACACGTACAGACATTAACACACATACAACACACACAAATATACAGACATACATGTACACATGCACACGTGTACACACATACACACACACACACAACACAAATACACACATACATTACACACATGGCGCCTAAATTGTATTGTATTGTATTGTATTTGAACACTTGTTATAGCGCCCCTACCAGATTGCCTATTCAGAGGCGCTCCCGACTACTGCGCGGACGCTGAATCGGAGTTTCACGCCGAAGCGCATGAGCAATTGCGAGTGAAGGACTTGCCAAGGGTCCCTACGCGGCGGCTTTTGAGGTGGATTCGAACCCGTAACCTCCAGCTGCAAAGCACCGAACATAATGATGATGATGAATATGACAATTTCTACAGCGCCGTAACACGGCACATGCCGTTACAAGGGCGCTTTGACACGATAACGGACTCAATCAGGATACGCTAACATGAAGTAATGTGTCTTGAGTCTGGACTTAAATGACTCCAAGGATGTTGCTGAACGGATTGAAGGTGGAAGATTGTTCCAACACCTAGGTCCAGCAACAGAAAATGCGCGGTCTCCGAAGCAGGTAGTCCATATTCCAGAGCCGCGTGCAATTGTGAGATAGTAAGAGCTTCACTCAACATACCCCTATACTACCGCGCCCCAGTTGTATTTCCAAAGTTACTGGGCAAATTGTGCTATGTTTTGTGTGTACTTGGGCTTAACGACACTTTTTCATATCGAAGATGATTAGTGTCGGAGGCAGAGTACAACCTCATACTCCACGTTTATATTGCGACCGAGCCACCCGCAGTAAAGATCCGAGAAATTTAATCTCTGATAAACCGACCGACCAAATCGAATCCGGAATCGAACCCGGAATCGAACCCGGGCCGCCGGCGTGGAGAGCGGGCTACCAACCCACTCGACCACTCAGGATCTCTATGTATGACACATAAATACACAAATAGACAGAGCAGACAGACACAGATTCACATATATTCGCATATGAGCTTAGAACTTATATAGCGCAATTACTTTTAATGGATAGCGTGTCATTTGATTATTCAGTCCAGTTCGATAGTCGTGTGCGCAGACCTTTTGAGACGTATGATAACAAGTTGGATTGGATCCTCAGTTTAACGGCAGCTTATGACAACATAGCCTAGGCCGTTGCCGCCGACAAAGATTAATTTTTGGCATAAAATTACAGAATGATAACAAGTTCAACAGGAATCGAATTTATATAGCTGAGAGTAGCAGCGTTTTAAAGGTGTCTAATTGGAACGGGGCTTTTGTAGCAATGCTTAGTGTTTAGCCACATATTCTGGATGTCATTTGCGTTGAACTCGACCTAACGCTTCAGCCCACATTCATTCATTCGTTCATTCTGAGAATTTATATAGCGCCTCGCGGCCTCTTCAAGAGACCCACTCAGAGTCGCTCTCATCGCTATAGCCTACTGGTGTTAGGTGTCGTTACGAACGAAAATATTACATCAGTTAGAAAATCACATCACCACACAGATCTCACAATTAGGATAGGATCCTCAGTTTAACGGCAGCTTATGACAACATAGGCCGTTGCCGCCGACAAAGATTATTTTTTGGCATATTACAGCTCTTACTATCTCACAATTGCACGCGGCTCTGGAATATATTGCTAAGAATGGCAGCGTTTAAAAGGTGTCTAACTGGAACCGGTGTTGTAGTCATGATTAGTGTGGGAGCACTTGTCGACATCTAATGTCTGCCAGGGCCTTTGACATCGACCTTGTACCACACCAGTCTTTAAGCTTTCAAATTCAGCTGGTGACTGAAGGCCAGAGGTAAATAAGCAGATGAGAAATTGAGAATGACTGCTTTTTTAAGCAGGGTGTCTAATTGGTATTGTGGGTTTATTTAGCCGTATTAGTATTTAGCGACATCGTGTGGATGTCAGTTATGTTGAGGTTGACCTTGAGCTTCGGTACCTGAGGGTGAAGAATCTAGCGATGGAGCTCGACTGGTGAATATATAGCTGAGAATGGCAACGTTTTAAAGGTGTGTAACTGGAACGGGTTTTGTAGTAATGTTTAGTGTTTAGCGACATCTTGCGGATGTCAGTTGCATCGGCGTCAACCACAGAGTGTATAGACTATTTTATAATCTTCGTTAATTGATTCAAACTGACATGAACGCAGTATGATTACAATTCATAGTATGAATGGATGATCACAAGTTACTACAGAAGTCGAAGTTAACTGTATGGCAGACATGCATGGCGCCCATCTGTCCTACTGCTCATTTTTACCAACGCCACCTAGCGTATGGAAGGTTGAGTTAACCTTATGGGACTACTAGGGGGTCATTGCATAATTACGTAACGCTCCAGGGTGGGTGGGTGGGGTCCTTGAAAACGTTACGAAACGTTAGGTGGGTGGATGGGTGGGTGGAGCTGAACGTTACGTAACGCTTGTAAAAACAGTTTAGTTATAAAAGAATTTTAAATTAAAATCAAATGCCACGATGTGATCGAAGTTCAAACTTTGTCCCATTGATTTAAAACTTAACTAAAATACGCAACATTATAAAGCAAGCATTTATTGGGCATTATTTTAAATTAAAAGTTAAAATTTAATCTGTTTTAGTTGTAAACATTTAAAGAAAAATTGAAATTTTAGACAACAATCGACATACATGTTCAAGAAAAGTAAAGTTACTCATATGCCAGAACTTTACCGAGACCTAAAAAATAAATGCGTAACGCTGGGTGGGGCGGGTGGGTGGGTAAAAAACGGTCATTTACGGCGTTACGTAATTATGCAATGACCCCTAGCGGGTATCGAACCCGCGTCCTTCTGATCTTCGTGCCAGCATGTTAGGCCTACCATTCAACCATCTGAGAGTCCATCTCTTCGTGCAATGGATGCATACATACACATACATACATACGTACGTACGTACGTACGTACGTACATTCATTCATTCATTCATGCATCTATTCAGCGCATTTATATAGCGCCTCTCAAAGATACACAGAGGCGCTCCTGGCGCAACGTCGACGGAAAAGACTAGGTTTACATGCAGTTATACATACATGTCGAATACATAACAAATGTACATACCTACAAATGTCTAAACCACCCATCGAGATACGAACAAAGGTCTCTACGATGATAGACATGCGCATTATGAATCCGCCTCCAAGCCACCCAACCTTTCCCGCTCAAGGTATAATCTCCAAAATTTCTCAGCACGAAGTAAAATCCCCGACAGTGAAACCAGAGACACTGGCGCTATAATAATCAAACGTTCCCTCCGGAACCGAGTTAATCGAACGCTCATATTACCCTCTTTCGCCCTCCGCCCCTTAAACTCTTTCCCTTACAAAAAGGCCGGTGGAAATACGGCAAAAAAAGGCCGGTCGAAATACGCGAAAATTGTAACTCCGCCACTGTTCGCTTTCTGACAGTGCAAGTCCCAAGCCTGGATAAAGGAGAAGGGCGACGCTAATGGTCTTTGTTACCACACAGCTAGTCATTAAAAAGGAAACACACACGCAAAAATGTCACTTCTTGTCTAATCTTGTCACTTCGATTCAACAGAAAGTACAAACAGTCTTATGAAATTGCCATTGTCTTCACAAAGCAAAACACGTCACTGGGTCAAATGACGTCATTTAGTCTTTAGCGACATCTTGTGGGTGCCAGTGGCGTTGACGTAATAATATAAGATTATGGGCCGAAAATGCTCCAATACGGTTGATTGGTCGCCACTGGTAAATATGTAGATGACAATTGCTGCGTTTTAAAGGTGTCTAATTGCAGCGGTGGATTTAAGGTACCGTGGTACTTGTGTTGAGCGCAGTTGTTACCAATCTTTTCATTGCAACACAACCTTACCAAAAGTCATTCGGTCAACGGCGCTTGTCCTTAATTTGATATATTTTTCCTTCCAGTAAGTTATTTATTTTGATAACGAGAAAGGTTTATCGTATTCAACCGCAGTTTTGCTGCTATTTTTACACTGGTTTCATTTTAGAAATAGTTATTGGCCTATGTCAGAAGTGATAATCACTTGTTTTTCAGAGTTTTGACGCATTCTGCCATCCAGCCGCGGATGTCCATAGAGCAGGTTTATCAACACCTGGGTGCCGCATATGCTGGAAGAATAGCTGGCGAATAATCGCGTTTGGTAAATATGTAGCTCAGTTTAAAACGTTTTAAAGTTGTTTAACTGCAACTGTTAATTCATTCCAGAATTGTTTAGCGACATCTTGTTCTTGATGTCAGTTCCATTTACGTCGACCTTGCCTTTATGCAGGGTGGAGAATGAGAAGATTATGGCAATATACCGCGATTGGTACATATGTAGCCGAGTGTAAAGCGTATTAAATATTGTGTGGAGGTGCTTGCCTATACTTCCACCCTGATGTTGTAAATTCAACTCTAATTTAGTACTTGAAATTAGCACCAAATGTAATAATTATACTACTTAGTCGTTTGCTAACGTACAGAATTGTGTATGAACATGATCTGTTAGTGGTAAGCAGTATGTCCCATGCAAGACCCTGGACACGTACCTTTCTCACTCAGCAGTACATATGGCACTGGTTTTAGTTGGAAAGTAAATGGCAATTTGAGCCCCATGTGTCCATGTTCAGTATCGTTGAACGATATCTTTTCGCTGCTAGGACCGATGACGTCGACCTCCTCGTTTATCCACGTTTGCGATTGGCACCACCATAAAACGATAGTGACGGAGTTTCTAGTGGTGTCAGAACTGGAACTCTCGATTACGTCTTTCCCGTCTATTTCATTGACGCAATTTCAAACAGTTTAAAACACCTTTTTAACTCGTTCGTGTTTCGTATAAGAGAGCAAAACTTGTTATCAAGACCGTATTTGTCGTTTAGGTAGTGGACGTAATACTACGACAATAATTCACACTTTAAGAAACTTGAGAGATTGAAATCAGAAGCTTTAATAATTATTATTCATTTATGTCACGATCTATATTACCATTAGCACAGGGCACCAGCTTATTGACGAGTGCTGCGACGAATCAGTGGGGTTATCAGATAATCAAACCACACCAAGTACAAAACCCTATAAGGACTAGGCTTACATAGAGGAAAGAAGGCTGAGAAGCTGTTACCCGTTAAACTTAAAAAATCGTTATGGTCGTTAAACTGTTGAATCTAAACCAATATTTAGATTACCCTTAGTTAATTATGTGAAAGATCAGGTCGACGTAAATGACGCTGATACCCGAAAGATGTCGCTAAACACTAATACTGCTATATTCGTAAAATCCACGGTTTCACTTAAACACCTTTAAAACGCTTTAACTCAACCACATATTTACCAACTCGCCATTGCTCGAAAGAGCTGTAATATGCCAAAACTAATCTTTGCCGGCGGCAACGGCCTATGTTGTCATAAGCTGCCGTTAAACTGGGAAACCAAACCATCGTATTATTTTCTGACGTGTTGACAGACCGCAACCAGTTACAGTAGAAAGAAGTGTTAAATAATTAAATCATCAGAGGACAAAAACAGTCAGGTACTGGTACAGTCAAGTAGGATCTCGGGCAAGAGTTTGTAAAGTACATGTGAGATGAAGTTCTTCACGTCCTTAGCAGGCAGTTCAAAGTCTTGACGTGTTGGGCGGAGGTTATACCGTCGTTGCACAATTGGCGGAAGTAACCCTCGTAAGACATCGCATTCATTCCCTAATGAACAGATTGATCCGTCAGCGATACCTCCCAAGTGATAGCCCAACCTTTGAACAACTAAGCCTTAAAGCCGACACCTGCTTGTTTTTGGCGGTCCTGGCAAACCCGGGCCATGTTCTCCATAGGTTTCTCCCTCCAAAAAACCCGTTGGCGTATTCCCTTCGACCCCGCTCACATGACCGTGTTTACCTTTAGTTAACCATAATATGAAAAAAACTTTTATAGTTAGAATGCTTTATTCATATTGACTATTGATTGTTTTTTATATATGATGTATGTACACCAGAATCATAGAATGCGGATTGCAACTGGTTCAATAAAGAATATATTTACTTACTTACTTACTAATACTGCATGGAGCAGTCGCTCCTCAGCTTCACCCACCATCTCCACTACTCGCGGCGATCGCGGTTGGACGAAACCCATCCTCTACATCCTTTGTACCAAACGCTCAAGTTTAGAACGGTCCTCCGCGCTAGCGTAGCCCCACCAGGCTGGTATGGAGTACAGGAAGCGGGTCACGGTGGTCGCCGGGCCACTTCGTTTAGAGCCGTTGGGGTAGGCCGTGCGTCCGTAAAATTAAAGCTCTCAGTGCGTGGAGCTAGTCTGACCGCGCACCGAGAAGCTCACTAATGTGGGCGGTGGCTGTCACGTCGCTGCGGATGGTGATTCCAAGAATTGAGGTCACTCACTCCATGCTGGCAGTGCCATTCCCAAGCGTTGAGAAAGCATTAAGAAAGGAGGAGGGCGACCGTACTCATCTTTGATATAACACAGTGTCTGTGAACAACAACTAACTAATTAATTATGTACCAATGGCGTTCAATCGCCAGATCCCAACCTGGTATCCACCATTTTATATGAAAGGTAACGTCGACGTCAACGAAACTGACATCCAAAAGATGTCGCTAAATACTAGGCCTTAAATTTAATGACTGCAGTTAGACATCTTTAAAACGCCACCATTCTCAGCCATATATTTCGCCAGTCGCCTTCAATTTGATGGATCATGATTAATCAAGGACGCATTAGGTCTATGTGAACGCAACTGGCATCCACAAGATGTCGCTAAACACTAAATACTACATTAAATTCAATGACTGCAGTTAGACACCTTTAAATTCCTGTAATTCTCAGCTATATATTCACCAGTCGCGTTCAATCGGTAGATCGCTAACAACGATCCAAGAAGCGTTAGGTCGATGTCAACGCAACTGACATCCACAAGATGTCGCTAAACACTAAATACTGTTCCCTGGAATCTACGACTTTCCAATGCTCGTACTCTGGTAGTGCCAGTCCCAAGCCTGGATAATGGAGGACGGCGACGCTAATCATCTTTGTTATGACACAGTGTCGTAAAACAGCAACTAACCAACCACTCTGAGATCCATAAAACAAAGTATTTAGAATTACGGAAAATCTATTCTTTAATTAGAAATTATGTAACTAATGAATGTCAAATTGAGACTGGCCTTGAGCCCAAAGGAAGTTTCTATTGATCTATAAAAACCATCGCTATTCACGCACAGTGATGGGAAAATACTTTGTAAAAGAGTGTTTTGATTACAAATATAAATTCTTGATAACAGAAGTATTTAAAATACTAGGAGAAATACATTTTAATACAAGTACCTTAAATAGTAATAAATACAAATGAATAGAACGCTCAAATTGAGCCGAGAGTGAGTGAGGGAAATCAACATCATATGGGCTTATGAAAATTGCCATTGTCTTCACAGCGCAACACGTCACTAGGTAAAATTACGTCATTTCGTGCTTAGCGACATCTTGTGGTTGCCAGTTGCGTTGACGTCGACCTTTCATAATATAAGATTATGGGCGCAAAAGCTCCAATACTGTCGATTATTTATTTATTTATACCAACGTTTAACGTCGTCTTATGACATCAAAGGCCGTTGCGATAATACAGGAAAGATACAATTCAAT
Organism: Aporrectodea caliginosa; assembly: GCA_020284085.1. Classification (NCBI taxonomy): domain Eukaryota; kingdom Metazoa; phylum Annelida; class Clitellata; order Crassiclitellata; family Lumbricidae; genus Aporrectodea; species Aporrectodea caliginosa. The sequence goes on from JACEVL010000501.1 coordinate 1,058,537, forward strand.
GATTACAAGAAACTTATATCGTCCGAGGACACCATCAAATGTGTCAAACAGAGCTTTACAATTTCACTAATATTCAATATTTTTGTAACATAAGGTAGTTCATCTTATTCTGTCTATGATTTCTATATTCTGACACAGAGATTCCATGCAAATTAAACAATGTTATGTAGCTATACAGCTTAGCACACTGGGAGCGCTTCTGAACGGTTCACCCTACGAGAGGCGCTTTACAAATGCTTAAATACGATACGATACGAATTGATCCATATAAAAAATTTACGAAGTACTCTTTTAAACTGTTCATGTATCTAACATACTATACATGTAATACAAGTTCATTCAGTAACATAGCATACATGTATTATAATTGTTTAAAGTATAGTTTCAATAGATTAAAATTATATTCACAGATCTCTTATTGTAGCACATTACTGAGTATTATGCAACATACAAATACTGTCGATTGGTCTCCAATGGTTAATATGTAGCTGTGTGTGTGTCCACAGTTTAACGGCAGCTTATGACAACATAGGCCGTTGCCGCCGACAAAGATTAGGTTCTGGCATAATGTAGCTGACAATCGCTACGTTTTAAAAGCTGACAATCGCTACGTTTTAAAGGTGTCTAACTGCAACTGTGTATTTAATGTGCAATTAAATACTTAGACCGGGATCTCGCTGGCGGAACATCCGGTCGCGCCAAATTTCGCTCGGAAAGAATGTGCATTTTTATTGGTTTTTAAGCCGTATGATTGCAAATGGCTCATATATTAGTGGGTATATTGCGTCCGAGTCCACTTCTGTGATGCCTGTCAAGTCAACCGCGTGGAATATTCATGGTTTGGACGATTTACACGACATTTACAATCATCTCCTCATGGCAGCCGCCACGTGTTTGGTAACAACTAAGAACGGAGAGTCCGGATCCGAATTTCCACGCACTTCTCCTGTAAGCCTTCAGAAATGAACGCTTGTCAGGTCAACCGCATGGAATATTCTTGTTTTGGACTACGTTAACAACATCTACAATCATCTACAATCATCTACAATCATCTCCTCATGGCAGCCGCCACGTGTTTGGTAACAACTAAGAACGGAGAGTCCGGATTCGAATTTCCACGCGCTTCTCCTGCGAGCCTTCAGAGGTGGACTATAAAGATTCCAGCAATACAACATCTGTTGCCAAGAAAATCACGAATGCAGTCTTATTAATTATATGTAGACTTTGTAGCATCGGCTACCAATGAACTTGCCATTCTTCGAACTGTTTACCATCTTGAAGCGAGCGTCAGAAGCGCTCATATAGTAGCTGCTAATAGCTGACTTTGGGCTTTTCCTGATCCAACGACAGTAACATTTAATATCAACTGTCTATACTCGTGTACAGCGCCCCTTCCTTCGGCCTCGGCTGTGTTACGGCGCTATAGATATCGTCTTTATTATTATTATTATTATTATTATTATTATTATTATTATTATTATTATTATTATTATTATTATTATTATTATTATTATTATTATTAGTGTTGAGCGCAGTTGTTCCCAACCTTTTTCATAGCAAGACAATCTTACTAAAAGTCATTCGGTCAACGGCACCTGGTCTTAATATCATTTATTTTTTCTTCAAGTAAGTTCCTTATTTTACTAACGAGACAGATTCCTCGTATTCAACCGCAGCGTTGCTGCTATTTCTGCACTATTTTAATTTTAGAAATTTGTTATAGGCCTATGACAGAAGTGATAATCACTTGTTTTCAGAGTGTGTGACCCATCATGTCAGTCATCCAGCCACGACATTCATAGAGCAGGCTTATGAACACTTGGGTGCCGCGCGTGCTGGAAGAATATATCTGGCGAATAATCGCGTTTGGTAAATTATATAGCTGAGTTTAAAATGTTTTAAAGTTGTCTAACTGCAACTGTGAATTCACTGCATCTTTGTTTAGCGACATCTTGTTCTTGATGTCAGTTCCATTGACGTCGACCTTGCCTTTATACACACTGCCGATTGAAAGTATTCTGGCAATATACCGCGATTGGTATAAATATATGTAGCTGAGTTTAAAGCGTATTAAGGGTGTCTAACTGGAATCGTGGATTTTATTTAGCAGTAGTTAGTGCTTAGCGAGTTCTTGTTGGTTTCAGTTCCGTTAAGGTCGGCATTAACCTATGACAGGAGATCGTGTTCACAGATCTATCGATTTGATGGATCAAGAGTTTAACGACAACTTATGGCTATACGTCGATAGAAATGAATTTGGAATTAGGCCTACACAGCTGTGTTAATTAATAATTTAGTTTGTTTCTGTATTCTCGATATATCTAGCGAATATGATCGATTTACCGATCGACCAGACCTTTGGTAGGCGATCGACCATGGAGATATAGATCGATCGATCGCCTCACATCGTAATCGTAATCGTAATCTCCAAACTTCTAAAGCGCCACTCGATAGCCAAGCGCAGGGCACCAGCTTATTCACGAGCGGTGAGCTTATTCACGAGCGCTGAGAAGTCTGACTGCGCTATATAAATGCTCGATTACATTGCGTTTCTATGTTATGGTTCGTGCTACAAATACCATAATTGAAAAGATATGAATTGTCATATTTGAATGTGAAATCTTAGTTACTTGAAACATTGTGTGGAGGAGCTTGCCTATACTTCCACCCTGATGTTGTAAATTCAACTCTAATTTAGTACTTGAAATTAGCACCAAATGTAATAATTATACTACTTAGTCGTTTGCTAAGGTACAGAATTGTGTATGAATATGGTATGTTAGTGGTAAGCAGTATGCCCCATGCAGGATCCTGGACAGGTGCCTTTCTCACTCAGCAGTCAGCAGTACATATGGCACTGATTTGAGTTAATAATAATAATAATAATAATAATCTTTTCTTTATTAAGCACCTGACAAACGCACTGCGCTGTACATTTACATGTTATGCAATCTTAACTACTAACAGAACAGACAGCCTGCAATACAGTATTGCTAAAGTTGGGAAGTATAATTATGGCGTTTTGAGCCCCATGTGACCATGTTCAGTATCGTTAAACGATATGGCTCCGATAGGGCCGATGAATTCGCACTCCTCATTTATCCACGTTTGGGATTGGCACCACCAGAAAACCACAGTGGCGGAGTTTCTAAAGGTGTTTTAACTGGAACTCTTTCCAGCCTATATCATTGACGCGATTTCAAACAGTTTCAAACACCTTTTAAACTCGCTCGTGTTTTGTATAAGAGAACAAAGCTTGCAATCGGATCAGTTTTTGTCGTTGAGCCTTTAGAGGACATAACTTTATACTACAACAATTCACAATTTAAGAAACTTGAGAGATTACAAACAGAAGCTTGAATAATTATTATTCATTTATGTCACTATCTATATTGCCATTAGCACAGGGCACCAGCTTATTGACGAGTGCTGCGACGAATCAGTGGGGTTATCAAACATTGCAAGTACAAGGCTACATCTTTCGGGTATCAGCGTCATTTACGTCGACCTTACCTTTCACATAATTAACCAAGGGTAATCTGAACATTGGTTTAGATTGTAACAGTTTAACGACCATCACGGTTTTGAAAGTGTAACGGGTATCAGATTCTCAGCCTTCTTCCTCTCTGTAGGCTAAACACTATAATAGGCCTACTGGCCTACTGCTAGATTCGTGAAATCAACAGTTTCACTTAAGCATCTTTAAAACGCTTTAATCTCAGTTACATATTCGTCAACTCGTTACTGTTCGTAACTATAATTATTGTCATAAATATCAGTATCACATCAAATCTATTACAGACATACAGCTGAGCACATTGCTTATGGCTAACATACCAATTAAAACAAACTAAGTGTACTTATGTGTGTGATTAATGGTCATTTGATTATTTGATTGCATCTTGTAATAATATTACATTGTTATATAAGAAAATGTTGAATGAAATCTACTACTACTGCTCTGGTAGTACCAGTCCCAAGCATTGAGAAAAGAGGAGGGCGACGCTAGTCATCTTTGATATGACAGTGTCTGTAAACAACAACATATGTACCAATCGCGTTCAATCGCCAGATCCCAACCTAATACCCTCCATTTTATTTGAAAGGTAACGTCGAGATCAACGCAACTGACATTCACAAGATGTCGCTAAACACTAAATACTACGACATTAAATTCAATGACTGCAGTTAGACACCTTTAAATTGTCGTCATTCTCAGCCATATATTTACCAGTCGCGTTCAATCGGTAGATCCAATGTGTCCACCCAGTGAAGCGTTAGGTCGATGTCAACGCAACTGGCATCCACAAGATGTCGTTAAACACTAAATACTGTTCCCTGGAATCTACGACTTCGTAACTGCTCGCACTCTGGAAGTGCTAGTCCCAATCCTGGAGAATGGAGGACGGCGACGCTTATCATCTCTGTTATGACACAGTGTCGTTAAACAGCAACTAACCAACCAGCCTGAGATCAATTTAAACAAAGTATTTTGAATTACTGAAAATCAATTCTTTAATTAGAAATTATGTAACTAATGAATATCAAATTGAGAATGGCCTTGAACCCAAAGGAAGTTTCTATTGATCTCTAAAAACCCTCGCAATTCACACACAGTGATGGGAAAATACTGTGTAACAGTATTTTGATTACAAATATAAATACTTGATAACAGAAGTATCTAAAATACTAGGAGAAATACATTTTCATACAAGTACCTTAAATACAAGTGAATAGAACGCTCAAATTGAGCCGAGAGTGAGGGAGGGAAATCAACATCATATGGGCTGCATTCAAGTGACGACCCATATTACGTTCTTTTGCACAGCCCCTTATACATGTATTCTTCCACTTACCAAAAGGCTGGTCGAAGTCCGAGAGAATTGTCACCTCTTGTCTAATCGTGTCGCATCGATTCAACACAAAGTACAAACAGTCTTATGAAAATTGCCATTGTCTTCACAGCGCAACACGTCACTAAGTTAAATTACGTCATTTCGTGCTTAGCGACATCTTGTGGATGCCAGTTGCGTTGACGTCGACCTTTCATAATATAAGATTATGAGCTCATCGAGCTTCAGTATACTGTACTGTCAATGGATGGATCCACAGTTTAACGGCAGCTTATGACAACATAGGCCGTTCCCGCCGACAAAGATTATTTTTGTCTCCAGATTAGCCTACTGTCGATTGGATGGATCCACAGTTTAACGGCAGCATATGACAACATAGGCCGTTGCCGCCGACAAAGATTAGTTTTGGCATATTACAGCCTTTTTTAGTTGGTCTCTACTGGTAAATATGCAGCTGACAATGGCTACGTTTTAAAGGTGTATAACTGCAACGGCGGATTTAATGTGCAAGTACTTAGTGTTGAGCGCTGTTGTTCCGAACCCTTTGCATACCAAGACAACCTTACTAAAAGTGATTCGGTCATCGGCAGCTGGCCTTAATTTAATTTATTTTTCTTCCAGTAGATTCCTTAATTTAATAACGAGATATAGGCTCATCGTATTCAACCGCAGTGTTGCTGCTATTTCTACACTAGTTTCATTTTAAAAATAGTTATTGGCCTATATGACAGAATTGATAATCACTTGTTTTTCAGGGTTTTTGACGCATTCTGCCATCCATCCGCGGATGTCCGTATGCAGCAGGTTTATGAACACGTGGGTGACGCAGGTGCTGGAAGAATAGCTGGCGAATAATCGCGTTTGGTAAATATGTAGCTGTGTTTAAAGCGTTTTAAAGTTGTTAACTGCAACTGTGAATTCATTGCAGAATTGTTTAGCGACATCTTGTTCTTGATGTCAGTTCCATTGAGGTCTACCTTGCCTCTATACAGACTGTAGCCTTAGAGGATTATGGCAATGTTTGGTTTCCCAGTTTAGCGGCAGCTTATGACAACATTGGCCGTTTCCGCCGACAAAGATTAGTTTTGGCATATTACAGCTCATATACCGCGATTGGTGTATATGTAGCCGAGTGTAAAGCGTACTAAAGGTGTCTAACTGCAATCGTGGATTTTATATAGCAGTATATAGTGCTTAGCGATTTCTTGTTGGTGTCAGTTCCGTTAAGGTCGGCCTTCAGGAGATTGTGTTCACAGATCTATCGATTTGATGGATGCAGAGTTTAACGACAACTTATGGCAACAAAGATCGTAGACGTCGATAGAAATGATTTTGGCACTACACAGCTTTGTTAATAATTTAGTTTATTTCTGCATGACAATATCTAGCGATTGAGCGCGATTGGTGAATGACTGCGTCGTCTGCGTGTAAAAGGTGTCTAACTGCAGTGTTGGATTCAATGTCATATATCTATATTATAAAGCGAAGTCTGTTTACGTTGTCTTTCCGTTTGTTTGTATGTTTGTGTGTTTGTCCGCGAGTGCTAAAAGGCTCCGATCTTTGGAACGCTTTAGCGATTTAAACAAACTTTACAAAACATTAGTTACAGTCCCACGTCTGAGAAAGGTCAACGCGACTATTTTCAATATCGCAATTTTATTTAACAACAACCGATATATGGAGCATTTTAAATTTCAAACTGTTTCGACGAGGATATCTTATTTGTCCACGTCATGCGGGCTAAATATCTAAATACTAGGCCTAAATACTGAGACCTTAAATTTAATGACTGCAGTTAGACATCTTTAAAACGCCGCCATTCTCAGCCATATAATATTCGCCAGTCGCGTTCAGTTTGACGGATCATGAATAATCAAGGAAGCGTTAGGTCTATGTCAACGAAATTGACATCCACAAGATGCCATGCAACACTAAACACTGCGACATCGATTTTCAAATGACTGCAGTTAGACACCTTAAAATGCTGCCATTCTCAGCCGTATATTCACCAGTCGCGTTCGATCGATAGCTTTCACATAGATAAAGAAGGAAGCGTAAGGTCGAAGTCAACGCATCTGACATCCACAAGATGTCATTAAACACTAAATACTGTTCCCTGGAATCTACGACTTTGCCACTGCTCGTAATCTCGTAGTGCCAGTCCCAAGCCTGGAGAATGGAGGACGGCGACGCTTATCAATCAATCAATCAATCAATCAAAAAGTTTTATTTCCACCGTTTCAAAATATTAAGCATACAATTTTCCGCTGATTAGAAACGCACAATAGGAGGCCCAGAAGGGACCAAAGTCCCGCTAACTAGGGACACCTAGATGAGTGTTACATTTAATAAAAATTTAAATCATCTTTGTTATGATACAGTGTCGTTAAACAAACTAACCAACTAATCTGAGATCCATAAAACAAAGTACTTAGAATTACAGGAAATCTATTCTTTAATTATAAATTATGTAAATAATGAATGTCCAATTGAAAAAGGCCTTTAACCCAAAGGAAGTTTCTATTAATCAACAACCCTTGTTATCGACGGATAGTGAGAGAGAAAATACTTTGTAAAAGTATTTTGATTACAAAATAAATACTTGATAACAAAAGTATTTAAAAGACAAGGAGAAATACAATTTCATACAGGTATCTTAAATGCAAGTTAATGGTACGCTCAAATTGAGCCGAGAGTAATATCGGCTGCATTCATGTGACGACCCATATTACCCTCTTTTGCACCGCCCCTTTAACTCTCTCCCTTGCCAAAAGGCTGGTCAAAGTCCGAGAGAAGTGTCACTTCTTGTCTAATCGTGTCACATCGATTCGACTTTCACAGAAAGTACTAACAGTCTTATTAAAATTGCCATTGTCTCACTGTCGATTGGTCTCTACTGGTAAATATGTAGCTGACAATGTCTACGTTTTACAGGTGTCTAACTGCAACGGCGGATTTAATGTGCGAGTACTTCGTGTTGAGCGCTGTGGTTCCCAACCTTTTCATACTAAGACAACCTTACTAAAAGTCATTCGGTCAACGGCACTTGGTTTTGATATCATTTATTTTTTATCCATCTAGTTTAACTTACGGAAATCTTGAATGTATGTTTGTTTGAGCCACAGGCTAAAAGTCAAATCTTGCGACGACTCATTCGATCACTTACAATCATTCAATCGTCCTGAAACTTGGCAGATAGACTCGCCCTCGCAGACACTTCATTCGAAAAATTTCAGCTCCTAAAAAAAGGCTAGCTTATAGAATCGGGGAATAAACTTTTCGAATCGGGGACTCAACTTTTCCGATACGCAGCGTTGCCATTGGCCGCGACAAAAACGGGCGCGCTGCCTGATTAAACGCACGCTATGACGTAAAATGAAAACGCGGACTATATATTTGTAGAGGTAACTGCTTCATAAGACGCATTATAGGATACTAGATGGATATAGTCAAAAAAACTTTGTTTTTACGGGCTGTATTTTATTCTTCTAGTAAATTCTTTATTTAAATAACGAGAAAGATTCCTCGTATTCAACCGCAGTGTTGCTGCTATTTTTTTTACACTACTTTAATTTTACAAATAGTTATTGGCCTATGACAGAAGTGGTAATCACTTGTTTTCAGAGTTTGTGACCCGTTATGTCAGTCTTCCAGCCGCGACATCCATCAAACAGGTTTATGAACACTTGGGCGCCGCGCGTGCTGGAAGGATACCTGGCGAATAATCGCGTTTGGTAAATATATAGCCGAGTTTAAAACGTTTTATAGCTAGGTTACGTCTTTTAGGTACAATTGTGGATTCTTTGCAGCTGTGTTAAGTGACATCTTGTTGATGTCAGTTCATTAACGTCGATCTTGCATACTAGAAGGATTCTGAAACGATTCTGGCGAGTTATCGCGATTGGCAAATATATATGGCATGTTCTGAATACAGCGATATTACGCGATTGGTGAATATGTCGTTGAGAATGACCGCGTTTACAAGGTGTCTAACTTCTATCTTGCTGTTGGGATCTAGCGGGTTTTTTCAAGGTTGGACGTCGTGTTTTGACATCAAAGGCCGTTGACGACAAGTCACATACAATGAAAACGAGAAACTTAGATATATATATATATATATATATATATATATAAATAGCGACCAAAAAACAGCATTTAGAGGTGTCAAAAGAAATCCTTACAATGTCACTAATATTCATTGTTTAGCAACGTTAAGTAATGCATCTGACACTGTTCACGATACACATGGACTAATTATTATGTTTAAATGATTTGATGCAAATTAAACAATGTTCTGTAGGGATGGTCCCATCTATCCATCGGTTGGCCGCAGTAGAAGTTTCAGTTGAACGACACTGTGTGATAACAAAGACCATTAGCGTCGCCCTCCTCTTTTATCCATACTTGGGATTGGCACTGACAGAATACGATACATTGGATGGGACTATTATTACTGACACAGTTTAACGGCAGCTTACGATAACATAGGCCGTTGCGAGAATGATTCATTTGGCTTTGTTTGCGTTTGCCGAAAAAAATTATTGTTGGCATATTAAAGCGCTGATTGGCTGACATATTGTCGCTTCGTATCCCGTCAGTAATAATAGTCCCAGGTAGTGTATTCAGAGCATGCCAGTTTACCAACGGGGACCACTGCTCGCTTATGACAACATACTCTGTTAGTGCCAGTCCAGAGGATGGAGGAAGGAGGATGGCGACGCTAATCATCTTTGATATGACACAGTGTCTGTAAACAAGAACTAACTAACTACATAGTTACTAATCGCGTTCAATCGCCAGATCCCAACCTGTTACCCACCATATTATATGAAAGGTAACGTCAATGTCAGCGCAACTGACATCCGCAAGATGTCGCTAAACACTAAATACTGCGACATCAGTTTTCAATGACTGCAGTTAGACATCTTTAAAATACCGCCATTCTCAACCATATATTCACCAGTCGCGTTTAGTTGATAGTAACTCACAAACCACCCACTGAAGCGTGGGGTCGATGTCAACGCAACTGACATCCACAAGATGTCGCTAAACACTAAATACTGTTCACGGAATCTACGACTCCGCTCGTACTCTGTTAGTGCCAGTCCCAAGCCTGGAGAAAGGAGGAGGGCGACGCTAATCATCTTTGTTATGACACAGTGTCATTAAACCGAAACTAACCAATACATTTTCATACAAGTATCGTAAATGCAAGTAAAAATACTTATTTCAGAACAGCAGTGATTAATGAGATATAAAAGTATTTTTAAAAAGTATTTTAGCATCATAATAATTTAAAGTATTAAATACTCAAAATATATTTTAAGTAAAAGTGTAAATACCGTCATTCCATGTTCTCTTAAATACAAGTACAAAATACTTAGATAGTATTTAAAGTAGCATTTTAAATACAAGTATTTAAAATACTTTCCATAGCTGTCCGGTGTCCACAGAATAAAATAATCTGATATGAAATTTATGGATTCTTCATCCACCCACCAGCTCAGTTCCATCCACCCACCCATCATCTCACCCATCCATCCATCCATTCATCCATCCATACACCCACCCACTCACTCACCCACCAACCCACTCAAATAACCCACCCACCACCTCGCTCATCCATCCATCCATCCATCCATCCATACACCATTCCACTGACTGGACGCTCACTGCCAAAACATTTCGGCCATTTTAAAACATTCTTGAATATCGCCGCACTAAAGTCATTTCTCCATGTTTAGTTCTCAATTTATTTAAACAGCATAAAATCACAAGCCGTGAGGTTAAAAATCTAGAATAAATGTTCTTATGACTATTTTCACAGGACAGGCCAAACATCCTCATATGCCGAGGCTGAGATATTGAAGACGTTAACACTACATTCCTCCTATAGCTTCAGGTAAGGAATCTGTTGAACCGTTCTCGAATCTTCCCTTGACCATCGCTCGACAACCCTTCTAACACGACGCAGCGCTCGTGAATAAGCTGGTGCCCTGCACTTGGCTGTAGAGAAGCGCTTTAAAAATGTGGAGATTACGATTACTTAATGACTTCCTTTTATTTTTCTCTGGATATTTTCACGTACTATCCGCATTTTCGAGACCAGTTAACTTAGTGGACCTCTTCAGTTTCTCTGTTTTATCGTGGACTGTTTTTGTTAATACATTAATTGGGAAACTCAAACGTAATCAGATAATACCCGAGTTCGCTGTTGAATCGCCCACAGAGTCATAAATATTTCATGTCCCATCTCTTTGTTCATCACCACGTGACTCCGAGTCCCTGAGAACCCCGGACGTTCCGAGTCTTGAAGTCCTTGGAGACGTCGTACAGAACCTCACAGCCACCGTAGCGCGGGAACGGATCACCTGACGCCACCACGTGACCGACCGCGTGACCGTTGCTAGGCAACGCCGGTCCCATCACGTGACCGAAGGCTGGCGAGAGGGTCGCGACCGCGTGGTGATGTTGACCGCGGTTGACCTCCACGGAGGTACGGCTTGCCCTCAAGGACAAGGAGTGGCACGGGGACGCGGCGGAAGGACGGCAGGGAGGCGGCCAGCTGGAGGGTCTTGTCCTGCGTCAGACGCTTCATTTTGTAGCGCCTGTTCTGGAACCAGATCTTGACCTGTTGTGAGGAGAGGCGCAGGGACCGGGCCAGGGCGTCTCTGTCGACGGACGACAGGTAGCGCTGCTGTCTGAAACGGAGCTCGAGGCTGGCGACCTGCGATGGGTAGAAGAGCACCCTGGCCGTGCGCTTGTGCGCTGCCGTTAGAGACGACACCCCACTGCCCCGGTCCATCGACCCCGGTGGTCGCCCTCGATTCCCTCTTCACCCTTCGACTGATTGTTGTGTTTTTCACGGACTCTCTTCGGTCGCTGACGGTGAGGCTTTTGTAAAGTAGTATTTTAAATACAAATATTTAAAATACTTCCCGTCACAGTACACAGATGTGAAATAATATATGGATTCTCCGTCCATCCATACACCCACTCACTCACCCACCAACCCACTCAAATCCATCCACCAGCAACCTCACTCATCCATCGATCCATCCATACACCATTCCACTGACTGGACGCTCACTGCCAAAACATTTCGGCCATTTTAAAACACATTCAATATCGCCGCACTAAAGTCATTTCTCAATTTATTGAAACAGCATAAAATCATGAGCCGGGAGGTTAAAAGGTTGAATAAATTTTCTAACGACTATTTTCAGAGGAAGGCCAAACAGCCTCATATGCCGAGGATAAGATGTTGAAGACGGCAACACTAGATACTAGCGGCTGCCTCTTAGCTTAAGGTAAGGAAACTGTTGAAACGTTCTCGGACCATCTCTTGACAAACCTTCTGACACGTCACACGGCGCAGCGCTCGTGAATAAGCTGGTGCCCTGCGCTTGGCTTTAGAGAAGCGCTTTAGAAATTTGGAATTTACGATTACGATTACTTAATGACTCCCTTTTAGGTTTCTCTCGATATTTTCACGTAGCCTACTGTCCGCATTTTCGTGACCAGTTAACTTAGTAATCCACTTCTTTGACCTCTTCAGTTCCGTATTTTATCCTGGACTGCTTTTCTTGTTAATACATTAATTGGGAAACTCAAACGTAATCAGTCAATACCCGAGTTCGCAGTCGAAGCGCCCACGGAGTCATAAATACTTCATGTCCCATCTCTGTTCATCACCACGTGACGCCTAGTCCCTGAGAACCCCGGATGTTCCGAGTCTTGAAGTCCTTGGACACGTCGTACATCACCTCACAGCCACCGTAGCGCGGGAACGGATCACCTGACGCCACCACGTGACCGACCGCGTGACCGTTGCTAGGCAACGCCGGCCCCATCACGTGACCGAAGGCTGGCGAGAGGGTCGCGACCGCGTGGTGATGTTGACCGCGGTTGACCTCCACGGAGGTGCACGGCTTGCCGTCAAGGACAAGGAGTGGCACGGGGACGCGGCGGAAGGACGGAAGGGAGGCGGCCAGCTGGAGGGTCTTGTCCTGAGTCAGGCGCTTCATTTTGTAGCGCCTGTTCTGGAACCAGATCTTGACCTGTTGTGAGGAGAGGCGCAGGGACCGGGCCAGGGCGTCTCTGTCGACGGACGACAGGTAGCGCTGCTGTCTGAAGCGGCGCTCGAGGCTGGCCACCTGCGATGGGGAGAAGAGCACCCTGGCCGTGCGCTTCGTGCGCTGCCGTAGGAGTCGACACCCCACTGCCCCTGCCCAGCGACTTCTGTCAGTCTCGATCTCTGCTTCCTTCGACTGATTGTTGTGTTTTTCACGGACTCTCTTCGGTCGCTGACGGCGAGGCTTTTGCGAAGCGCTCTCTGAAAAATGAAGACAGACAATTGTATTGTAATGCATTGTATTTTAACAGAGTCTGCGATTCGTGAGATCACGTGAGAGATGTTGCAATTGATATATTTATGTGTATATATATATATATATTCGTTTAATGACAAAACCAGTGATACACTGCGCTTCTGGTTACAAGTACCCTGTGCGTGGGGTGATGGAGTGGCAGAGGTTTGTAAACCAGTGTTACCTTCGCCGTGCTGCCTTTACTCCACCTCGTCGCACCTTGACTCTGATTTTCTCGTCTTATCTGACCTCATATAATATCGCCTTCTTTTGCCTGTATACTTTGCCTGACCTTAAAGTACCTTGCCGTGCCTTGCCTCACATCAGCTTACCTTACCTTGACTTGGCTTACTTTGCCTATATCCTTATATTATACCTTGCCTTGCTTAACCTCACCAAAAATTCCCTTCTCTTACCTTAAAAGTATACCTTACCTTACGGAGCTTATATTACCTTATATTTTATCATACCTTGCGTTACCTTTCCCTATTTTACCTTGTGTTACCTTTCCTTATTTTACCTTGTGTTACCTTTCCTTATTTTACCTTGTGTTACCTTTCCTTATTTTACCTTGTGTTACCTTTCCTTATTTTACCTTGTGTTACCTTTCCTTATTTTACCTTGTGTTACCTTTCCTTATTTTACCTTGTGTTACCTTTCCTTATTTTACCTTGTGTTACCTTTCCTTATTTTACCTTGTGTTACCTTTCCTTATTTTACCTTGTGTTACCTTTCCTTATTTTACCTTGTGTTACCTTTCCTTATTTTACCTTGTGTTACCTTTCCTTATTTTACCTATTTTATCTTGTGTTACCTTTCCTTATTTTACCTTGTGTTACCTTTCCTTATTTTACCTTGTGTTACCTTTCCTTATTTTACCTATTTTATCTTGTGTTACCTTTCCTTATTTTACCTTGTGTTACCTTTCCTTATTTTACCTTGTGTTACCTTTCCTTATTTTACCTATTTTATCTTGTGTTACCTTTCCTTATTTTACCTTGTGTTACCTTTCCTTATTTTACCTTGTGTTACCTTTCCTTATTTTACCTTGTGTTACCTTTCCTTATTTTACCTTGTGTTACCTTTCCTTATTTTACCTTGTGTTACCTTTCCTTATTTTACCTTGTGTTACCTTTCCTTATTTTACCTATTTTATCTTGTGTTACCTTTCCTTATTTTACCTTGTGTTACCTTTCCTTATTTTACCTTGTGTTACCTTTCCTTATTTTACCTTGTGTTACCTTTCCTTATTTTACCTTGTGTTACCTTTCCTTATTTTACCTTGTGTTACCTTTCCTTATTTTACCTTGTGTTACCTTTCCTTATTTTACCTTGTGTTACCTTTCCTTATTTTACCTTTCTTTACCTTACCTTATTTTACCTTGCGTTACCTTACCTTGCCTTGACGTAACTCACCTTACACCTGATTTAAACTTGCTTTATACACGGCTATTGCTTCATTAGCAATACATAGATAGTTATAAAATATCTTGCAAAGACCACTTACCTATATTGCCTTACCTCACGTATGATACCTTATCGGGTCCATATATATTTCGTACATGTACTGGCGCTATAGAAGTTGATGTCTAAGACGTTTTATACGGCCGACCTTTATTGTTGGACTGGATTTCAGCCGAAACGCGATTCTGTTTCTCGTTGTAGGGTATTGAAGGTGTGGCGACATTTCCAGAAGCCTTCCTTCTGGAGTCAAAAGCACCGGACGATGCCAACAGTCTCGGTCCGTTGCTTCTCGGTTCCATCAATCCCGATATACTTCTAGATGCCATTGATCCCATCCTGTTGGTAGGTGACAGTAATCCTTCCCTACTCACCGTCGAAGTCACTAATCTAATCCTGTTGGCATTCAATAATCCCAAAGTGTCAGAAGATGCGTTTAATCCGGAACCATTGTTACCTGTCAGTAATCCCCCATTGTCTGTAAATGTCATTAATCCCATCCTGTTGCTAGGTAACATTAATCCTTCCATACACGCTGTCGAAGTCGTTAATCCAAGCATATTGTGCGTTGCCAGTAATCCCATAGTGTCTGAAGATGAGTTTATAGTGTTACAATCCAACAATCCCATTGTACTTCTAGATGCCATTAACCCCATTCTGTTGCTAGGTGACCGTGACAGTAACCCTTCAACAGAGGTAGGTGCCACGAGCCCCAATCCTGTCAACTCCTGGCCCAGTCTGAAGCGGGGCCCAAGGTGTAAGAACGCAGTCGGCTCCAGGAGGGGTTCGTGTAGTCGCCCCATCGTCGGTGCCGATCCCCTGGTGGACTGCGGATACCGTGCCCCCGCGACCACGTAGTGGCCTCGGAAGGTGTGACCGTGAAAGTCGACGCCAGTAGAGGTTGGATGGATGGATAGCGGAAGACTGGAATCGTGTGAAAGTGGAAATGAGGATGAAAAGGGAGGCTGCAAGAACAACAAGACATATTGAAGATTTGTAAAACAAGAGAAAGGTGAAACACTTTGTCGAAGTTATTTACAAAGGGAAATTTATCTCAATATTTAATTAACAGTCAGGACAACTTGGACAATACTTAATGTATACTATATAATGTATACGCCATAGATTCATGTAGCACATAATATATTGAGGAGAAACTTTGAAGACTCTTTCTTGAATAGGCAAAATATAAATCTGTGATAACAAGTTACAGTTACGAAGGAAATACAAGACTAACTTATTGCAATTAAATGACAATTGTATCATAATTAATTAAGAAACGCATATTCAATTACAGTGATGTAGGAATTGCATTACCAGAATGGCGCATTACAATAACATTACAGTTACACTTCTCGCATTAGGCCTACAATAATATTATAGTTACACTTTTCGCATTACAATAGCATTACAATCACACCTTTCGCATTACAATCACATTTAAGTTCACTTAGATGTAGATTAGATTACTGTAATTCCATTCGACTTTAATCAATGGTCGCTTAAAATTATAGTTAAAGCCGAAAATTGTCAGGACGGTTTACTGAAGTCTCCTGTGTTTGACGACGGAGCTATAGGCTATAGGCTATGTTTTTACTTTTTAGATGAGATTAAATAAGTTGGACTGTATTATATATATTTTAATACAATTTGTTAGAATAGGATTTCGGTCTTCCTACGATATCACTGGATAACCCCACCGATTTGACGCAGCGTTCGCGACTCAGCTTGTATACCTTGCACTTAGCTCTTCAATATCGCTTTAGAAATGTCGAGTTTACAACTGAGAAATTTGGAACTGGCTAGATTAGACTAGGTTAGGCAGTGTTAGATGAAGTTAGATTAGATTATATTTGATGAAAATTCTCCGTTGTACCCACCAAGCTCATGACGGCAGAAACTCATGAAATCTTACGCAATCATTTTTCTAGCGCTATCATTTTTAGTCGATTATTAAGCGCCACTATACAAACTGACTACCTGAAAACTCCAAGGACCGCCAAAAACAGTTACTCCAAGCAGACGACCGTTTTTAGAGACCGCGGGCACCTGCAGGGTACAGACACAGGGGCGGTACCTTTGTAGGTAGTGGGTACCTGCTTCGGATAGGGAAGGGTATTGAACGCGTCTGGGGGCGTCACCACGTCTTTGTATTCGGGAAAGACTTAACCCGATTTGTTGAACGGGGTGAGATAGGGTGGTCCACAGAGGACTGGTGATGGTATGTATACGTACAATTTACACTATTGTAGAATCTTCGTTTATTCATTAACACATTGTCAGAACGCAATGCGATTACAAAAAAGAACGTAGAAACTCACATGTAGATACACAATAGGACAAAAAACGGTGAAGTGGTGCATGTATTGTATTGTGTTAAATTGTATGGTATCATTCTGTATTGTGTTTGTGTTATGTTGCATTTTGCTTTTTCGCTTTGTTGAATTGTATCTGGCGAATTAATATCACGGTGATTCCTTAGCCGCTCGTATGCACCAAAGAGAAACCTACTTGCGCCAGATACCAAAAACAATTTATGCAGCTCCAGCTGTGGACTATTTAAACAGCCCCTTGATATTACCACTTCTGAAAAACAGTTTGGAGAGTTTGTCGTATAGACTGTGTTCACAGTTACGCCCAATGCCTTGGAAACCTATAACACAAAGGTTATAACGCTGTCACACTTTAAATTGTACGACGATACAGGAACATGTAGGTAGCATAGTTATTTACAAAGGTCAGTTTACCGCAATTGTTTACGAAAAGTCAAGGTAACACACCTGTTTATGAAGGGCTATACAACGCTGTAACTGATTACAATTAAATTACAATCGTATCGTAATAATTTATAATTAGCGCTTAATTATTCGATTAGCCTACAATGATGTAAGAATTACGTAACAAGAATCCTGTCGCATTACAATCAAATTATAATAATAATAATATTTTTTATTGAAACAATCCGGATGACAAACCGCAACCGGTTACAGTGTACAGTTATGCAATTGAAACAATTCACAGGAACAAAATGACAGAAGACTTAACTTCTTAACTATACTAACAGAACAGAAAGCCTGCAATACACGGCGCTAATAGCAGCCTACAAAGAATGTCCGCCTACGGCCTCGATCTCGGTACCTCTCGCTCTCTATGCCAGTGTGTTATCCAATGCGGGCCCCCAGCTACACTTTTCCCACTACAATGACATCACACTTAGCTTAGAGAATTGCAGTTCGATTCTTCAAACAGTATACTCGCTTCTATAGGCGTTGAGACGTCTTCAGCTCATCAACAACAACACGCAGAATTCTTCGCGTCAGTAACTGTTGTATGCATTTCACCCAAGTATAAGAATATTACAATTGCTTATTGTCACTAAAAATCCAACTTATTTTGTCGGAAGATCAGCGACAAAGTGGTTGACGCTCGTTACAGATTAATTAGCATAGTATTATTATCATGCATTTATAAAGCGCCAATACCCAATGACCAAGCATCAATCGATGGTGCTGAGCAATTGTCGGTGAACTACTGTACGTGCTCAAGGTCCCAATGCAGTAACCGTCTCAGGAGCTGGAAGCTCGAACAAGTATACTCTCCGAGAACTCTAACCAATTTCTTTGTTTTGTGCTGTATTGTATTGTATATTATACTTTTCTACGCTGCTATGCATTTTGTGTTTATTATATTATTTATTTATTGTATTCTGTATTGTATTGCATATTTGTTGTATGTGTTTGTTGTATGTTTATCGCTCGTGAATATGCTTGTACCCTGTGCGTAGATTTAAAGTAGTGCTTTAGAAATGTGGAAATTACGATTACGGTGTCTTAATGTAGAGCATTGTATTGTATTGCATTGTATTGCATTGCATTGCATTGTATTATTACGCATTGCACCTCACAGCAATGCATTGCTATGTATGAATATTGTTGCCAACATCGGAAAAAGCAATGCAAATTTAATTGTACACTGTGTCCACGATAAAGTATACCACTAGACTTTGTTAAATATCTTGGTCAATTGTAGTACTATAGGTACTAAATTTGGTGCACATGAACTTTAGTCTATTCTATCTAAACCCTGCAAATTTTATTACAATTGATGCAACGGTTACGAGGATATACCCTTATGAAATTGGGTGGTTGAGGAACCAAGTTACCAACACGTAAAACGTATCGACAGATGCGTGCGCGGCTGATCATCCTGACTCAGCACCAGTTCTCCGACAGCATTGATATTTGTTTGCGTCCGTGGTTTTATTTGCGTCTCGTGGTTTCCTTGCAACTGATCCGGTTGTGGCAATCTTTTTTAACAGCTTGCTGACACTAGCTAGGGACCAATTTTTCATTGGAAATTCTGTAATGAGTCTCCGACGCCATACCCCTTCGTCTCTCTCAACTCCTTGATTAAAATCTTGTCCTCTGCGCTGAAAACCATTTCTTTACAACCAACTACTGTTACTGTTACTGTTACTGTTACGTAAAACAGGTCTCGTAGTGTAATTGTTTCCGAAAATGACGCTTATAAACAACAGCCTATCCCTGCGGTAGACAGAAAAATGACGTAATTCTATGCGTTTTACGTGTTGGTAACTTGGTTCCTGAACCACCCAATTTCATAAGGGTATATCCTCGTAACCGTTGCATCATTTGTAATAAAATTTGCAGGGTATAGATAGAATAGACTGAAGTTCATGTGCACCAAATTTAATACCTATAATAGTACAATTGACCAAGATATTTAACAAAGTCTAGTGATCTACTTTATCGTGGACACAGTGTATTATTGTATCGTTACTGC
This sequence comes from Aporrectodea caliginosa, assembly GCA_020284085.1. Lineage (NCBI taxonomy): Eukaryota > Metazoa > Annelida > Clitellata > Crassiclitellata > Lumbricidae > Aporrectodea > Aporrectodea caliginosa. The sequence continues at coordinate 1,078,023 of JACEVL010000501.1, forward strand.
TTTGTGAATAGACTGAACAAGTTAGTCGATTCAGTCGTTCAGCTGACCGTGGAGATATGGAGGGGCCGGGTTTCACATCGTACCTCCTGTTTAGACCTCTTTGAACAGTCACTATTGTGCGTTTGACATTTTCATATCATTTATTTCAATCACTGAGTTGTTAATATTAGTTACACTTTATCATAAATATTCATCGAACATTGGGTCGTGAATATTCATCAGAAGCTCCAAAGGCGCAATAATAATTTGTATCAGTTAAATCGAAGCAGGATTGGCTGTGCTGGTAGCCAATGGGAAAGCAGCGCTGGTGAAGGTGTCCCGTCATGCATGACTTAATGCGTATTGTAATACCTACATCGGTAGTTTTTGAGAAAATTTAACGTCTTATAAAAGTTTTGTGAGATTTGCAAGAGGTGAAACAGACGTGACAACGAATATCAGACAGACAGACAGACACAAACGGACGGAGAGACAGACACACAAACGGACAGACAGACAGACGGACGGACGGACGGATAGACAGACAGACTCAGGGAGAGACAAGAAGGTAGACGTGTAGACAGGTTAAAATTGTTATATGCATTGTGCTTCTGGGAAATAAAAACTTGTCAGTTGTCAGAAGACATCGTGAGAACACACGGACAGACAGACAGACAGACAGACACAGACAGACACACAGACAGACAGACAGAGATACATGCAAAGTGGTTGGCTTGTGGATAAATGGGTTGGATCGATTGTATCAATTCATTCATTCATTCATTCGTCCATTTATATTACAATGAATATGAGACAGACAGAAAGACAGACAGACAGATTCAGGGAGAGATAAAAAAATAGATGAGGAGATTGGAGGATATCGTGAGAACACACGGACAGAGAGACAGACAACCGGGCAGAGAGAGAGACAGACAGAGAGGCATACAGACAGAACTACCCGCAAGGTGGTTGGTTGGTTGGTTGGTGGCTAAATGGACTGGATCGATTACATTAATTCATTCATTCAATCATCCATTTAATTTTTCATTTCAATCATTCATTCTTTCTTTTACCCATCCATTCCATCACTCATTCATCCATCCATCCATCCCGGAACTCTCCAGGGACAGATACAGGTATGAATCCAGAGGAAACAAGGAGAATCATAGCGGGGGTTAGCTGTTAACGCGCGACTTCCGTAATTGAATCCAAATGACAATCGCGGCGCCCTCTTCACCGAACAATCGAACCGCTCTTGCTGTCACCATGGGTGGTCCGTCTGTGACTGGACGCCGACACACGCGACCCTTACGGGGGGGGTTATGTCGCGGAGCCAGGACCACACACGACGCCTGGGGCGGGGTGAGGGGGTGAATGATGGTCGTTTGTTAGCGGCTAATGATTTATTCTTGGCGATGTGCTGCAAGTTGACGGGGCGTTAAGGGGTTAAGGTGAGAGAGACGGAGACAGAGGCAGACAGACAGACAGACAGACACAGAGAGAGAGAGAGAGTTAGACAGACAGACAGAAAGAGAGACAGACACAGAGAGAGACAGAGAGAGAGAAAGAGAGACAGAGAGAGACAGAGAGTCAGAGAGAGAGACAGAGAGAGAGAGACAGAGAGAGAGAGAGAGAGAGAAAGAGAGACAGAGAGAGACAGAGAGTCAGAGAGAGAGTCAGAGAGAGAGAGAGAGAGAGACAGAGAGAGAGAGAGAGAGAGAGAGAGAGAGAGAGAAAGAGGAAAACAAACATACAGACACGGACCATCGTTAAGGGACTAGGGCGAAAACAGGCAGACAGACATGTGACATGATGAGACAGACAAGGCAGACGGACGGACGGACGGACTGACATGATCAGACGATCAGACAGACAGGTAATGCGACCCTGGGAACATGCTGTTAAGTGCCACCCAATGGGTGGGTGGGTGGGTGGGTGAGTGGGTGGTTGTGCTGTGTTCCTAATGATGATCGGCTGATGTGCTAACGATCTTCCTTTA